>JAQMCX010000015.1:8001026-8049071 GCA_029814765.1 Acanthurus leucopareius | reverse complement strand
CTCACAACCTCCTATCAACTCAGCCACCTTCTCACATTAACCCAAATCTTATCACTTTGAACACACATGCAATCTGACAGACGCTACATCAATCAACTGAATGATAACTTGGCTAACACATGATTACGTGAATACGCACATTAGCTACTAAGCGTCAGTCTTATTTTTATTTTGACAGCACAAAAACAGAACACAGAAAACACGGTCTCGCAGCGCCATTTGGTCCTGGTTAGGATTCGTTTGTACAATACCCATGCTTTCCAAACATCCTCCGGCCAATGGGAGGAGTTACAATCAGTGTTTGGAACTCGTTAAGTCCCTTAACTGAGCATGTCGCCTACCACATTAGCAACACATATCTGAGGGACAAGTGTGCGTTGTGTGTGTAATGCGTGCTGGTCGCCCCTCAGATCTAGGGCGTCACGGTCCAATGCGCTCTGACACACTCTGGTCTGCTTTGGATGTGAAGCGGAACCAAGCAAGGTGTGGTCTGGCTCTGGCTTTGTCTGTTTAGAGATCAGAAGTTGGTCCAAACAGCGTTGAGAACATGTGACTAAACAACCCACTGATCGCAGCTCCATGATGACACCAGAACAATCTGTATTAAAGTCAGCTCGGAGTCATGGAACAACTTCAGACTATATAAATGTAATAATGAGAGTACTCTGTCTGTGTTATTCTCTGGCTGTGTGAGGGTTAACACTCAGATGGTCAGAGCTCACCTGATCTTTTCTCAGATATTGACTCCCCATCCTCTGTAATGTCCCTCTACATCATGAAAATGGCTTGATCTCCTCAGTTATGACACACTGAGTGGGTATTCATTAGCACTTGATGCTGATATCATTAAATTCTATCATGGCAATGGCTGCAAATGGTGTCTCCTCTGCAAGTACTGTGCTGAACTCATGAGTAGGCAATAACTGTGTCTGTGGGTGTGTAAATACATTTTAAATGCACACACTGCACAGGATTGAGATGACCTTCATTGTTTCTGATCCGGGATGTAAAAATAATATAAAAAATGTCTCTAAGGCATTTACTGTTTTTAGATGAGGCTTATTAGTCAAACACTGGCCACAGTGCTAATTTGGAGATGTGTCCAGAGAGTCCCTCTGGCTTTTGATGAGTCCCCATGTCTGTAAGTTCTGCTTGGAGACAGGATGCTCCCCGCGGTGGCAGGCACGCAGGCTGGGGGCTGGGGGCCTGTGCAGACGGAGAGGACCACAGCGTCAGGGGGATACATGCTCCTTTAACCTGTTATTGTGAACTCCCAGCAGCCCTGGCCGATAATTGCCACCTGTCTCAGGGGAAACAGTCAAAGGCAGGCATAGAGACAGCCATTTTGTGTCTGCCGCTGCTCCTCACCCTGCGCAGCCCTGGTCCTAGTCCTGCCCTTAACCCTGGCGGCTAATGTGTTTTCAATTTAGGATGATCCTCCACTACAGGCATGGCTCTAATCAACAACAGTTTGTACTGTAACCCTATCTCCCCCTGCAAGGGCAGCATCAGCCTTACCGGGCGCCTGCAAACCTGGTGTATCCAGCAGAGGAGCAGTGTTATGTGTGTGTGTGCGTGTATATATATATATATATATATATATATGGATGATATCATGTTTATAAGTGAGGTCATAGGATGTGTGCCTGATACTTGGCTGGTTGTCTTCCACATCTTGTTATGCAGTTGAAACAAACATATAAATATCCACACACACGCAACAGCAGACTGTTGCACAAGCAAGTTGCACATGATCCTGCAAGTCACTTAACAAAACAAACACATGCGGTTAATGATGAATGCAAACAAAAGAATTTAGCTCAGTGCTTTATTTTTAAACATTTTGAGAAGATCTAAGCTGAAAAAATATGAAAATATTCTGTTCGTTATGGTTCTTATTTTAGTTTTGGTACCTTTTCAACAAAGATGTGTTTTTTCTATGTCACTATATTTTTTGTCTTATTTATTTTTTTATTTATATTATATATTTTGAAACCAAAGCAATACTATTAATTGGCTTAATCTCTATCATAGGTTTGGGAATAAGTCTTATATATTAAAATCATCAGTCACTTCAGTGAGGGTTGAATCAAAATGTAGGCATGGAAAGGCAGGTGTGAATGTTTGCTGTGTCGGGCCTCCTGGCCTCTGCATCCATGGGTAGAACCCTGCCCCAAAATTAGAGTGTGGCCTCTAATGTCTCCCTGGGAGAAAAAGAGGCCTGGCTTTCGTCCAAGTCAGCACCTTTGGAAGTGCAGTCGTGTTACCACCACTAAATCAACATGTCAGCGCCCGGCCCAGTGAACTTCTTCAACCAGACTCCACCGCTTACAGCTACCCCACACACCTAATGAATTGGTGTGAATGCCCATCTGTCTACAACAATGAAAAAAAAAACAGGGAAAAAGGAGATATGAGGAGAAAAAGTAAGAAATAAAGATATTTCTTTTTCAGCTGTTGCACGGAACATTTGCAGTCTGCCAATAAGCTGATGACACAGAAACACAGCATTAGTCATGTTACAGGAACTGAGAACTTCTGTGACAAATACGCCAAAGCCAGGTTAAGGTATCCTCGCCATCAACCTTGGCCTCTGAGTCCAAAATGGAACTGTCCCAGTTGGGGGTGGGGAGGGTGAGTTTTGGAAACGGACACAGGCGAAGGGCCACAGAAAGCTGTGTGCTTACTCGGCAGTCTGTTTACATTCCTGAGGGTAATTTTAGCCCTTTTGGGGGGGGGGGGCCGACATGTCGTTGGGGCTTGTCAGTGGTCGATGGGCCAGCCGGCGCAGTGGCGGCACCTGGACATGTGGGTGGTACATAAAAACACACACAGTCACAGACCTCCAGCGGACAAATCACTGAGACCGGTATCTGTGTTTGTTTCTGGTCAATTATTTAACAGCTTTAGAAACAGGAAATTTAAAAAAGAGTCAGCTAGCATCTTCTACACGATATCCATGGCTACTCTGTTAGTGACTGGACAACAAAACACAGACGCAAGCTGAAGAGAGGGCCTTATGGGAAACCCCGGCAGTGAGGGAATAGTCTTGCTAACAAGCCCACCACAGAGCGACATTAGCCTCGGAGAACACAGGATATCCCCTGTGTTTTCACTGATGATCTGGGGGTGCAAATCTAATTTCATTGTAGTTTTTAAAAATTTGCTCTGCAAACAAAACAATAATCCCGCTCAAGAATCGCTTAGGGCTTCTGTGCGCGTGTTGGGATTTGTCTTTTTATTACTTCCAGCAGTGTCCCTTCAAAGGGCAAGAGAGCCAAATGTCCGTGTGTGTTTGCGGTGCTCGTGTGTCAGTGCACATGTAAGAGAGAGGAGAGAGAGACAGACAGACAGAGTGAGAGAGAGAGAGAGAGAGGGAGGGGGAGAAAGAGAGAGACTCAGAGCTTATCGAAACTAATTAGGCGAGGGATCAGGATGGAAGTTAAATACTGGGCTACATGTAATGAAAGAAGCAGAGTGGGGGACATCTAGGGGTCAGGCCCACACCAAACAGTGGTCCTCAGGCAATCTGGTATTGATTTTCACTCGTTTGGGGATGAAGGTGGACAGGAGGGAGGGAGCCATGACGAGAGAGAGAGAGAGAGAAAAAGAGAGAGGGAGACGGGGAGAGGCAGTAGAGCAGAGTCTAAGGGTCTTGTGAGTTGTCAACTTGACAGTTTAACCCCTTTTGGAGGAGGACAAACAAACAGAGGGATCTCCTGGGCTGACAGCGTTGATCTGTCATAGCGATGACACTGCAAAGCCCCACACAATGCCCACACGGGAGAGGAGAGTGAGGAGGGAAAGAAGGGAGGGTGGCTTGATTCAGATATGCAGAGGCACATTCCTTAAGCCTAAGAAGATGGGACTGTGTCTGCTTAAGATCTGGGAGAGCTAAACTATGAATATCAGGGCCTCAAAAGTTCAAAGAAGGGAAAAAAAAAATCAATAGTTAGTCCAATAAATTTTCACTGAAACTGTTTCATTCTTTGACAAATGTGAATAATCTTTTTAATTAACAGAATTCCATAATTCTAGTAAATGAAAGAGCACACGCATATTCAAAAGATTTTGCACTCAAAGTGGACCTCTAAGTTGCATTTTAGCTCTTTTCCTCGTTTTAAAAGTTTCGGATCTCTTACAAAACAGCATGGATGACCGTCCACAACCACACAGACGCACAGATGTCGGCGCTCCCCTCTTGTCACTCAGTCTGCGAAGGCCGTCACCCCCGAGCACCTTCCCTCTCATGTCCTTAAACACTTGAAGACCTCTTTCACTTTTCCCCTCAGACTGCCTCATCGCTTTGTCACATTGCCAAAGGGGGACTCCATTAGCCTGGCCATGCACAGAGCCCCCCAACTCTCACTTATACTGAGCACACACACACACACACAGGCTCACACACACACATACACACACAGAGAGAGGCTGATACACGTAGCTAAGGCTGTCCACATCAAATTAGAGTGGCCCCTATTGTCCCTATTACGGCCTGGGAATGCTCCATCATGACGGATGCCACGGGGTCCCTCACTTGTCAGGAGTTGTCAGACAGATAGGGAGTCTGGATACACACAGCTGACAGGTAATCTTAATGTCTTCAATTAGCCCAATTAGGCCTGTCATAAACAATTCGATAAGTGCTCGACCAACACAAACAGATAAACGCACGCACAAGCACACACAGACGTACACACTCGCACACTGAGGTCTGCAGGGCATTAATGAGAAGGGTAATGGGTATATCAGCGGACGCTTGACTTGTCTTTTGTTTCAAGGAGGGGTGTGTCCCCATCCTTTTGCTCTCAGCTGTGCACTGCTGGCTGCTACCTGGTCAGTTCAAATTGTACTATCTCCTTTCATTAGCGCATCGCCGGCTGAGAATCTGAAAGGCCGTGACAAAATTCATTTGAGACGAGTGGGAGCAGATTGCCTGAAGCAGGTGCTATAAGGGAGATAAAACAAAAGCAGCACCTTTCAGAAGCTCCGTGTGTGTGTGTATGCATGTGTGTGTTTTCCATCCGTGTATTTGCGTGTGTGTGTTGCAAAGGGCTTTTTACTGGTCTTCACATTCTGTTCATTTCCTTGCTATGGTAAATGGGTAATGACACAAAAGTGCTTTTGAAAAAAAAAGAAAGAAAGAAAGAACAGGGACCAGAGAGGAATCGGCCCACTGCACACTGGGAGCGTTTACAAAGCTGTGGTTAAATCTAAATATTGTTTCTAGCGTGACTAAACAGGCCAACACCTTTCTGCGCAGAGGATGTGCGATAGCTGACATTGTTTGATTTGGTCTCTCCTTTAGAATATTTTATCGCAGAGCAGCGGTGACACCCACACTACATGCCTGCTTTTGTCCTCTAACCATTTCGTTAAACCTATTTGCATTAACAATCAATTTCAGTTCCTTGGATGTACGCAGGACACGTTTCAGGAAGCGTGAAGCACAAGCTAATGTTTGAAACAACAACAAAAAAAAAAAATTCCACAGTTTGCAAACACGAGGCCTGAGCAAAGTTAGCATCAATATTTGAACAAGAACTTAACATCCACACTGGCTTGATCTGAGGACGGAGGCCAACATTAAGCCTCAACACTGACACTTTCAATGCAGGGCTTATACATGAGTCGCTGGGCAATGTTGTATAAAGGTAAGGCAAAAATAAACACAAGACAATCAGCACAGGAGAATGCAGTTCAAACCATGGCAGTGAAAATCTTAACGCACATTTTCATCAAGTCCAACTGGGACCAGAGAGACAAACCAACTTATTTCAGCAGGATCTTTGACAGACATTTAATTCTTTCTCTACTCTTACCTCAAGAGACAACTGGAATACTAGACTGGAAAAAAAAATAAGAAAGAGGGAATGAAAAAGAGAAAAAAAGAAAGAAAGAATGAACAGATGAGAAAAAGAAAGAACGAAAGAAAATCCAAAAGACAGACAGTATGAATGAGAAAAAGAAAGAAACAACAAACAAGAAAGAAAGAAAGAAAGAAAGAAAAAAGGGAAGACAGAAAGAAAGAAAGAAAGAAAGAAAAGCCGTCACCGGGAAGTTGTAATAGGAAATTGCTCTTGGCAACTATTTGTTCAAGCACCAGATTTTTTTTCATCTTTATGCCAACCCAGCGAGCCCCCATTGGAAAACAGGGCAGGTCCCCCTAATGAGTAATCTATTTCAAAGCAGTCGTGTCTGGGCATGACAGTTTACTGAGAGGCTTGAAGAACTGGTAATTACCAGTGTTACGGGGCAATTAATGCATATTACACTGCGGCACTCATGGCGGTGACTGTCAGCTCCCCAATAAAAATGAGCACTCTTCAGCTAAAGGGTGACATTAATTGGGCCCTTAATGACTATGCAGAGGAACCAAGCCAAATAGGAACAAAACAGGGGACTCGCTCTGACTCCAGCAGAGGGCTGGAAATTGGACTAAAATGAGATTAATTGCTGTTTAGAAAAAAAAAAAGCAGGGGAAAAATGTGGTGAGGGGAAGGGGGGAAAGAGGTTGGAATTATAGGGTGCAGAGAGCAAGAACTGCTCATACAAATGACAATTCAATTAATTATTTTATACTGTATATTCTATACCTTAAAGAGTGCAGACAGGCCTCAGGCCCATTTCAAGGGCTTTGTCTAGATAATGTACTCACTGCATAAACAGCTACATGTACATTTCCCAAAGCACCCACACACAGCACCATGGTGCGGCACCATACGCTCAGTATAATGAATACATCGAAAATCTTCATTTAAGTAAAAACAGGCTTTCAAGACATCAGAAGGATGGCATATACGTGGAAATATATAGCCGGGATGAATGCAAAGGAGATGAGGTAAGTTACGTCTTCCATAATGTGCAATAGAGAAAAATCATTTTAAAAAGCAAGTGTGCAGAGTTTCTGAGTAACACACTTTCCTACGAAGCCTAAGGCCTTAAGTATGTCTTTCCACTTAAAACAGGCCATAAAAACATTAAGCAAAGCTTAAAAGTAAATCTGTCAAATTGCAGGCCTTCCACCCCCAGAAATGTTTGTTTAGAAGGAGATCAAGGATGTGGGGAAGACATGAAGTAATTCTGATTAATGTTGCTAAAGCTAGGCACATACTGAACACCACCTGAATATGCAAGCCCCAAATCAGAAAAATATCAGCATGCAAAACATGCCATCATTTGCATACATTTTTGATTTTGGATTTCCTTGCTATTTAAATATGCAGTTAGAAATAGTCCAGCACTGCCTCTTGCGCTGTCACGCTGCACACTCACACTGTCATTGGTCCTGATAGAACTCTTCCGCTTCAAAGGGAGCTTTGCAATGGAGAGGAGAATGAGCAAATATTTGAATTGCAAAAACACATCATCTTGCGAGGAGAGAAAATTCAAGACAACTTTTTAGAGTTAAAGACACCCCCAACCCCCAGCAAGCTAACCCTCTGCTCACAGCACAAAAAAGTCAACATATTCATAGCGTAAGCACTCTCCTCGCTAATTTACCATATCCAAATTTGTGTAATGGGATATGACACATTTTAGAGGGGATTGTGGAAAAAAACTTTAATTTGAGTAGAGAACCATAAAATGTTTAAGCTGCCCCTGTATTTAACAGAAATCCACCACACAAATCCACGTTCTCAGACAACCTGACATGGATTTGATTACAGACTGAAGTGTAATTAGCTACTCAAGCTATCCTCCGGTAGGCTGGAGTGAACAGTACCACCACTGTAGCTAGCTATTTCAGCATAACTAAAAAGACGTTTGGATTCTACTGGAATACCTTTACCCTCGGGATTCAGGACAGCCAGTTTACATCCATTTACATGCGATCACTCCAGGAGAATCTCTGACAGCTTCCAACTTTTGCAGAAGTTAGTGGAAAAAAGTGTAATAAATAATCTTCATGACAAATCAATAATATGACTCATTGCATATTTGAAAGTTTGAGCTCCCCATTTTGATGCCAGGATAAATAGAACATTTAAGCCAAAAGTTACAAGTCTAGCCTCGAAGGCCATGAACAACATTAACAGCAATAAATACCCATCTTCAGACATCTGAAAAATACCCCTGCAAAGGGGGAAAACTGTGTTTATGATGGTAAATTTATTTACCACAGGCTGAGAGCTACCTTGAATTTTAAAAGGGGGAAAATGTGAGCGTCTCAAAAACGTACTCAGTAAATGTCTGGGACGCGTGGAGAGTTACTGTGTTGCAAAACAAACTGTGGAAAGACAGGGAATCAACTACTGGTGGAAAAATATCAAGGCTACATTTATTTATAAGCATGTCAAAGCTTTAAATGTTACACAAATATGGTGTGGATTCGGTGCAATTATTAGAGGATCTCATAAAGTTTGCACTCTTACTGCAGGTTTAAAATTTAATCAAAACATCGTCCTCAACCTGTAATCACAGTCTTTAAATGCTTAATTCTTTTCACCTTATAACACGAATTGAGAATTACTGAAAGCTCCTCGATACACCGTTCACATCTCACCTCCCACCAGTCCAACCCTCCCCTGGCCTCCACTCTTTGTGACTCGCCTACGCGTAGACAACTTGGAGACAGGTCTGAGCAGAAATCAAACCTGAATGATGGATAGTTTTACTACACAATGACCTCTGTCACTGGGCTCTTGCCCTAAATCAATGTTGGCGATAAGGGCCCTGCGCCAGCGCTCACCTTGGTATGTTCACCAGCAGACCTTATCTATGGCAGGAGGAAGTGTGAGTAATAACTAAAGACAAGCCACGACAAAACCACTAACCCCACCTTGTCAAACATAATTTACAATGTATATCCCTCTACCCCCCCCCCCCCCGCTGCTGGTATAACAGTAATTATGAGAACCGAAGAGTTTTGGGACCGTGTGTTTGGAAGATTAACCTGTTGTAGGATGGTGGGAGAGCTTTTCACTTACCTTTCGTCCAAGTGAGGTTCATGTTTTAAAAAGGAAACCAAGAGACGGATCATAAACCGAGGACTGACATATTTAGCTCTCGATACACTGGCATGTCCATACACGTTTATTCATAAAACTATGAATAAGATCATTAAATTTCACTGTTGTCGGGTTTGTTTTTCAGTGATGCATGCGTGGAGAGGTTGGAGGTTGAAGTTGAGAGGACTGAGAGGAAGTAGGAGTAAAGACTTTGTAAAGATTACAGCATTGAGAACTCAAAGACCTTTCAGTGGTTTGTCATTCGAGTATGTACAATAAAGAGTGTGTGTGTGTGTGTGTGTGTGATACAGAGGGAAACACAGAGAGCCGGGCGAGAGAAAGAGAGCATGCTTCCAGGCAGTCGCATCAAAATGGTGAGAGAGACCAAACATGACATCAAACGTTGCAATTAGCTGACCCCTTTTCTCCCAGAGTCACAGTTTGAAAAAGCTCTGCCTCTAAAACCCTGATTAAAATATGTTTGCGTTCTCATTCAAAATGACATTTGACAAGGTTAGTAATATTTCAACTAACTGCAAAAACATTCTTGTGGCCGTAATCGTTTTTTTCCCATCACTTTGCAGGGGCACAGGTAACCCCGGACTGAGTTTCCCATGAACTCGACGCTACAATTTGAAACGAAACGGCTGAGGGGGAAAAAAAAAGAAAAGCAGTTCAAAGTTTCACCCGCGTGTGTTTTGTTTCAGTCCGGCAGCTGAAGCTGAAAGTTTCGTGATCATTATTCAGAAAATTTATCCCCTTCCTAATTCAAACCACAAAAAATATGTAAAACAGAGCCAGTGGTCTTTTATTTGACCGCTAACTTCATCCTTTGTGGGGACTCAGGGGGGGCTGAGGACTGTCGGCAGCCCCGGGGATAGAGTTCCTCAAACTGTTAAAAAACCCTCATCACCAAATTAGGAGCGGTGTAGTCCATAGTCCAATGGCCTCTCCAATGGAAAAGTAATTTAAAAGGTAAAGTAAGACGGAAGTTAATGGTGCATGACATTATAAATATGTAGTAATATTTTTTGCAAGGGTATATCGCAGTCACAGCTTTGTTTTAAAATTGAAATTGAGCCCAAGTTTTTTTTTTTTTTTTTTTTAAAAAAAGGCCTTCAAGGAGTCAAAAAAAACTTAAATAAACACGATGTAAATTGTGTCTGAGACGGTCTTTGTCAGTGTGCATTCCTGACAAAACAAACCGAAGATAAGCAATGAATAAAGGGACGGGATCAGAACTGGTCAGGCCAAAACTCTGTCTAAAGTTAATAGTTTTCACATCCATTCTAGTTGCAGGAGAAGAGAATGTGACGTGTCAGGCCGGACAGTGAGCCAGCCCAGGCTTAGCTGCAGCTGTGCTCAAATTGAAGTGGCACTTTCTATCAGAGGCCTTTCGCCAGACAGCTCTATTCTGCCCTTTCACTTGTAACCTCTATGACACACAGACGCCTATTACAAAAAATACGAGTGGTCATTTAAAAACGCGCAGCCTTCATTGAAGAGACAGATTCCGGGTTTAACACGAGGGAAGATTCATGGTGCGAACGTGCCAGCTGATAAAGATATCACTCAAAATGAGAAATAGATTCATCTGACGTTTCTGTGGCAGCCGTACAAAGGGGGCGGCAAAGAGTCCCAAACTCTACGCGGAGTTTATATTTCACTTGTTCAGAGATGTATGCCTCTGTTATCTTGCATCAGTCCAAAGGAAAAGGATTGGGTATCAGCAGTTCCAACTTCCCGTCTATGATGAAACGTTACATCCACAGCAGACAGAGTTGGAATTTGGATCATGTCATTACCCAGTTAAATCCTTAAGCCTTTGTCACAAAGGTTTGCTTTATGGTTCTCATTTAAAATACATAATACAGAAAAAAAATACATATTAGCATTATTAGCACAAGAGAGTGGAAAGATTATATTAGCAGTCGTAGTGAGTGCACATTTGTTCTCAGAAAGTTTTAATAGGGTTCAGAGCTAAATGCATTTTTTCCCCCTAATCATTTACAGACCCTGACACAGTTTGTGGAGACAAATCTGTTGACCTGCTAGATCTTGTACATTAACCCCTAGAATTGATGAGCAAAATCAGAAGGTCAGCACTTGGACACAGGCTCCTCATGTGTCTTTGATTACACACTCCCTCTGAGGGATAGGCAGGCAGAGAGATGTTTAAGCTATCAGGCAATCAGACCGCCGCGAGATGTGAAACTCAAACCAGAGACGGGAGAGGGCTGCCTGGGAACAAAGATGGGGGAAGAGGGTCCTGACGAAGCTTTTAAACAAATGCCAGGCCAGTGAGGAAAGCCCCACATGTGCTTGTATCTCTTTCACAATTCTGGCAACAGGAATGTAACAGTGAAAAATTAAGAAAAGTTAACAGGAACAAATATATCTTCATCTGGTTTTTAAATTGGGTTATTTATGGTACATCAATCAAAATGACTGCCATTAAGCTGCAATCAGAAATAGGTCTTACATAGTGACACAAACAATTCCAGCCATATATCAATGTTGTTTGTGAGATGGATGTGGTCAGGAAGTGAACGAGAAAAAATTAAAATCCATGTTCAACTAAATGTACAATGATGGGTGGAAATTCAGAACAGCATTTCTGCTTTTGACGTCATTATTTTTTGTGGAATGGATGCAGAAGCTGATTGATGATGAAGGTTTCTACAACTTTGCTCTTAATCTTTTTGTTATTCTCTAAAACATCATCTCTCTAACATTGTTCAAGAAGAGTAGAAACTTGCGGTCTTGCTTCAGAATATCAAAAGCTTTGTTAAAAGTATAAATCACCAAAAGCTTTTAGTCAGAATCCGTCTGCAGTCAATACACAAAGAGGTCAAACTGTACCAGGGTAGCACTCAAAGCTGAAAACAAATGCGAGTGTATGCACTGTAATATTGTGTCTATCTTTTATATGGGGTTACATTTCTGCTGGTAATATATTTGTTCCAGATTACAACTGTTTACACAAAAAATTCATTCAGCACGTGTTTGGAATTACAAGACGGGAAAAAGATTTTTGATGTATGGAGAGGATAAACAAGAAGGTGAAATCACTGAAAAAAAGAGAAAGAAAATAAGCATGGGTGGTAAAAACAAGGTTACATGAGGGACAGTGGGCCTATAAAAAGAAGCCTCCTGTCTAGATTATCTATAAGGAACCACTTATCACAAGCCACCAGCTCCACACAGTGAGTGATGGGCCTCCACAGACCACGAGTACCAGCACATTATCTGGTACACACAGAGCTGCTCTTTAAACACAAAGGCAGAAATATGAAGCATTGTTTCCTTGGCTGTCACTTGGTAAGAAATATTCTATTTATTCTTGGTGTGAAAGAGAAAGAGTGTTTACTGTTTTTGGGCACAGAAATACACGAGACAATGCCGACCGACATATAAATTAAAGCAGAGATAGATTGGCTTAACCAAACCATTAATTTATAGCATGTAAAAAGACCACTCATTAGGTTCAATTAAAGTTCACCTCCACTTAAAAATGTATTTTTTTTATGTTTCTGTCGCCTAAAATGTCAGAGCTTTAATATACTGACTTGTATTTGTGCAAAGTTTGTCACATTCCTCTACTGAGGGTGGCAAAGTCTGTGCACTTCCATAAAATCTGAAATTCCAAAGTAATCCAGGCAAGTTAGAGTTGCCAGCTACAAACTAACAAGCAAACAAAAATATATACAAATAAAAGGAAAACATTTGGGAAAGGGTGTTTAACAAAATATTTATCCTACTAAATCAGAGTGTGGTTTAAAAGATGTCTTTCAATCTTGAAGGAATACTATTAAAAATTAAGTAAGCTAACCACATGCGCAACAATGCTACTCACAGTGAGAAAAGTCAACCCAACAAAGGAAATAAACCTGAAAAATAAATCAAGGAAATTGTAATCCTCCCCTCAAAAAAGCTGTTAAGCACTTGCCATGTCATGAAATCATATGTCCAGAACCAAAATATGCATTCCTCCTCTATCCACCTGAACTATGGTGCAATAAAAGCCCTCTTCCTCTGTCCCAAATGCCCTTCCTTGAAGCAAATTGCCAGACACATAATGACTGATGGATGAACAAAAAGACCAGAGTGTTTTCATTCAATGGTGAATTTTGTTCTAGTAGGGAAAATGTTATTTTTTCACTGCTTTTCTTGGTAACATACGTTTCCTCTGACAGGCCACAGGACTCATGGTCCAGTGCTCTCCTCGGGCCTTGGGAGGACACTGGAGGAATCATGTGATGACTCCTGGCTTTCCTCATCCTCCTCTGCAGAGAGGCTAAGACACAATTAAGCCCTTTATTCGGGCAGTGTTAAGATGCTTTTGAAGCAGCTGTGGAGGTGCATGAAATAAAATACTTAAAAGGCCTCATGAACCAAAGGCTCTTGAAAGCATTAAATATTTGTGTTGTAGCTTTATATCTACTGGGCTTATTTGAGTGTGTGAACGTGGAGGGAATGTGTTTATAAAAATCCTCTTAAACTACCTTTAGCCTTTATTATAGATTCAGCAAAATACAAGAGCACAGCCTTTATATAACAGACATCCCTATAATTATCCTTATTTCTTGTTATCTCTCTGAAACGTCCTACGTCCCTGAGAAGCTATAAACAGCCAAAGAGACTCGGAAATGCTCTCACAGGCCTTGTATAATATAAAGAAAGTGCTATGTATGGTGCGTAGAATCTATTTTTTAGTGAAAAAAAAAATCCAATTTTTAAGTCATATTTGCTGAACAAAAACCCTGAAAGTTTTATAAAGAACCATTCTGATCTTTCCTCAAGACTCTGTGCATGTGACAAATGCTGCTGACTTCTTTCTAAAAAATTAAACCCCAAAGGTCACTGTAGAGGAAAAAAAAAGGACAAGAGGCAGCGAGATTGAGAAAACAAGTGGAGGGGGTGTCTCTGTAAGTTTGACGACATACATTGTGAAAGCTGACAAGAAATGTACGTTTAATCTTTGAAAAAGTTCCATAGCAAAACAGGAATTCATGAAGTAGACATGCTTGCACCTCATTTTACTTGAGGCTTTCTTCTCCATCTCACAGTGTCACATGCGAGCAGAAAGACAGGAGGAGGGATATGTATCGCCGGGGCGCCGCTTTCTGTCCCGCTCCTCGTTTATGCACACAGCGGCCGTGTCAAAGCTGCTCTCACACTCAATGGTAAATGACAAATTTGGATAATGCACACATACAACCCTACAAAAATAAATAGAAGACATGGAGGCTTAACTAGAGCTAAATCCTGAGGCTGCTGGAGACCTGAGAGTGCGGATTACACCCCAGACGCCTTAAACAATGCACCCAAATGTGCATCCTTAAAAGCATGAAATCCTTGAAGCATCAGAGCCGACTTGTCATTTGCCATTAATATTCCAAGGTGCTTGTGCTTTGGGGGCCAGCATTGCACTTCTGTGTGCTGATGTGCCCTAAAACAAACACTTGCAAAGCCCTAAAGGAACCACCATTGTGGATAGCTATTTTTCTAGCTGTGGAATATTCTACGAGAGGATGTCATAACAAAGGAAACAATAAAAAAAAGGCCACGTTCCTGCACTGCATGGGGTATCCATAACTATAAATAGGAGGAAGGCAATGTCAGAGGTGCTTTTGCTTTGCCAGGAAAAACTGATATTTGCGAACAAAAAAAAAAAAAGAAAACAGAGAAAATTAAGCTTGAACTATAATTTTTCATGCATATTCAGTCAATAAAAACTCTGCGACGTTAGCACCATGAAAAGCCACCTCATCAACATCACAATAGAAAGGCTTGTATTGAAAAACTAAAAACACTGCTGCTTTTCATACACACTTAATATCAGTTATTCTTGAAAGGCCACTATTGCAGTGGAATTTTTCCCCTCATTTTCTCACTTCCTTTGTTGTGCACATCTCTGACAGGAAGGTGGGGTAAAGTATGGCAGGGCACAGGTCTTGGAGGTGTCGTGTTGTCACCCCAGAACCGCCATTACCTGTCCTCAGGGATGGCCATGTAATGTCCAGCCTCATCGGATCAGCAGCAGCCACGACCTTTGGGCGCCCTCTCCCAGGTGACATCCCCTATCTGCTCCAGCTCCATGATGTCCCTGCTACTGCAGAGGCTTACGTTACCCTTATGTTACCATTGCATTAAACAGGACCATATAAACTGTGTTTGCAAGCAAACAAGTATGGGTAAGCTCTGCAAACACATGCAAGTATTTCTAAATTTGAACAAATGTCCAAATTCCTGTTAGAACACTCATGCATTTTAAAGCAAACTCTTTAAAGCAAACCTTTTTTGAAGACAAAGGTTTTATCAGCTGAATTCAATAAGGTTTGTCTACAACACATCGTGTCATTACACTCCACTCATTAAGCATTCCTGCCGTTACTGCTTCGGTAAGTTCAACAAAAAATGATGGACATACCCATTAAAATGGGACTGCGACGCAAAATATCTTGATTCTAAAAATTAATTTCATGTAGCAAATGGATTGACGGTTCTGAGAATATAACAGAACTGCCGTGCAGTTTCATCTGCAAAATCTACAGCATACGGTTCCAGATATAATTGGAAAAAGTCCACAAAGACCTCAAGTTGTCTAATTGCAGCTGTGTCAACTAATATAAAACGTCACATAAATCAAATTTTTGTCTATTCATTAGCCCATGTGTCAGCGAGCAGATTAGTGATGTTGTATGAAGAGTCTGCTGTTCTTCAGAGTCGTCAGAGTTATGACTTTCTCATTAATTGTAGTTTTGCTTCCATTACTTGCATCAAAAAACGTGATACAACAAAGGAGAAACCCTAATCTCATTTGCACGAAACAGATTTGAATGGAGATCAATATGTGCTTTTGGAGCATGTTGGTAATTACAGGAGGTCATAAATTATCCAAATTACAACAGGCAATAACTTTCAAAAGTTCTTAAACAAAAGAGCCTGATAAAACGCAATGCATGTGTGTGTGTTTTAGTCTAAACAAATTTCCAAGTGGTCAAACCAGATGATGTATAATGGCAAACCCAAAAGTCTTAACCCCCATTTCATATGGGGGGGAAATGAGGCATACTGTCCCATTATATTGCTATAAATCATTTTTTGTGGACGGCTGACAGCTTTTTATCAGATCTAACCTTTTCAAGCCTCCATTAAGAGAGCTAACATTTTCAACTCTGACACATTTGCAGTTTACGAATCTCACAGCTGATTTACTTTGGGAGGGGGCGCGCTGGCGTCCATGCTCATTTCCACACAGGCTGTCCATTGTGTTGGACTGGGTGGAATGGGGGAGGGAAAATAGGAAAAAGGGAAGAGAAGAACAGGCTTTGAATCCATTCATTTAACTCTACGTTTTTCCTTTTAATCTGCTACAATGCAGTGCAAAGCACTTTTATTGCTGAAAAGCTATTTTGTGGTAAAAAAGCATATTTTGATTCACTCCACTGGTTCTTTAATTGTGTACAAATGCTGCATGGATGGTAATTAAGGGTCACAAAGACCCCTCATAATCTGACAAATTAGTAATGAGTGGACTGTCTCACAGAAGAGATGCAGAACCACTATGACACAAGAAAAGAGCAGACAAATAAAAACACAATGAAAACCTTTATATGATTTAGGAGGAACCCTTGTAGCTGTTTCCGTCAGATGTTTTCTTTGTGATTGTGCTTTGATGAGGTGTTACTGTTTTGACTGATATTTGTTTAGTGTTTTTTTTGTACAACCAGTGATACACACTCTTCTAACAATAAGGACCAATCACTGATCTATAGATCCATCTATTCATCCATCCATCAAAGTATAAGAACTTCTCTGGCATCTTTTGTCCTCCATTTTAGTCACACAGCCTTTATAAAAGGACACTCAACACTGACAACAACATAATAAGTGAGTAAAACCTCACAGAGACCACTACAGTAGCATGGTCAAATTTGTAATAATTTTAAAATAAAAAAAAAAAACACTAATCAGGATATCTAAATAGTTTTGTTCAGTCCATCACAATAATTCAAGTGTGCAAACATTCAGGAAGTCAGCAAATAATTGTAATTATCTGAAGGCATTCTGTGTTAAGTATTTGATAAGATAAACTTATCAGACAAGCACAATGGCAGAACTTTAGTTCCTGCATGGAGACTTATGGAAGGAACTTTGCCAACCATAATTGATTTAAGTACACCATAATCAAGGAGGGGCAGCTAAGGTGGCACCACACAAGGGTCCATATTTCATTACATGCTGTGTTTAACCTTACCCACTTCTCCTAAAACACACAAGAGGCTCATTATGTGTTTAATATTCACCAGCAGGTGAATAATTTTTATGCAACTCTGATAGTTGGGCGAGATGGATAACTCAATTATCTGAACATCCGTCAGAGCAGAGGGCTCGCTGGCTCTGGAACGCCACCAGCTAAGATTGATGGCTGGAAGACACCAATAGCTGCTGCTTCGCCATCTCATCCAGGCACTGGGCCTGAACACGCCGTTTGATTCTGCAGAAGACCGTTTTTCTCTCCATTTTTCCCCCCTTTTATCTTTTTTCTTGGGAGCATTGGAGGTGAAGCGTCATTACCCCTCACTCCACTGAAGAGGGGTTCATTATGGGGTTAGTGTGTTGGCAAGACTATTGTTTGGATGATAAATGCAGTTGGTGAGAGCTTTAGAGGGAAAATTAGTTATGTTTTTTCTTTCCGTCTACAAAAACATGTCCCCATAGCTCACTCTGCAATGCTTGAGGGCAAACCAAGAACAATTAACACAAGCAATGGGTGAAGCAGCTCAGTTAAAGCAAAGAGGGAGTTCATGAAAAATAAGCAAATCACTGGAAATGTCAATCAGGGGCAATGAAGTAATTACAAACACCGCTGTGCGATTCCAAGGGCGGTCAAAAAGAAAAAAAACCAAAAGGTTTAGAGTCAAGCACAAGTTGAATAAATGAAGGAATGGACAAACATCCTAAACATCGGCCCTTCAGGGCTCGTCTCATAGACTGAATCCGACTAACGAGAAGTGAAAGGAGGATGATGTCACCCCATCACTCTCTTGTCCCCCATTTCTCTATTGGTTTATGTTTCTGTGACTACAAAGTGCTGACCCCAAATTCACTGCCTTTACTTCACAAACAAACACAAACGTGCATTACTGTCTGAGGTACAAGTGTGTGCGTGCACGGTGCACACGGCGTAACAATAAGAGAAAGATGAGGCACATTTTCAAATGTCAGCAGTAAATGTCAATTAAAAATTACAAGGGTGCTGGAAAAGGTAGGGTCTGAAGGGACTGACATTTTTTTTCTTTTTTGACACAACAATGTTTATCCGGCCGGGCTGCCGGCTGACATGATGGGATGTACTCTGTCAGTTCCTTAATACACTCGGACAAGGTCGCCCCAGTGAATATCAATGAAAGGAACCTGCAGGCAAACATGTAAGGCTCAGACTAACCCTAACCGTCCCATCAGCCCGTTAGTGTTCTGATATTTTGACCTACTGTTAACCAATGCTGCGACTACCAAAGAGAAAGATCAATGCCACTTTCTTCAATCCCAAAGAAGAAAGAACGCTGACTTTACATGGCTAAATATTTATGGAGATGTCTGATCTTTATGTCATGCTGCCCATGGTGCTAATCAAATAAGCTCTTTTTACATTATTTTAAGTCTGACTGACTGGGAGAGCATTTAAAGTAATTTTTCATCAAACATCGGCAAGGAATCCTGGATCTTAAGCAAAGCCTTTTATAGTAAATAACCATTTCAGTGATCTTAAAAAAGGTGGTAACCATTAAAGACTGGCCCTTTTTGAACTCCAACCTCAATGACTTTTAGTTCAACAATAGCAAAGAAAACATATATGACAGAGATTTTTCTCTGTAATAGAACTGTGCTACTCTGAGAAAATAAAACACACCATTGATTATGACCTTGACCTCATTTTCTGCATTTTAAGTGCTCAGTGATATTGGATGAGTCATCTTCCCTGAACATCAAATGAATGTTCTGCTAGCAGCCTCTGAGTGAAATCAGTAGGTCAGTCATCTAAAGGCAGGGATAACATTCCCTAAATGTAAAACCACTCTTTCTCTTTCATGTGGTTTATCAAAAATCTTCACATATTAAAAAAGCTGTCAAAAGTTACTGCGTAAAATACAGATTCATTTTTCATCATGTGTAGGATATGTGGGAACAGCCTCAGAAATCCAAAGTATGAAAGGGGAATCACAAAAAAAGAATGGATATTAGCTGTTTATATGAGGAAATTAATAGAAATATTTATTTTTATTTCTAAGCTCTAATAGGATCATAATACAAGGATTATTGCAGGTTGGAGATAACCATTTGTAAAAAAAAAAACCATGAAAATTCCTTGCAAATCAACTTTAATAAGCTTCTCTTTCTGAGTTGTGGTCTTGATCAATCCAGAACTCTGATCCTGATTTGGTACTGTATGTTCACTGAGAAAACAAAAACAAAAGGGAGAGCCCGGTCGTGCCTGAAGTCTGGAACCTCCCGGCGCTTGAGCACCATGTCACAACATGTCAGCTGGCCGTCACGGCTGAGGGGGGCCGGGGCCTTAGCGAGGGCGATGTTTCAAATTGGGGACTTGGACCTCATGCCAGGGGGAGGCAGGAATGTGAAGACCATGTGTGAGCAACCCCCTACTCTTCTTTGTGTGTGTGTGTGTGTGTGTGTGTGTGTGTGCGCCTCAACACAAAAGTAGCTCTACCTGGTTACTTCACTTTAAAATTACACATATTGTGCTAAGCCAGTTTACTGGCAATAATCAGGGAAAGACTATCTATTTTTTAAAGGTTAGGATACTATGAGCCATTTTCAGGAGTCAATCAAATAAGTGATAAACTTAGTACTCAGTTCTTTCTAGTATTGTGACACACACATCTGTATTCATACACATACACACACACTCTGTTCCCTCTGGGTTAGACCACAAGGGCCTGTTCCTGTCCAAAAGTTCTCATGATGACACATTCAACGCATTAATCACCCGTTTCCCAGCTTCCCTTCCAAAACAATATGTGCACTGTGGAAAACAATCAAGCTGACACCCTCCAAAGGGCTCAAATGAATGAAGTGGATGTGGAAGTGGTGTGATGTACAGATGTGCCATACGGAAGTGTGGGTTGAGTGTGGCTTATACCAGGGGAGGAAGTGGTTAGCTTTGTCAGACAGATGTATGAGTTGCCCATATAATACAAAGAATGCCCATCATGGTTAGTGGTCAGAAAGAAGTTATGAAATATAAACAAAGTGGGGAAAATAGGAGTTGCAACATTTGTGGCTCTTAAGATAAAGCGAACACAGAGATAAGGATATGAAGGGAACACTCACCTGTTCCAGTAGCTCCAGAACTGTTCGTTGAGGTAGGTGCGATGACTGTGGTCGTCTCCGAACGAGGCTTTGCTCTCGATCCAGTGTACAATGTGTCCCTCCACAGCTTTTCATAAACAGAAACACACAGCAAAACTCAGAAAACTAAAAACAAAAAAACAACAACACACAAGCAAGATCCAGGAGGGACAGGTGACATTTACTCCATTCTTTCCCCATCAATCACAAAAAAAAAAAAAAAGATCAAGCATAAACATGTCAACTGCATAATCCCCACTGAAACAAAGTAGCTAAGATTAACAGGCAGTTGTTTCGGAGATCATATTGCCATATGTGATATAATATGTGATAAAATACTAACCAATGGGAACCTCCAAGATGATATCTGGCGTTTTGTCGTAGCCCATGGCTCTCAGTTGGTTTTCGTCTACAGGAGATAAAGTGCAGATTTTTAACATGTGGCTCTTACTTTGCAATAATTTTACTCTTTGCTGAACAAGCTTTATTACATCAATGACAGGCAGGTAACCTAACGGCCTTTACTAAGGTGCATGTAACAAAATCCCTCAGTGTTAGCAAAGAAGAAATAACAGTAGAGGACAGCAAGCACAGTAAAACCATTAACTACATCTGCCACGCATTCGCTGTCCTTGCACAAAAACCCGTAAAGCCCAGTTACAGAGCTGCTCTCCAGTTTGTGGAATGGCAGAGTGTTATAAAATATACAGCAAAGGGACAAGGTTGGCATTATAGACTTTGTAAGCCTGACCCCTGCCTGCACAGGCCGCAGCCATTGTCCTTGACTTCTGGTGCGCTTCGGCCATTATCCCTACAACACCTGATTTCTCCATTAAATCTCAGGCTGACCAGGTCATTCAGTTCCAAGGGCCTGCCTCTTTGTCTCCAGCCAAGCTCAACTAATGGGGCATGGAAGGGAATTGAGGAGAGATGGAGGGTGGCGGTGTCAGTGGTTGTGAAGAGGTAGCATCAGCCAAGGGGGGAGAAAGGGAGCTGAGTGAGGTCAGCGAGGCTGCCAGAGGCCTGTGGTACAGAGGGGCATCCAGGGTGTGGTAATGCAGCTGTAGATGTGTATTGGGAGCCTCTGTTCATACCTACAAGGCTGCTGATATTGTCATGTGGCTCTGATCGCCTTTTTACATCACCTTTGATTAAAATTAATGGGCCATCCCTGCTGTTGGGTAGCTTATTTCCAATCCATTTATCAGATGGGGTGAGGCTGCCGTAGCGGCCCTCGTTGCTGCCCGAACTCTGACAGTTTTAGAACAGTCCTCTGTGCAGCTCCGAGGAAAGGTCAGCACTCCACGTCCAAATAAATGATACGGTCTTAATGGCAGAGGGAATGACTTTTACCCTTCATCACTCATCTGACCTAGGGGATGGTTATATGATGGGGGGTGATAGCAGGAAAGGAGGGTTAAAAATTCTGTTTTACAATTTCACACCTGGACACACTACCTTAATTCAGTAGTGTCGGAACAAGACATGGTGCTTCGAAAGTATAAATTACCTGACTAAAATATCTGGAAGTAGGACCACATATGAAGAGTTTCTTTTCCTTAATATGATCTCTTCAAAATACTACTCTCCATAAAACTCTAAGACCCCTTTAATTGTACTTAATTACTATTCATGGAAATAGAATCTGGCTTTTTCCATTCGTTTGAAGAAAAAAAAAGAAAACTGCACAGCAACATCAAAAGCTACCTTTGGCCCATCCATACAGCTTGTACATGAATGAAAAATGATATTTTTACAACAGTTCCTTGTAGTTTGCAAATCAATAAAAGATAACATCCAGTGCCAAGGTCTACCTTTACTGAGCTTACAAAAAGGCTACGCTGTTATGACTAGAACGGCTTATGAAGTGTGATGAGAAGGTCAAGAGATGGCTTACCCAGAAAGGAAAGGTTCCTCTCCTTCAGTTTGTCACGAAGCAGCACCTCATGCTCGTGGCCAATAGCACTGGGAATAAAGAGTCAAGGATTCCAACAGACAGCACGGCAACCCTTGTACTTTATCAACAGTGAAGCACCTAAATGTTTGGTCAGTTTTTAGCTAATACTGTATAATCAAATTAAAAGTATTAAAAATGAAAAATAATAAAAAAATGGGTAAATCGGTCAACTGGTGAAACTATGAAACTTTGTGTTTAGCTGAAATTACAACATGAGTGTGCAGATATGAGGTGATGTAAGCTCCACTGTGTCTGCCATCAGTGAAAGTTAAGAATCTGCTTTCCTCCACTATTTACTTGCAATGCAAAGTGAAAGCCACTTCTCTTTTTGCCGACGTATAGCAGGAACACAATCACAGTTTTCAGGTCAACCCTAATCTGCTTTCACAACAAATCTCCAAAGTGCATTACCTAAATGAGAAAGATGAAACAAATGCCAATTTTGGCAAAATGCATAGAGCGCCTGGGCTAGCTGCTCCATTCATTCCTCTAAAATCCTTGAAGAAAAATGCTTTTAGAATAAATGTCATCTTGCATCAGGAGGCAAGCTGCTCGAAGGAATCCTGCATTTACAGAGGCTGTATGTCATATATGCCAAACTTGCTTTTTCCAAGAGAGAGAGAAAAGTTCTTAAGGCATTACGCTGCCCTCAACAAACACTAATCATTCAAAAGGGATTCTAATTAATTGATACATATGGTGATTGGTGCAGATGCATTAAGAGCCATTTCTCTTGTGCAGGGATGGAGCTCTTAGCAGTGGGCGGTTACCATGAACTCTCCATGGTGGAGTAGCTGACTTTTAGTCAACACTGATGTGAGGACAGCCAAAGAAAAGTTAAAAGGGGGGATGTGGATGAGGGGGAGGCAGGATGGGACAAGGTTGACTGACTCTGAACAGAACGACGCAGCCCCACCACACACATGAAAGCTTGAACAGACACAATAACATACAGACATACACATGTACACTCATTCAAATAAGTCTCCTCCCTCAGGAAATAGTTGGTCTGCTACCCAGCTGCTTGCCCTCAAATAGCCTTGACTCCAATTCTGCCCCTATAGTCAAGGCCAAGCCCCTGCCAAACAAGGAGGGGGTATTGGTTGGTTAAAGAAGGGGAAAGAAAATAAGAACTACAAATGTATCAAAAATAAAGGCAAAAAAATACTAGTGTGGAATTAAATTAATAGTTTGAATCTAACTGATGTGCTCAGAACTCTCCATGGTGCTGAATGGCATAAGAATGATCAGATCTAAATAAAATCTGATTCTACAAGTAAGGATAAATGCTATTTTCTGTAAGAGACATAAAATAACACATCATCTGAGTTAAATAAAATACCGAGGAACAGAACACATTAACCACCACAAGGCTTATGAATGATATTTTTCTTGTATCATAGAACATTAGGTCTGATCCACTGTGTGCACATGGAGATGCATTCAGATCAGCCTATCCTCCTCCTCTTCCCTCCATCACCTTCCAGCCCCTGTATCGGTGATAGTGGGGTGGCAGGCAGGATGAAACACTTCCTCTGTGAAGCAGAACTTTTATGTCAGGTGAAGCCAGACACATCTCATCCCCTTCAATAGCTCCTCGTCAATTTCAGGCTTAAAATTTTATGGGATAGGATACTGTTTGATGCAGTCTACCAGCGGTCCATAACAGCAGTCATTTATTGTGCACTGAAAAGAGGGGGAAGAAATATTATGGCGTGTGAGAAGGGTGGGTGGGTGGGTGGAAGGGCGGTGAGGAAAGGGAGCCCGTACAGTGCAGAGAAAAGGAAAAAACACGGGAGATGCTGGCAGATTGGCAGGCATGACCGCCGGCTCTCACGTGACCTCATCAGCAAACATGAGCGGCTGATGTCGTCTGTCAGCCAGGTGGCACAATATCACTTAAAAACTCACTGTACATAAGCAGGAAATTTGTTAAGATTGAAAGAGATAAGGCAACATAACTTTAAAAAAAATCATAAAACTAAAATGAATTATATAGAAAATGCAATTCCATGACTCTAAACAATTTCAATTAATTGATGTAATATTTAAGCGTGAAGTTAAGATTTAAAATACTCACTTGGTAGATGTTATTGGCCAATATTTGGTCTGGAATCAAAGATGGCTCCTTCAGCATGCTGTTCAGGACTGTTTTAGAGGCTGAGAACATGACAGAAAAGCAGGAGAGGGAAAGAAACAAATACAGAGGTCACATTATTATTAGCATGCAAATTGCTTGTCTAACCTAGAAAATAAAAAATATGTTTTCTAATTGCTGCATTGAATTGAGAGCAAACAGTGAAAATACGCAGACAAAAGACATACTTGACATACTGTAATTCACCATGCCACTGTTGGTGCAGTATTTCTACACTAGTCCATTAGATGGCTGCTTGATGTCTATACAGATTTTCTATAGATAAATGTTCCAGTCCAGAGCACAGGAGCCCCATGTAGTTTATCTATGTTATGAACGCTGACTATTCTGCATCTCTCATCCCCATTCTTGCTCTACTAACACTGTAAATCAAAGGAAAGCCTGCTGGATTGATTCGCTGGTACTGCAACAGCAAAAAATTCCTTAAATCATTTCTTAAAAAGATTTGGATTAAATGGATTGTATCATTGTGTGACGAAATGGTTGAGGCACGCCATTTTAGTGATACATGGTCCTGACAGACTTGCAACATTACAGACAATGCAAGGAATGTTTCTATTCACATTTCAGGCATGGATGGTGCCTGTACCAACACTGAACAGAGATACCCAAGCACAACTAGAAAACTGAACTAGAAATACCAAGAAAGCTTATTTGAATATGTATAAAATATGCTAAAAAAAAAAGAAAAAGGGGACTTAAACTTCCATAAAGAAAAAAGATCAGTTGAAAAAGGCTTGGCGACACATTTACAAACCCTTACTGGACGATTAGGTGTCTGTAAAATGTATTTAATTAATAAAAATAAATTTAGAGGAACATTTAAAACCCTTAAGACCCTTCTTTTCTGTCCTGCCTTTCCCTTTGCATTTGTTTCATAGGCATTACTCCTTTAGAAAACTATCACAGAGGACAAACAGTGCTGTGATTTCTCATCTACCTTATGATGAAATAAAGAGGCAGGAGGGTGGAGAAGAACAAAGCCCATTAAAGTGCTCCCTCCTCTCTTTCTATTTCTTCTTCTTCTTTGTCTCCATCTTTCTCTGCCACATCTTTCCTTTCTTTCTTTCTTTTTTTTTTTGCTACCTCCTCTCTTTCTCAGTCTACCCCAGCCACAGTACTCCCCCAGCCCACCCCATAACCTCACACTCCCTCTTAGAGCTGCAAGGCACAGGGCTGTGCTTTATTTCTTTGCTCATTTTTCTCAGAGATTGGTACCCTCACACGCAGATCCATACCATGCTCCTGTGCAGTGCGGGCGGCGGTGAAGAAAGAGGGTTATATTTTCCCCTTGAGTTAGGACACCTCATGACAAATGATAATGGATAATCAATAAAGCGGGAAATATGAGGCAGCAAACTTTATGAAGCCAGGAGACATATTACTCCCCAACAACACTGGTTTCCCTTAACAAAGTCACTACTCGACTGTGCCTAATAATCTGAAGGAAAATCAAAGGACCCGCAACCACATCAGCAATATTGGCAACTTATTCCACTTTAATGGCATTTTGATTGATTTTTTCCCTCTTCCTAATGGTCGTTTTATAGATTTGACGCTGCTTCTGCAAAACAGTAGTGTGTAATAAACCTCCCCGAAGGCAAACGGCAGCCATTAAAGCTCTTGTCTTACTAGCACTCATAATTGGAGGTTGACCACCACCACATTTTGGTCTCTCACATAACACACAAACACACACTTCCAGGATTAGGCTCCTTTCTCTCTCTCTCTCTCTCCTTGTCTCTCCAGACCTTTTGATATTTTTGGTGGACAGTCATAATAAGTGATAGGATCCCTTCCTCCTGCTCCTTTTGAGCGATGGGGTTAAAAATAGCCATAAAGAGGTGACCTTGGCGCTGACATTGTGGAATTTCAGCCAAGCATTGACCTGATGAAAATGGAAGGCCAGGCCGCTAATAAATCAGGATGCTTTTAAAATGAGTTTACCCTAATGCTCATTCATCACGGGCTGTAATGCCATTTGCAGGCCCAGGATTCGCTGCTGTGCACAAACACAGCAGTAAATAACAACAGAGCCCTTGCATCCCTCGCATCGTTGCAGCCTCCAACATCAGCATACATTTATTAAAGACGCCCCCGCCTTGCACGGCAGCATTCCTCTATGACACCCTGAGCTCCTCTCTGCCACACATGCACACACACACACACACACTCACACACACCGTGCTCTTTAAATATACACACACAAGGCACACATGCAGACGCACACATAAAACACATGCAGGAAAAAATAAAAAGCATAATCTGAAGAACACCAGACACAGAGAACAAAGCCCTGCAGCACGACTTTGCACCTTGTAAACATTCACCAAATTTACTGTAATTGTCCCATGTTGGTATAAATTCTGACTAAGGCACCATATCACACCGTTAACATCTGAGCAGAGAGAACAGAGAAGAGGAGAATAATAGATGTGAAACAGTACGCCTCCATTGGGATTTGCTAAAGAAAACAACCAGTGTAAACAAATCACAAGCCTGTTTTCATATGCAACTCCAAAACAAGGTAAACTATATAAAGGCAAGGTAACAGCGACATAACCTTGGCTTGATTTTTACATTTCGTACTCGTGTGATTTGTAACTACTCTTCTTTCCTTCCAATAGGGTGAAAAAGTCATTATCTCCAACACAAAAAAATGTTGAGAAACCTCATTAGATAGCAACATTTGTTGAGGGAGGACCGTAATAAACAATAACGGATGACGATTGTTATTGCCCCTGACACTGATGAGCTCCTCTGCAAGTTTGTTTATTAATTAAAAAACCCACTTCTTTTTTCAAGGAGGGGGGGGGTGGGCTTACACATTTCCTCTATGTGCCCACAACACCCCCCCCCCCCCACGTTCCCCATGCACAAGCCATTGAGCTGTGGAGGGGCACTCGTTCATCAAACTTCATGGAGCAAGGGAGAGACAGGTCCTGATAATGTGCGCCGCTAAAGCTGATTTTCCATGATGAATCTTGGAGCATATAAATTGGCTAATATCTGAAAACATTTACAGATACTAGAGGAATTGACTACTTGTGGGACATGATGGATGAGGCTCTGCGACGCTGGCCGACAGCTCTGCAAATCTCTGCGGCTGCCTAAAGCCCTCATTTGATTTTCCAATTTACTCCTTTTAAATTTATCCCCCGTATTGAAAAAAACAGAAGATGGGAGAGAGAGAGAGAGAGACACACCCACATAGAGAAAGAGAGAGAGAGAGAGAGAGATCAGAGGAAGGGGGAAAAAAATGTGTTTTTTTTTTAACTATCTGTGCTGGTGTGTAGGTGCTAGTTGATGATATGAGGTGGTATCTCCTGTGCAGGAGGAGCCCAGCAGTCCCTGAAGAGGTTACTGGGGCAGAACTGATCTGCCTCCACCTGATTCTCCCTGATAGCGGTGAGATGAGACTCTACATTTCAGTGTGTGTGTATGTGCACATCCATGTGTGTGTGTAGCAAGTAGTAATAGTAGATCTGGGGAGGCTCTGCTATGGAGAGAGGCTTCCTAGGTCAGGCCATTAGACTGTGGCAGAGGCTGACTGGAGCTTCTCTGCTGAAAAGGAGTAATTAGTATACTTGTCAAGTGAAGTGCCACGCTGCTGCTTACCTCCCTTGCACCCACTCCTTGCATGCATACACACACACTCACAGAAACACTCATCCTGCCTTTGCCTCCTCACTCCCTCGCTTCCTACTAATGAAGTGCCCTTGCTCTCATTATTTGAAAGAAAGGCTGCATATACACCACCAGCTCCACCACAGCAGAGAGGTGAGACAGAGAAGAGAGGAGCACTTGAAGACAAGAGAGGAAGAACCATAACAATCACAGTGAAAGTTGAGATTTTACTGGATAGAACATAATACAATATTCAGTTATCAACACGTCTGATCTGCAAAACACTGAAGCTATTATGAATTCTGTCAGGGAACCAAAGGATCATAGTAGACGCTAACATTCTCACAGTGTTAACATCAAACACAGGACATTTATAACCTCGTGTACAAGGCTTCTGTAAAGGAATGTGACAATAAATCTTAAAGGCGGTCGAATCACATAGTTACAAAACATGGAGCAGCAATCTAATCTGGAGCAGGGCCTTGGGAAAATGGAAAAGGTCAAATAGCTAGCAAAATTGCCTCCTCAAAAAAGTATGTCTAAATCTAGAGGCACATCAACTCCTGTCAAAGGAGGAATAGAGAGAAAGATGAAGAGATAGCAGGAAAGGGGAAAAGAAAGAGCTGGAACTCCCCATATGAGCCCAGTGACTTCCAAGAGATACTATCGACACAGAATTGGAATGAAAATATGGCTGTTTATAATCATTTACACAATGTAAAAATGGTTTGCAACACTTTGTGTATACTAATGATGTAGGTTTCATTTAGTTTATGCTGCCTTTCCATGCAAACCATCATTCCAGCCAATGGGAACATTTGAAATTGTAATTTGTTGCAAAAAAGTAAACACATCTGTTACATCGTTATTTCAACTTTGTTGATTTTCAGTAATATCAGTTCAGTTTTCAATAATCAGTTTTGATATTTTGTTTTGCTAATCAGTTAAACATCAAACCAGTGCTTGGTCCAGTCATTCAAATGTGAAGGTTTTTTTTTTTTCATTTTTGCATTTGTACAAGTTAAATTGGATCATTTCAGTTAAATTTTTTTTAGTGGGGTTCAGAACAATTTAATTTAACTCTTTTGTCACTACAAATACTTTTTTGACCTGTTATTTCAATTAATGCCGATTGGAAAACTAAAGAAACAACAACTAATGAAAACTGAAGTATTATTAAACATTTTTATTTTTTCTGCAAATTTTATAGTATGCAATTTTAAGACATAAGAACAAGAAATTTATTGACATCATTCAGATTAATAGATTTAGCTGTAATGTTTTGCTGCCCTAGTTGTGTTTCTATTTTACAGTTCATTCAATGTTTTCATAAAGTGCCTTACTTGTGCCTCATAAACTTAATTGCCACGAGTGCTTGGGGCATTTTTAGGACTTTTTAGTGTGTGATCAGCAACCTTGAAAGAAATTATGACATAAAAACTGAAGCTGTCAGAGCTTCTTCAAAATTCTGTATTTTCTCCTAAAAAACACATCACATTTAGCTTCTCCTGACCTTAAAATAGTGAATATAAACAGTGCAAAAGTGCACATGTGACCTTTCCTCCCTTAATGCCCGGTGTTTTCAGGAGACAAGGAGCATTATGAATGTTGATATCATATTCAATACGTGATAAAAACTGCTTTGAATGTATTGATTTATTTACGAGCACCACCAGATAGTCTATCATTCTGCTTGACTGATGCTCTCTCCAATACTTTTGCTGCATGGACGGGGGGGGTGGGGAGTTTGTTGGTGGCGGTGTCGTCATGCTGAGGTGAGGAGGTGGTGCGTGTGTGTAGCTGGTGGGAGGGAGGAAGGGAAGAAGGGAGGGAGGGGAAGAAGGGAGGGGAGGGGTGCGACAACAAGCGAGCAAAACAAAACAAGGAAGGGACAGAAAACAATTTAAAACTCTGTATTGATCTAGCACTAGTGATTGTACATATATTCCACAGTCCCAAAGGCCCCATTCCTGTGTCTCTTAAATGCAAAGGGAAAGAGAGGGGGAATAAAAAAACGATGGTGCTAGGCAAAGGCAAGCCACTCACCCAGTTGGGGGTAATGTCCCTTATATAGAAGTCTATTGATCTTTGCAATGTGCCTGCCCGCCCTCCCTCTGGAGTCTGACGAAAACACACAAATACACACACATGCACGCTGGAGTGCAGTCTGGTGCTGGAGGGGGGCATGACGGATCTGCCTGACAATAGCACTGAACCAACCTGTTAGCTAATTGCCAGCAAAGACAATTATCCTTGCATTGTTTCATAATGGCAGCACATTACTGGAGTCTAATATACACACAGGGAGATCGGATGATTTGACCGCGCAGTCCATGTGGGCAGCAATTCATTTGCAAAGGCCGAGCAGGTCACGAGGACCCCGCAGAGGAGCTCTGTCAAAACAGAAGTCACCCTCAAAACAAGTGACTTTATAGCTGGCAAAGTTACAATTAATTGTCAACATCATCTGAACATGTGTCATGCTCATATAGGAGGAAACAAACTATTTTATCCAATAAAACCGCTGATATCACTGATCTAAAATGAAAGGTTTCGTCACAGCATGTAGGCTTATTTAGACTGACTTGGATCTATGAATTTTCTGTAAAACCCATCTAGCCCTTTTGAAATTGATTTCTACAATAAGAACCACAACCACAACATTACTTGCTAGGCTAAAAACACTGAGATACGCAACACAACAACACCGTTTTGAAATTAAACACTGATCATCCAGGAAGCCTCATCTGCTACAAATCTATTCTGAGCATGAAGCATTGTTTTTATTTTATTTATTTTTTACTGTATGGAGAAGGGGGGAAGCTCTGTGCTATTTTCTGAGGCGGACGATTCTCCTGGATGAATGCTCTGTTCTACAAGCTGCTCAGACTAGCATTTTGACAGGCAGTGGATAACGGTGGGTCCAAAGCAATCACATCTTTGACTTTGACAAATGGCTGTGCTGTGGCGAAGTTGAAAATAACACACATCCACTTTAATCTTTTTCTTGATTAAATTGGAAGCACGTCTTTTTGACATCATGCGATTCACTCTTAAAGCACTGACTACCGCGGAGACACACACACACACACACACACAATACTCAGGATAGTCTATTGAAATGATATAAAGCCAAGTGTGCATGTGATATTGGGAGTTTCCAAGTGAGGGGGGAAAAAGGTGTAACTGCAAATTATGTCAGTATTTGTGCCAAAAAAAATGACGTACGAGGGTCCTACAGAAGAAGAAAAAAAATGCTGCTATCCTGGAAAAATTATTCGCAATTCCCTCTGACGTGTTAAGCAAAAATATTTGCGTCTGGAATTTTGCTCTCCTGCAGCGTGTCCATCAGCATTACCTAGTAATGGTTTGCTTTTTCTGTCTCACTTTTCTGCAACTAGCTTTTCTCACAGGACCCCAGTAGGGATGGAGGGAGAGAGAGGGTGATGAGGGTAGAAGAGAAGGTAGGGGGTAGATGGATGCATTGGGGGATGAAGGAGGGTGAGGAAAGAAATCAGGGGTGTTATAAATAACACTGATGAGGTGAGCTAGCATTGATCCATACTGCAGTTGAGAGGTGGGTGGTCCTTCCAGCCCTTAATTGCCAGTCATGTGCCCTGGGATGCAGCTACCACTAAATGTGGTCTGTCTCTCATTAGGCTCGAGACAGGCTGAAAATACAGCGGCTAGAACTGAAACTTGGACTCAAACAGAAAGTGATTCAAAAGACAAAGTGCAACAATTAAAGCTGATGTGGGCGAATGATGGAAAGGACAGAGTGGGGAATGGAAAAGTGTTACTCACGCATTCCACCCTCCAGGTCCTGAAGGAACCTGTCCAGGATGATACGAGCCATCAGCGCGGGAGACAGATCCACCTTAACATAAATTGGACAAGAACAAAAGGAGAATTTGCCTTAATAAAAAACAGGCTGTAGCATCAATGGCAAGTAAATGCTACTTCAGAATGTAGGTATATTGGACCTGTAATTCCTCTCTGGAGAATTACTCCATTTACAAACCTTCAGACTAAATCCCACACATCCAGCTGGAAGTGAGAACATATTTCAAAGAGCCAAAGAATTACAGCGGTGAAATTACACGGCCAGTCTACCTTTGGCTAATGTCACATAGATAATGATTGTAATGGCTCTAAATGATATTATTGCATTTCCAAACCTTGACCTAACTTTCGACAATCCCTGTGCAAATTGGTCTTTGAAAGCCTTGCTTTGCAATAACCTTTCCCACAGGAACAAGGGATCGCCTATTATGCAGCCAGGCTACCCGGCTGAATTGCCTTCGCCTCTGTCAAACGGGCAACCTTAGCCTCTCATCTTGTATGAGAAAGCGGTGCACACTATGCCCAGACTCGAGACAATGGTGAGCTTTAATCATAGGACGATCACCAAGGCAAAACAGCAGAAACCAACAGGACACACCTGAGGGACTGTGGGAATGCAGTCCTTAATAGGAAGGATAGTACCTATGGCTGAAGCACTCTTTGAACACAAAGACACCTTGAGAGGTGTGCAGTGTTTTTGGTTTGAGGGCAGGGAGAAGTCCTGACAGGTAAGAGAGCACTAATGGCTGCTACTGAAGGGGTCTATATAACCACATTCCTATCAGCACAATGTCTTTCTACTCATAAAATAATAACACCACGAAAGTGTGAGAATGCCATGCAATAAACAGCTATTGTCGAGACCAGTGTTATGTTACAATTATTCAGTTCAATTAACGCACTTTTCCATTTTTCATCAACTTTCTAAAGCATGTACGGGCTTTAAAGGTAAACCAGGTGTATGGAGCGAAAGTCTTTTTCAAAAGTCGTGTCTGACCTTTGTTTAAACAACACACGCTGCAAATAAGAAGACATATTAAGTCATTCACTATTAAATTTCACTGCCTCTTTGGAATGCAGGGAATTAAAATATCGCTTGAAGACCTAGCTGGCTCGTTATGAAACACAACGTTCTTGCAGCCAAAGATCATTTTTTTTCTTGTTAGCATAATTGGGTAACAAAAGTGAATTTGCCCTCAGCCTATAGTAAGAATGGTGGGTTTCATCTTTTCTCTGATGCTTCCTGGAAACGCTGGAAGCGGAGAGGCTTTCTCTCTAAACAATGTCTTTTTACCCGCAGTAGTATTTGTTAACATCTCCATAATATTGCACTCAGAAGGCAGCTTGTAAAAAAGGCCAAACATGTCTATAATAATTAAGAGGTGAACACAGAGTTTATATCTTCATTTAGACCTCTGATCTGTTTTTTAGCATTTATAGCTTGCAGCTAGAGTAGCTCTCTTTCCTCTACCTAACGCCTCTCATTTCCTCTCCTTTTCTTCTCTCCTCTCAGTTCTATTCTCTTTGTGCTTATTGGTCTGCTTTCCATTTACACCTTTGAGTACAGGAGCGCATCAGATGCCTGGTATCCTGCATCAGGGCTGACAAATGAAAAATGGCAACATTACCAATGCTGGCCCAGCGTGAATAAGGACCACCTGATTAGTTCAGGTACTTGCGTCTCCCTAATTTTCAGATTAATCATGAGTCTATCTCCATTCTCAAATCAGAGTGCAGCACTTCACGAGTTTCACATGTGACTAAGATCCACAGAACCTTGAATACCCACACAACACAATTATTGTTCAGTAAAACTCTGGTTTTATTAACCCCAAAGCTAATAGGTGTCACATACAGTCCAGCGCAACTGCACCCGCTTTAAACCTTACTATATAGGATTGAGTAACCTTTACATAAAAATCCATATAAGACAGGCAAAAAAACAGCAAATGTCAAGTTTAGAACCGTCTTCAATGACAGACTTCTGGAGGCAAAAGAAGAAATCCATGAATAGTTTTCATCATTGTTAATCATTTCCCTCTGTTGGAGATATATTGTCTCATAAAGGGATGAAACTACATCAATTAGCAGTCTGGGAGACCATGAGTGCTTGGTTTAAATGTTAAGTAGCATATTAAAATGACAGTTAAATGGTTCATAGACAGTTATCTCTGAGCGGAATTTAATCCTTTGGAGAAAAAAAATCATGTGTCAATTAAATGGAGAATGAATAATGGCAGTTAGCTTTGAGGTGCCACTGATGCATGTGAACTACTCTGCAGAAGAAGAAACCCTCAAATCTCGTTGCTTGGAGTAAGCACCAATAAAAATTTAAGTGCGCATTTAAATATTTTAAAAGCTCACGCAGCCTAAGCTAACAATCACAGCCAGAGAAAACTGAGGGACTAATCATATATTTAAATAAATAGGAAGTGGAAAAAACATTCAGTGTACATCTTCAAAAAAGAAAACAAGAAAACACTATATAATATTGTAATAATTTAAAATCTTTTGTGAGAAAAAAAAAATCTGCAGTAATTCAGCCACATTAGCTGTTTATGCAGCATTTTGTTCACAGTTGATTATTTGATATCACCCTACTTAACTGACTAGTTGCAAATTGTCACAATGACCAGTGTGGAGATTCATTTTTGCACATGTGAAGTCCTAAAACTCGGTCGTATGAATAATTTGCTTAAAGTAAGAGACCTTTTTAAAACAAACAAAACATCCATCACCTGAATATTCTGGACTAAAGTTCACACTTGTGTGATTATTTGTATAAATACCATTTGCTACATCAACCAGAGAACAAACCCTATTCTGACCTCCTAACATAAACAAGTGATGAAGTGATGGAGAGGAGAGTTAACCGGTGACCCTGCTCTCACCTGTCCGCAGTTTGAGGCAACTCCATCTGAAGGGCAATTTAGAAAATTACATAATAAAACACAAAAAAGTATTTTCACATCTGCTTAATGGAGGTGAGAGCCAATTACATTAAATAATTGATAATGAAGAGGACCATTTTACCAATTTTGATAATGACTAACAGACAAGGAAGAAAATCAAACACTGCAGCCAACTTCAATTTATTCATTTATACAAAAAAATAAGCATTTGAGTTTTTTTTTTTTTTTTTTTTTAAAGATAATATATGAGAAAGACAGAGAGAGAGTGAGAAAACTAAAGGTTATGCCATTACCTCAATGGCCAACTCCAGCAGGACGGGGGCAGAGGGATGTGCCTTGGCTTCACTCAGATACCTTCATTATAACAAAGAACAACAACAGCAGTGAAAAAGAAAGAAAGAAAGAAAAAAAACATGGCCCACAAAGGCAGACAGAAGGGGTAGAGGGGACTAGACCAGGCTAGCCAAGACATGCTAATGTCCCTGATGACTTTGCCCTCGGTGGCATATGGCAGGCTCAGTGCGGTTAAAACAGCGCTGCTTGAAGGGCTTCAAATTTCCTTGAAGCCAGACAAGCATATGATAGTTAGTTAACCCCTGCCGCCCAAAAAGCCTTTTTTCCCTCGCCAGCTCAAGCTGCAGCTCTCCTCAGATCTTACCCAGATCATCTCTGAGGTTTGTTGCTGTAAGTGGATTAGAAGTGCATTATCCAGCCTTGTTTTCCCCAGAACAATAGCCTAATAAGCTAGATAAGGCTAATTGCAATATGCAAAGAGGCTTTCCTTCCCTCCACAGCTTGTTTTTCCTTATTTTTTTTTCTAATTTATTCATTTTCATTGAATTATAGATAATCATCCCATCATAAGCTTGTGTAAGGCAAATGTCCAACTGCTGGTTATTTATGTTATTTTTCTGCTTTCAATTTGACATGAAGAACAGAGCTTTAGCTTAGCAGGTGCAAGTGGAGGTCTGGAATGAATCCTGAGGGTGGTGATTTGTTTGGAGGAGATTATATCTGTCATGGTGGCCCACCTACTCTCTGACTGAGGAAGGAAGTCCCTTCCTTGGTGAGAACGGGGAAGACAAAGAGAGCAAACAACAGCGGGAGACAGATTTAAAAAAAAAAGAAGAAAACAGTGATAGAGATGAGAGGAAGATAAACTCAGAGTGTAGACGGAAAAGAAAAGAGCAATAAAGTAAAACAATACAAAGTAATTTAGAACCTTTGGTAGTGGCTTTCAATAACATCTGGTGCATGGTGTCTTGAGATTGTTCTTTTGGTTCGTTTCTAACAAAAAAAGAGAAAAGAGAACACAGATTTATTAATAATACCATTAACAGAACTAATTCAACTAATAATAATTCTAAGAAGAATAACAACAATAGTTATAATAATAAATTTCATTTATTTCAATACAATAATTCATTTTAAGGCAGAAGCGTTACATTTTCAATTCCACCTGAATAAAAAGCATTATTGTTGAGGCTTCAGCTCCGTTTTCACTCTCTATTCTACATCAAGAGGCACAACGAGATCCTGGGTCACAGTAATTTAATTTCAATAAGTTTGTTGGAGGTCAAAGTGTGCCAAGACAACCTTGTTCAAATACCCTCCTACCTTTTGTCCTACCCCCATCTCACTCAAACCTTGTATTCATTTCCCCTGTTTCGATCAAACAATGACCCCATTCCCCATTCCACACCCTGACATTTCCATGCAATTCAATTCCCATCTTCGCCGAGAAGGAGGAGGACGGGGGATAAAAGAGGAAGAGCACTGGTTAAAAAACAACTTATTTAAAAACTACTACACACAAAAAAAAAATGTAATTCCACAGAGACAGGCAGTGTGACTGACACCTGTCAGGGGGATGATAAATGACTCCATTTTCTGCCTGTGCTGCCTTCTGCCACTGGCGGCAGCGGCCATTTATCATCATCCGCTGTCAGCCGTGGAAAGCAGCAGTGACAGTGCGAGTCAGCAAACATTTAGCACACGCAGCCGCACTACACGGGGAAATTATTATTGTCAGAATAATAATGGTTTAGCATAATTTATTACAGGTCCGCCAAATAAGCAGGGGCTAGATGTTATTAGACAGATGGATGGGAAGGCTTGGCAGACATCCACTGAGGCTCAGGCAGGCAAGGGCCCTCAACGTGAACGTGAGGAGGGGGAGGAGGTGGGGGTGTGTGTGAAATAAACGGGGGTATGGCAAGGGGGGGGGGCATCCTCCAAACCAATCAGAGAGCTGGCAGTTCAATTACAAAGAAATAAAGGGACATTCATCATTCAATTAGGCACCTGTCAGGGCTCACAAAGGAAGAAAACTTCTAACCTGGTACTCCAGGGAGAAGATGCTCAGAAGAGTGGACTGCGAGTGACTGGAACAAATAAAAGAAGGACAAAGTTAATTACCAGAGTGCATTGCACAGAGACAAAGGAAGAGGGGGAGCTTCAAAGCTGGGGCCAGCTGCCCTGTAATCTAAAAGAACATGAAAACAAGTGTGGCAAAGTTGTTCCAGATGAACACCTCTGACAAAGGATTCCTGCTACGATGGCGCGGGGGTGGGAGTAAAGGCTAGGTGGTGTATGGTATGAGAGATAAGAAATATACAGCCCGTTTATTTTTTCTTTTAATCACATTCATTCCATCTTTTCTACCCCCTTTTTTTCCCGTGAAAGTGCTGAAAGCTAAATTATTCTTAACTGAAGAGCAGTTTTACCTGTTTTAAAACCACACAAAGGCCAAAGAACGCTCACCCATAGCCAGACTAAACATCCAAAAACTAGTGAGAAATGAATGACATTTATGCAAAAAAAAATCATGAGGAGTTGAATCACCAACTGAGAGAAGCACAGCATTCGACTCCATGGTTTGGTTGACGTCTCTTCACAAAAGGGGCTGACCACTGTGAGTGTGTGTATTTGTTTGTATTTGAGTGGTGTAGCAATACACAGATAGCAGAAAGTTCTCCTGCTTCACTGTCAGTGCTGGCATATGGGCCCTTCTGGAGCCCTCCCACTGCAACTGATGGGCTTTGAAAATGGAAACTTTCACTGCAGGAAGCTAGGACTCCCAGGAGTCGGTCAATTCCATGGGTTGCCATAAGTTACATTCATCTCCAGCTCCAGTCAATGTCAAACACCTGGCAGAGAGGCAAACCTGGAAAACAGGCAACTCCAACAGGGACTTGCAGCCCTGAAGATACCCCTCCCCAACCCCCACGGCATCCTATGAGCTGAAGATATTTTAAGTGGTGACAGATATTATTCTAATTGGATGATACATACCTCCACCTTGCATATGGGGAAAAAAAAAGAAAGAAAAAACAAACAAATGAAAAAAAACACATTAATGCAGCAGATGCATATAGAGATAGAAATACACATACAAACTGTTGTGTGATGGTCTCCAGTGATTTTGTGTCTCCATACACCGCTCTCGGTACACTCGATTGTTAAATTTAATGGACTTTTCGTTACAAGTCACCTGAGAATGGTATGTAAATAATGACGAGAAGCCTAAGCTTGCAATCTACAATGAAATATTGAGCCCTCATAGGCCTTGGACATCAATCACTATAGTTCTAGAAATAACCATGTGACATGTAAACAAAGCAAAAGGAATCTCAAACCTTGATTTCTGTCTAGAGTCCCACACTGCAACCTAATAAAAGCATTTCAACCACTAGAGTAGTTCGCCATTTTTTTTTATGTCTTACCCCACCAAAGATTTCTTTCTCATCATAAACAAAGTTCCACTTAAAAAAGGTGAAGGAACAAATGCTTGAAGTAAAGGAGCAAACAGGGGAACTCTCCGCAAAAACACTGCCACCTCAGCATTAATTTACAATAATGATTGGGGACAAAGGGGCCGCACCAATTAAGTGGACCATTAAATGGTCAACTGTCAACATGTGGACACTTAAGGGAGGAAAAAAACATCTTCCACACTTCAACCTTGCACCTGGGCATTTCAACAGCACTATAGCCTTATTGCTGGCATGGAACCATCACAATCCCCCCGGTTGGAACAGACATCTGTTAGGTTTTAAATGGATTACTCTCTATAATGAGCATGATTACTGCTTAATTGCTAAATCTATACCCTGTTAACTTTAAAGGGACATAAACTGCTCTAAATATCTGGGAAAACATATCTGTTTCAAAAACACAAGGAACTTTGGGTACTTTTGTTTATCTCTTTGTTAAGCTCAGTTAGTTTTTGTGTTGATCTAAACTGGACAAAAGCATCGAAAACAATGAAAACGAACAAAATACTGAAACAAGACAAAATATTAAAAGATGTGAAAAAAAAAGATAAAAGCAACTTGAGTAAGAGATGGGGACAGATACCTGGATCCAAACCAAGAGTTGTCTGCCTTTTATAGAGTCTGTCAAGTTTAACACCGTGATCATATTGCATAATGACCTTTTTCCATTTAACAGAAGTTGTTGCAAAGGTTTATATTAATGTATATACAACCTGTGCTCTCACGGGCACGGTATGCTCACTTCATGCTAAAATATATGGAGCCAAAATGGGGATCTGATCTGTCTGCTGCAGAGTAGTAGTATGCTACTGTAATACATTCCCCTTCATGCCCTATAATACTAGCATTTGATGGACTGTGTACCATCCCAGTGGTTGTAAAAATAAACTGATACAAGAAAACTATTCCAAGACCATATTCATTTCTCTTTGCTGTTTTTGGCCTTATATAAAGCTGATGAACAGTATTTTATTCATATTTGTGCAAATGATGACCACAGCAAAGAGATTATTATGCTATTATACAGTTTAAAAGTTAAAGTAGAAACAAGACAACAAGGTATTAGGATTTTAATATTTATATCATTTATTTAACATGTTTTAGATTAGTCAAATTTCTTTTCGGAGTTAATCCTAAAACAGAGGCTTGAAAGTGCATCTCAGAAACAGTCTGTGACACAGCAAAGCATCCTTACATTGACCTTTGTAAGAGAAGAAAAAAAAAAATTCCCTCCCTCTTGGATATAATTTAGAACATGGGGAAACAGAAGGTTGGGAGACAGAAGAGTGGTTAGGGAATCATTCACTCTCAACCTAATTACCCTTCCTTACAAAATAAGACAGAGCATTAATATGCACTGGCACCCAAAATAGTGAAGTAGCAGATTAAATTAAAAACAATTAGGGACTTTCACTTTGTCATTGAGCTGGTATGCCTGTCTGGTCAGTGCTTTAGGCTCTATTAACTTAGGCTATCCACTGGTTATGAATCTGACAAATTCATGTTTGAGCACTGAATTGCCTCATCTTCTCATGCATTCACAGTGTATCAGTGTCTTAAGCACAGAGGAGAAAAAAAAAAACAGCTAAAACCCTGAGAAAATCCCATCAACCTAATTAATAAGAGATGGGGGAAATTCAAGCAATCAATTATATTCAGAATCTTCCTATTTACAAATAATTAATTATAAACAATAGCTGTAATTTAGGTAATGAAAGCCACCTGGCTAATGGCATTGGTATCATATGCTGCGACAGTACTTAGCATTTGGTGGATCTGCATGCAGAGAGTGTTGCGTGGTGCGACTCTTCAGGGCATGGATCTGGCTAATTGAGGCATAGCACATATTTTTACTAATGGCAATGAAGCTGTTTTGTAAAAGGAATAACATGGATGAAATGATTCATTCTTACAAAGTGGATAAAAATAATGCTTACGTAGTTGTAATAATTTGTTCTGTTGTCATCCGCACCTTTATTGCCATATTATCTAGCTTATCTTTTCTAAGCAAAGGTGGGATTTATATCTACTCTAATGATTTTGTTCAAGCAAAAGTGCTGACAATAATATATAAACCATTTACTTTTCTATAGATCAATATTTCATAACAGGGAAAAAAAACAGCTGAATGTGATTTAAACACTCTGGATATGCAAATGCTGCTAATTACACATCCTGATAGGCAAAAAGCTAACATCTGTTTCTCAGCTAAGCCCACCGTCATCAGCGGCAAAACAAATGTGCATTAAAAAAATCTTTACCCATTAATGTTTAAATGTGATGTATTTTGACAAGAGATGGAAACAAACACAAATCTCAGCGCGTCATGCAGCTTCAAACAAATACTTGCACAATGAGCGCACGTGTTTACAGTTCAAATTTGTTTCACTTCTATTTTCTGCAGGGAAACCAATGCAGCAACACCCATGTAGAGTATTTAGCCACACAAATATTTTATTTTTTGTTCATTATTTTATTATTCAAATGTATTTATTAGCTAGCATATATCTAACAAGTCAACAGCCTCACCTCATTTTCAGGCTCTTTTCCATAACTGAAGAGCCTGAAATGCCAGACTCAGAGCACATTCCACTTCATTTACTGATAGGGAAATAGCATCTCTGTGCAGAGGGCCATACAAACCCACAAGCCTGCAGGGGTCTGTGGACAGAAATGGCTTTAGCAGAAGCACAACAGGGCATCTAACTGCTTACTATTGTCCTAACAGAAGAAAATATGACCCCTATGAATGCCCCTTCACTTTATTACAATCTTTAAAATTTCTGTCTGCTGAGGTGCCCATAGATGTCAGAGCTGTTATATAATGGTGGCAAAGAGAGCAGGAAAAATCCCGCAATCACCAACCTAATTGTGATTCCTCCTGAAAGCGAGGGATCTTCAGGACCGTCTGTGACAAAACATGTTATAACTATTTCGGTGCATCGCCATCATTATAGTATAATTATTATCATTGCTGCACTTGAAAACTGTGGTAGAAATTGAAAAAGAAGTTTATGTCATCTGTCAAGGAGCGAGCGTCCACTGGTCTAGCAAAGAAACACATTACACTGACCAATTGCCTACTCCCTCAAGCGTGCCTGGGGAACTTGTACCATTCTGGGCAATTTGTTTCATTCTTCTTTTGCAATTGATCCCAGTATGCAAAGAGAACCGGGGGCAAGAGACTACCACAGCTGCCCAGCTGAACTGTGGTACACTATGCTGTAGTGGTTTCCCTCTAAATGTATGGCTTTGGGGTTGAGAAACAACACTGGTCCGTATACAACGAACAATATGTTGATTTTACTCATAATAGTTCATATTTCTGTGTCAACACATTTGCCTCTTCCAACATTAACATCTTATTCTGTTAAGCAGTCCAGTAACCACTCTTTTTATCCTGTCCCTTATAATTGCTTTACCTTACTTAAGCAACAGGCTGCTTACCTCAGTGTTTTAGCCCAATGAGCCGAAAAGGCTTTACAATGTATACAGTGTGCTTGGACATCGTCCCTGAGATATCAAGAGGAAGCAGTCATTCCTGCACTTCCTAATCAAGTAATTGATTGCATCTATTATTCATGAACTCCTTGGCCTGACATGAAGTTGTACACTCAGCAAAGCTTCTCTTCTTTCTATATCTCTCTCCTCTGCTTACACTTCATTCATCCCTTCACTCTCCCACTGCTCATCTAACCACATAAAGCTGTGAAATTAGTTTGCCAGCCTCTCAGCCTTCAAGGGTTGTACCTCTAAGCCCCAACTGCCAGTTTGTGTTTTGTTCAATATAGGCAGCCAGGAGTGTGAGGCTGTACTCTCACTGGAGGCCGTTGGGGCTGCCCCCACAGGCACTAGATCAGTCTCAAGGTAATGTCATTGCCATTTCTTACAACATAGCTGCAGAATTCTACCATTTCAAGAGCGTCAAATGGAGTGACTGAGTTGATACCCCAGAGACAATTAGTCAAAAATCACAGTAAAATACAGAAAACTCCAACAGGGACATTTAGCATCAGCCCTGTTTATAGATTTGATATATTTAAAACTTTGGCAGTATGAGCATGTGGTGTGTCTTTGGACACCTTTTCACCTTATAAAAGGGCATATCTATAATTTTAAAAACTGTGATTCAGGTGATCTTTCGGAGAGGTTTTTGAGCTGAAAATAAAATGGGAATGTTTAGGTTACTGAGTGGGCTGATAATTCAATAAAGATACTCACAGTAGATAACGTGGCAGTCTGATGAAGGCCAGTGCATTTTCTAATTTGCATTGTTAAGGCCATTTTATTTGATTTTATCTAATTAAGTTAACAAGATTCCATCTATGACTAATCTTTTGTGTTTTTTGTTAAACTCCTGAGCTACTAAGTCAAACTGAATGTATGAAAACCACACCAGCTTAATGCATCATGCCTGCATCAAACCCCTCGGTTTAACCAGCACGTTAAAAAATAAATAAACACCACAGATGCAATAAATAATCAATGAGAAAAGTCCCTAAGCTTCAACCTGGGCCTAGATATTACCATCAAAAACAAAGTGTCTGTAGCCAAGAAATCACCATATCAATGGCACATGCCACAACAACCCTGTCCCACGCTTTCCCTCCAAAGATCATGCTAGATAAACCCCAAATAACAGAGAAATTAACAAATGCTTGACATTTGCTCAACATCCATTATTCTGACACTTCTTCAGAATTTCAAAAGGCTGAACGCATGCTTAATCAACATTCATATTCCCAGAGCGAGCCCCAGCACCATATTGCAGCCCGCCTCAGTGCTGATGAAAACGGCACATTAGGGCCCGATTCGAAAAACGTTCAGGGACTCCTCACCAGGGAGCTGTGTGTGTGTGTGTGTGTGTGTGTGTGTGTGTGTGTGTGTGTATGTGTATGCATGTGTGAGTAAAAGGGAGAGAGAGGCGGTGGCTGTGTTTAGAAAGGGAGGGATATTTCACACTTTACTTTTGAAGCCCTTTCTAAAACAGAAGCATCTGCCCCTTTCTGCACACCCTCCTACTTCCATGACTGTGAAAGCCATATGAGGAGTGAGCTGAATGGCATTTTAAAGAGGGGGGTAATCATTACATCCAAATTCATTCATAATATAGCACAGAAGGACACAGAGGACTCTTACATTCCCTCCCTCTTTTTCTCGCCCTTCTTACTCAGACTCTCTCTGGGGACAAAGGGTGGAAGGACTGGGGTCCCTCCTAGACCCAAGGGAAGCCAGGCAAGGCCTCAGAGAGCAGCCCATCATTTCCAATTCTAATACATGGCAAGAGAGGGACGTGATGGGGCTGATGTCACATTTCCCCCCTGCACTGGCCCGCAATGAGCCCTTCCAACCCCCCTTGCTGCCTAGCTGAGGTCCAAATACAAGGCAGGACACCACGGCTGGCTAAGAGGAGGGCAAGGAAGAGAGGGCAGGAATGGGGGTTGATATTTGCATGTCCCTCCATTGTGAGTGGGGGTAAAAAGTGACAGCACCGTGTCCAATTCTTTTCCCCCCAGAGCAGCTCGGACCCGGCGAGAGAGGCCAGGCTGACAGATGACTCCCAACATCTGTGTTATGCAGCCGTTACAGATGAGGGACTCCACATCGCAATCTCTCTCTTTCTGTCTGTCTATGGGACACTCCCTCTCTCCTCCCACTACCCATCATAGTACAACAGAAAGAATGACAGACCTTCCGTGGAAATTACCCTGAAATGGCCTATAACAATCATTTTGTTCAAAGTTTAAATTTTCCTCCCTTTAAGTCCCCAATCAAAAGCAAAGATTATGAGATGCTTTTGAGCTTAATGCACCATTCAGAGAATTGAAAATAAAAGCTACTCCTATTCTTCTACATTGCTGGAACTTAAAACTACTGTTTGAATTTAATTTAAACAAAATGTAAAATTTAGCTAAAAAACATCAGGATATCATTGAGAATTTCCTTTTTTGGTAATGATTGATAACGATGTAAAAACTGCATGTAAAAAATACAAAAATTATGTTTAAAAAAATGTAATGCATAGATTTGATATAAAATCATAATAATAATAGTAAAAATAATAATTGCTTCGAAACATTAACTTAGTCAGAAAAATCTCATAAAATGAAAAGACTGAATCACAATAACATCACAATATGACTCAATATAAATAATAAATGAAAACTAATTACTATCTAGCATTTCCCACTTAATATTTTCATATATTCATTAGACAGCTGTATTAAAAAATGCAAAAACGTATAAGACTTTTTTTATACATATATAATAAAACGATTACTTGATAAAAACAATTAGCATGCACTCTGCAATAAAAATCTGGCACATGCCCCTGAAAAAACTAACACAGTCTCCACCATAACTCTGGTAGATTACACATGGATCTACAGTTCACTCAACACTGCTTGCATCAACCATACGATGTAAAACGATTTGATATCCTGATACCTGTCTTTTTAGTTTTTTCAGTATTTTTACCCAACTAATCTTCTGCTCACCCCCTCAATGCAGTCTTGTCCACAACACCAAAACCACTAGCCCCCCTCCTCTCCCCTGCCATCTCCAGCCTGGCCAATATTTACGCAGTGGCAGGGCTCCCACACAGTCCGAGGGGACAGGACGGGTGTGGGGCGGGGGTGGCTGACTGCCGTGGCTGAGCGCATGCTAAGAGATGATGGATGGCCTAGTCGATATGTTATGTCTTAAGAGCCTGATTTCCTGCCAGTCCAATCACTAACCCTCCAGAGCCCAGCTCAGCTGATTGGACAACCAGAATAATTTCGCAGGCTGTGAAAACACTGCTGCCGTGCCTGTCTGTCAGGTCTAGTGACGAGACTCAGGGATTTTAAAGAGCAAGGGCCTCCCCGAGATTGGTTATGGTGAACGAAATAATAACAATAACCAGCAAGACCAAACAAAAGAGCCAGCACCTCCGGGAGAGAGAGAGATCGTGCAGAATTATTGGAATGAAAACTGTCCAATGTTTTCCTTTAATTATTACAACCACCAGTGCCCATTTTTGAAAAAGTGGCATTTAGACTGTTTGCTAAAGACAGTTTGGATTAGGAAACCAAATGGAGAAAAGAAACTCAAAATAAACATGAGAAGGACCTCCTGGTGTTGGTGCCTAAACATACAGGATATTGGGTGAACTTTATACGCATGACATATTCTGTAAAATGCTGACAGTGAGAACAAAGGCAAGCTCAAGCTCTGCTGTGTCCCCTTTGGGGACCTGATACCTACTTCTAGATTGGTGATTAGGGCACAATGGAAGCAGGAAGCTCCAAATACATACGACTTTGTAAGTGACCTCAACGGGATCAGCCATGGTGTCCTGGTGGCCTTGGGGGATTACACATGTTACGTTCAATAAAGTGAGGGCCCTCAGTGTCAAGGAGAAAGGCAAACACAACCATTAACCTCTCTCTTCGATTTGTGGATGTGCAGGAGCTGCATGGCAAAACACTGGCTAATGCTTTAGTGGAAGCCTATACTGAAACCTGTGTGGAATTAATAGGGGAATTAAATGAGGTTAAATATATATAATAATATAAGACAGAAAATTACACAGATGAATAAATGATGCTAAACAAAAATTGCCTTAATTTGTTCTCATGTGCTTAGATTATTATCATAACACATTTTGTTGTGTGCATCGCAGACATTATTCATCTATTCATCATATGAGCAATATGGTAGTGTAAAAGACGTTTGTGCACAGCATGGCGCTTTCACTCACCGATCTACTTACATACACACACCTACAGCTATAAACAACACAACAGCACATGTAAGGAGGCTCACAAAATAAACAGAGGCCAGTGTGAAACCACTTACTTAGGAAATCTTTCCTTCAGCATCCTCATACATTGGCGGGTGGGTCTCAGTTGTTCAGTCCATCTCACTATCTCTTTATATTCAACTCGGGATAGTCTCATTTTTCTTTGATTATCAGATGTATCTACCTGTACAAACAGAGATGGAGAGCTTGATTAACGGGATGCTCCTGTGACAGTCTCATCTGACAGCTGTCAAAACAACTGTACCTGCATTGCTAACCAAACTTAGCTTTATGTTACGGCAAATGCGACACACTAAAGGAGTATCAAGAAACACACATTTTGTCTCGTCTTTAAAGGCTTAATAAACAGCTATTATATGTAACACGTGGCCAAATACGTCTCAAGAACGATAAAGAACATGTAAAAGGATTGTTTACCATTGACTCCTGTTGCCTGTGACAGCTCTCAGTAGCGGCTTCCCGCTAGGAAGTTGAGGAGGAACTTTTGTGTGAGCAGCACGCTGATTGGTAGTTTTGTCTATAGAGCTGAGTATCCCAGCAGATGATTGGTTACTTGGCGGCACGAAGGCGGTGTCCAGCAATGACATGCTGCTCAGTCTCTGCATCTCCGACGCATCAATGAAATCTCGTCAAATGAAAGCGATATAAAGGCAGGTACTGAACCAGATAAGACATAGGCTTTCTTGCAACGCTCGTCGAAAACTCTCAAGTCCGACAGAGCAAAGAAAAAGAGAAAAATGTTTCATCTGTACGGACGAGAAGAGCTGTATGAGAGAGAATGACAGAGAAACAGAGGCACAGAGAAGGGAGCGCCTTTTTGAATGCGTATGTGAGGTGCAGCATAAAGAGCTTCTCACTACAATTTCTGTCAATAATTTCAAAGTATTTAAGGACATAATTTGCTCTTTGCGTGTATGTAGCCTAAACTGGACATTATAACAATAAGACCTAGTCAAAACAAGGTGTTTTAATCCGTCATTTAATTTAACAGGATATATTTTATTTTCCAAATAGAAGTTATAAAGCTGCCAAAAAACTGATATCTCCGTGCTAATGTGTTCAACAAAGCAGATATAAAGTTTGTTGAATTCCACTGCAGTGACACACCATTACTGTGCAGTGTGTATTCTTTTACCTTTGCAGTGGTTGAATAGACAGGGGAATAGACCGGAATTCTTCCCCACCTCCCCACCCATCCCCTGAGAGAATACTGGTCTTGATTTTTTTCAAATCATTTCCTACAACCTGCAGGACTTTTTGTGGGCCCACAGAATCATCAACACCTTTCACCTCACCAATAGAGGCCATCTCACAAGATAGTGCTTTAAATGCCCCTGGCAGAAATATGTAGATCAGACCAGGTGTGATGGTGTGCTCTAGAGTGCTGCTGCAGAATAGACCTGGGAAATTTGTGAAACATTCAATAATAATGTTAAATTTAAAGACTAAATGTTAGTTCTGCACGTCATAGTAATACTTTGATTTCAATTGGTTTGCATTTCATTTGAAAGATCTATCTAATTGTTACAAATGTAAATTGATGTTGGGGGGGGGGGGGGGGGGGGCTGGTGAATAGTTTGATAAGTATTTTTTTTGTTTGTTTATTTACTTGTGAACAATATTATTGGTTCATTTTCTGGA
>JAQMCX010000015.1:7953786-7994905 GCA_029814765.1 Acanthurus leucopareius | reverse complement strand
ACAAAGAAAGTCTTTTGTTCACTGTTTGCCGCACACACACTCAAATGCATACACAAACACACACACACACACACACAGAGAGACACATACACGCGCACTTCTCCTGCTGCCGTCCGTGACTTACTACTGTCCCCTAGTGGTGCTTGACTCCATAGTCTCTCTCTCTCAACTCTCCATTTCCATCAACTTTCCACTCTTCCATTCACCTGACTTCCCCCTTGTCTTTGTCCCGCTCCCCCCTCTGTGTGCCTCCTCTCTGCCTTATCATGCTCAAACATTTAAAGGGTTGATTTGTTGTATTGTATGACAGAGAGCTCCAATTATGCATTGCTGTGTCCACAGTGGCTTCGCTTTCAATGGCCGGCTCAAACAGTGTCAACAAAAACAGGAACCCTGATGTTTTGTGGCTATTGTGAGGCCAGAGCTCGTGTCAATAAGGTATTGTTTAGCCAGAGTGCCACACCGAAACTGCAGTGAGAATGTTATCAGACCTGTGGAAAAAAGGGTGTGTGCATAATAGTGCTAAAATGTAAGTATGATTGTTTGCACAAGCCCAACACAAATGCACACAGGGAACAGCTTTGGAGCCTTGTCACCTCCTCACACTTTTTTTTTCTTCTTCTTTTTTTTTTTCTAGCTGAGATACACAGCACACACTTAAATCACTTTTTTTGCATATACAACATTTGTTCTTCCTTTTCTATAATTAAACCTTAAATTTGAATCTTTTTAGAATATTCTTAGTAAGGTCAAAAGAGTCCCTTTTTTATTCTTGCCACCACTGAGCTGATCCCCCATTCCTTCAGCTAATAGTATGCGTATTTGTACTTTTTTTTTTGTTTCCCTTTCCTGATCACTGTTATTTCAGCCCTAATTGGTGTGATAACCTGGAACAGTGCTAATAAACAATAGGGTAAAAGGGTCAGTCTCCACTGGCTGTGCACGGACACACACACAGTCAAGTCACTCATGTCAAATGACCAATTATACAGGTTATAGAAGATGGCACCTCTGTCTCCAGTGCCCCGTCCCTCCTGGGATAGCTCTCCAACAAGAGGGCCATCACTCAAACCCAAACCACATTCATTCATTAGCCTGTTAAGATGGGCATCAATTATTCATTAAGAAGGTGGCCAGTGGATTATTTCTGTCAGCACTGGGCTTATTGTATCAAAGGTTGATTATGGCTTGGTTGATTTATAATGCACTATTGTCTTTGTGATCAATCAAAACATGTAGAGAAACCTGCTTTAAAAACAACTGATGTTTCTTACATCAGATATTTTTTTTCGATCAATTTTATTTGAAAGTTTAAGAGTTTCACATCAGCATGACACTTATTTAAGTAAAACTTATTCATACTGACATGCACCTTAGTGTTAATTTACTGTGAGTAGATTGATCTGATCCGGTTTATTATTTTTTTAATAATGTAACATGAGTCAGCTAACTTAAACCTTACATGTCCTGTGATATGCTGTCGTCTTTATTAATGAATAAAACATGCTCACCACCTTGCTTTTATTATTCCCATCCCTCGCTAACAATCTTGTGCTCACCTCTTTTTCTTTTTTCCATGGCATCATCCCCAAAATTCACACTCACACCACTCTGTAAAATCTTTTTATTAGAATGTTAAAAAGTCCTGTGGGGATTTTTTTTTTTTTAGAGAAACTTTCTGAGAGGGGAACTAGTAAAATGGTTGTGCTAAACTGCAGGACTGAGACTGCAATCATGGTATAATACTGTCCACTGTCCTCTATGTGAAAATTCCCACGTAGACTTGAAGAATTTTTTACATAACTCATAACATAATTAAACTAGTAGGCTGATTACTTTTTTTTAAAAAAAATTATAAAAAATAAGTTACTTTTTGTTTTTACCATCTACTTTTTATACTTCTATCACTAAAAAGGTAGTTTGAATGGTAAAATTATATTTTTTGTCAATAGAGAGAATTAAAAGACATCCTCATGATTTAGGCATCCATGGTTAAAACATCAATGTGTTTGTCTTTAATTTGTGTGATCACCTCATTTTTTTCCCACTTTAATTTTCACATTAAAACAAACCCTGGAATGCCTGAACATTAACCTACTTTTTTTCCTTTCTGTGACCCACAGAAAACATGCCTTTTGAAAACATGAGCGAATAAAGTGCCATTTAAGCAAACAGGTTGCGAGTGAGGCAATGTTTTAGGCAAATACAGATGGAGTGTTTAGGAGATTAGCATCCTGTTACAACACATAGCAGCGCACTTCAGTGTCATGTTTGCAAGGCTTTTTCGATGACAAATTTGACCTCTGACTCCAGAAAAGTTGTTTAAAGCAGCAGATAGTGTTCAGCCAAGCAGATAGGGCATGTAAATATACACCATGTAAACAATTCTTTTCCCCTTTATCAAAGAATGTTTTTCGAACACTTTTCCATTTGGTTTACCTTGTTTGACTTTTTCATTGAGCTACATGTGCAAAATTTTGCATTTGTTTTTATTGAATATATATATTTCTATTTATATTTAATATATATGTGTATATATGTGTGTGTGCATCTGTTTGTCAGTTTTGCATCTATTTAGGGATTTTATGTCAACATTTCATTTATTGCCTCTTATAAAACAAAAGTTCAAGTGGAATCTGACATATTCTTCTGCTATTTTTACAATGTTATGTTCTTCACAGGCTTATAAAGTACTGTATGCAAACATGGCCATACATATATACACACACTCAATAAAAATTAAATAATCAAAACACTACATCACTCCTTTTGTGTATTTTGCCTGTTCACTCCAGCCTTTCCTCCCTTCACCAACCGCTGCAAGTGTTAAAACAATATGCAGGTGTCATGTTGTCACACAATGTCACCACTTCATATGTTAGAAAAATTCAGCGAGGAAAAAAGATTTTTTAAAAAATCATGGGTGTGTCGCTGTTTTTGGAGCTGTAATGAAGGATAAACAGTGAGACGAGGTGACAGAGCGCAGACCTTGGACTTGGCCCTCAGCTTTGAGCCACAGCAGGCACCTTTACATGATGCAATGACAAGCTCTTTGAGATGGTGGGGAAATTAATTGTCGCTCGGTGTAAAGACACTATTCATAACAGCTTTGCGAGAAAAAAAAAAACATTAAAAAAAATTTTCACGGGGATCAAAGTGGCCATCTGGTTAAATTCACGCGGGCTATACCTTATTCGCGCACCTCCTTTACTACTCTCGGTGGATTCCCTTAATTTTCTGTCTTTCTTTTTCTCCCTCAGGTTTGTGCAGCACTTGCAGAGTGAGACTCTCTCAAGAATGTGTCTAATTTAGTGGCTAAGAGGCAGATTTATACCTGTGCTAGTTATGGAGAAGGTTGCTCCCTCGAGAAGCCCAATGACTGTTTACGGGCGGCCCGACAGTGCCTTAGCAGATGATGAAGCACCTGCCAGAGTCCACCCCCCCCCCCCACTTCCACCATGTCTGTTCCATCCCTTTCTGTCTGTCTGCTCGCCTCCCTTCCTCTCACTTTCTTTCTTCTTTCACTCTTCCTTCCTCCTCTCTTTCTTTCTCAGCTCTTTCTCTCCTTCCTGTCTCCCATTCTTCTATCTCTCGCTTTGTTTCTTTCTTTTTTCTTTTTTTTTTCTCAGCAGAGCCACATCTCCGTCAGTTACCATGGAGTTGTGCATTTTACAACCATTTCCACCGCTCTCCCCAGAGTGAACCCATCTACTCACTCCGTCTACCGCTGAGAATAAGAGAGTGTTCGTCTCCATGTCCCTCTACTATTCTTCCTTTCTCTCCCTCCCCCTTTACACACACACACATACACATGCTGGATAGACAAATCGACAGCAACACACACGTACAGTACACACACCGGCGAACAGAACTGTGGTCAGGTTTTGTTTATGGCAGGGAAAGGCAATATCGAGATTGTTTCAGAGTAGTGTCATCACGTGAAATGTATCGCTGTCAGGAGTGCGTTTTATACGTCTGGGCCCTTGGCTGAAGCCATTTTGGGAAACAGAAAATATCATATCATATGACCTCCTCTGGTATAAAAGTAAACTATCAGCTGTAAATCCGATACACAACTACAGTAGTGTGTGTGAAGAGGAGGGGAAGTGACTTCTCTATGACATGCAGCTCACTCTTAAAATGAAGATCAGCTGTTCCTTGCAGTAAATTCTAATGAAGACGTTGGATATGAGTTGTGTTGATGTATATCAAACAAGCAGTGTTATAGATTTCTTTCTGGAGAAAAAGTTTATGTAAGAGGTCGTCAGGTCTGTTTCTGATATGCTTGCACCGATGTAGCTTTCAAGACCCATCGGCTGAATGTGAAAATGCAGTTCTTGTGTTTGCATCTGGACTCGAGCCGAACAGCTGCAGCTTGGAAAAGCAGTGACCGTGCATTTCACATCAGATGTCTTCTCTTTAACTGTTATTTTACACTTAAGACGATTTATTTATGTTTACAAAAGGATATTTATTAAGAAAAGATCCCAGAAAAAAAAAACATTTACATTTTCCTCAGGCTTTTTTTAAAAGTAATTTTAAAAGTTTTTAAAGGAAAACAAAAGAAAAATATATTATTTTCCCTAAACAGGAACTTAACTGAATAACTACAAGCAGCCTTCTCTCCCAGTTCCTGTATTTCAACTTTCAAAGGATTTAATTTATATTCCCTATAGAAAGGGCTAATTTTGGTTGCCTCCAAATTTATATTTCCTCTAGTTGAACCCAATAAAGATTTCATAAATCCCCAAACACATTATTTATGTAGCTCTTTATGTCATTAAAGCATTAAATCATCAAGCGTTGACCAGTTCTTGGTCACAGTGCTGTTCTTCCTTCTCTTAAACATCCAGGCTGCATTATACTCAATGGGCCATGACTCGTTAATGTATGTGGTATGATTTTGCACCTGTAATTAAGTGTCAGTTTATAAACACACAAACACTAATAATACCCAGAGCTTTTCTTGGGAGAGCCTGGTGGTAGCAATAGCCCATCCATCAATGTCCCTAATGAGGCTCCATATAGACAAGTCAGTGGAGGCTTCCTGGGCCGTTCAGTCTTATTTTTCATGCTCACAATGATAACCACCCAAATCCCCAGCAAGATGATATCAGCCAAGAAAGAGAAGATGTTAATGTGTGTGTGTATGTGTGTGTGGGTTTTGTTTGTGTGCCTGCATACTCATATTATGTGTGTGTGTGTCTGTCTGTTAGGGGTCCTGTTCAAAGTTCCCATTAACCTCACTGTCATTTTAGTGTTGGTGAAGTTAATCAAAACCAGCACCATTAAGTGTGAGGTGGTTTAATATGGCTTCTGTTTTCAATGTCGCCATTAATAATACGATGTGGGGAGGCCAACTTGAGGAGCTAATGAGGTGTCACAGGTCATTTAGACCAATCAGGAGCCACCACAGGACATTAGCTAAACAAAGGCCTTGGCTCTGTGACAGTGTGCTACTGGGACACCACAGCATGTAACGGAGAATGTAGTTGAGCAACAATAACAAAGGCTACTTAATAAGGTGGGACAAGAACTTTGAAGATGTTTATCTCAGAAAACCCAACATTCTCCAGTTCTTGTGAGTGATAAATCTCTTTTTATTTATTCAAATTACAGATCTCTCCATGTCTCTCTCTCTTTCTCCCTCTCTCTCTCTCTCTTTCTCCCTCTCATAGGCTGCAGAAGCAAACAGCACAGAATGTGGTCGACATGTTTAGCTAACAGACAGATCTACAGTTTCAGGGGCTGAGGCCCTTGCACTGCGGGACGGATTTCCTGCTCTGGATAGTTGCTGCACCAGGGCTGAGGACAGGTTTGGACTGGACCAGGGATCCTGGGAGGGTTTTTTTTATTTTTAACCCAACATTTACAGTATTTTTGGGAAGACTGATGACACATTTGAGGGATGGTCGCAGAGGTCAGTGTTTCTCATTCCTGGAGTGCCCCCATAAACAGAGTGTCCCTGCCTGGACCTTAACATGTATTTGGCACTTTAAAGCAAAGTGAGATGAAACTTTTGAAACTTTTTCTTATGACAAAACTACAGTCACCAAGTGCTCATCAACATCATTCTGAAAGTCAAGTTGTTGATTATTTTTTATTTTTAGTTTGCGATTTTCTCACTCAGTTAATCATCTAATTACTATTTCTGCAATTAATCACCCTTTACCAAATTAATTAGTCCATAACAAGTCTGAGAATAGTGAAAAAACATGTCAGAATAATTTTCCAAAGCACAAGTTGGGTTCAAAACTGAATAATGTTTTTTTTATTTTTATTTATTTATTATGGGTGATGGATAAATCTTTGGCCTGAGGTAGAAGAAGCTGATAATAAAACTTTTCTTACATGCATGTGCAGGTCAGGTGTTTGAGTGATTATGCAGAAAGTTTGAAGTTAAGAACGTTCATGGTGTTTCTCTTTCGGGTAATTGAAAATTACAAGTCAGCGCTGTCTGGACATCATCATCAGCTTTTAATGCAGTCACCCAGGAATGCTCATATGTACTTGTGCAACACCTCTCCATTCTCCATTCATAAAATCTGCCCCCCCTTAAAGTACTACTTCTCTTCCAAGATGAAGTAAAGGCTCACTGTGACAGAAATATCATCGCTGCTGTGGACAATGTAAGCAAATAAGGGACTTGTGTGCGTCATGGCTGCAGGACAAAGTGTGTAAATGCAACAAGAAACTAATAACTGATTAAAGGTTAAAATAATTTATTATTTATGAAAATTGTTGGCTGTTATGTGTTGAGGTTTCTTACTTGACACTTTTAAACAAACGGCTGAAAAGGAGATGATATTTTTCACAGGAAAAGCACTTAAAAAAGTGAACAATGAGTGAAGGTTTGAAGTCATATAACGTTTGACAGTAATAGGATGAGGAATGATCTCTCCATTTCTATATACATTATATAGATGTCATATATTTTTAATATCTGTTCTGAGATTTTCTAACGATTCCCAGTCTTCACATTCACCTTGTGATTAGCGTTTATTAATGTAACAATAAGAAGAGGCCACCCTTGAAATACTTTCAGACTCCTTCATGCTTTCTTTTTTTTTTTTTTTGCGTCAGTATGAAAGCAGTCATCGTGCCGGAGGGGTAATGACAGAGGAAGTGACGTCTGACAACTGTGGCCCCGCCATCGTGGTTGGTTCTGTAAGAGCATAAAGGAGGTGGCCACGTCTCGGCGCTAATGGAGAAGGAGAAAATGGCCGTGTCAGTCCTGTCAACGTATTATGTTTTAAACCTAGACAGTTGTTGTCGCTCTTGCAGGCCCATAATTTTATGCCATTAAAAGTGCCAAGTGGGGGGGAAAAAGGAGTGAGGGAGGGGGAGGTGGGCTCTGGAGTGAAAGCAGTTGTGGGGTTTCTCTACCTCTTGTTCCCTTCATGCCTGATTCCCTGCCACTTTTGCACTGGAAACTTTTGGCATTTCTTGAAAGCATAAAGACTAGTTGGGGCTTTAAAGTGATCATAAAGTCAATCATGTTGGCTTGAATTACCCAGCAATCTCTGTCAGTTAGTCCCCTCTCAGCCGCTGCGCTATGAGATGTGTGTGGGAGTGCTGTGTAGACATGCGCATGTGTGTTTTTGTGTGTGTGTGTGTGTGTGTGAGTGTGACTGCATGTAGTATTCTTTGTGTACATTAATGAACGTACTGTAAATGTGTATGAGACAGGAGAAAGTAGAACTCGGAGACTTGAATGAAAAGCGATGGTGGGAAAAGGCAAATTTTCATGCCAAACTGTCAGTAAAGTTGATAAAACTATTGTTGTTAGTCACTTAAAAGAAATCACACAAAAAAATAAAAATAAGTCAAAGAATGGATTTTTCATTTTTATGACAAAACTATACATTTGGAGCACTTTTAACAGCAGAGATTTAAAGCAAACTGCGGGGTCAGATTATAATGCCCCGCAGGTCCGAACAACTCTGACACTTTTTTACGAATTGCCACTAATCGAAAAAATGTTGGCGGGAATTACTGTCACTCGTTCTGATTTGTATGCATGACAACCTTTTTCATCTCAAAGAATACTAGACCCCACAAGGTCTTTACATTACGGGCAAACATTTGCAATTATGATGAACTCCGCCAGCTTATCTCAAAAGGAACAGGTTCTTACTGATGGACAAGTAGACATTTTAATGAAATAAACTGCTTTGAGCTGATGAAATAAAGATTGCTCCACCTCGGGGCACACTCAAATTAAATTATCAAGATGACTGCATGCATGCCGCTCCCATTAACTCAGGTATTGTAACAGCCTAATCACACTGCTCTTGTTCTGTATAGTATTTGTGAAGCAACTACTTCATACGGCGGATGATGCTCGCTAACAGTTTTTCGGCCCTTGTATTAATTCTCAGCTCCCTCCTGTTGTAGCTAAAGGCCTCGGGGGTTCTCTTTTACACCATTGTGAGGGATGAACTAATGTTAAAACCATGTGTCGTCCCAAGAGGCCGAGCGAGTGGACACTGTGAGGCATGCAGTTTTATGCGTGTAGATAAACATGGGCCCGATGGCTTGTCAGAAGCCTGTGGAAGGAGCCCAGAGTCCTCTGCCTTAAAACAATGTTGGTGTTGGGGCGAGAGGGGACTGTGACTGGCAATGGGAAACACCTGTGCTGGGGTGAGCAGCCGGGCAGTATGCGGTGGTGAGGGGGGAGTTAGGGGCTGGTGGTGGGGGGGTTTACCACTGTTAGAAGAGGAAGGGAAGGCAAGAGGGAGGAATAAAGCCTGGTGGAAAGGCCACTACATCCTCGCCATTTGCTGCTGAGATGTGGAGGTTTAAGGAAATTAGTTACAGTAATGTCTTGACTGTTGCCCCCTCAACTTTAACACACATGTGCTTGCAGTACAGATCCCAAGCCCGAGGCTCGACCCGAGCTCTGCTATATATGTGTTCAGGAATATACGGACGCATTAGGTCCCTTAGAATATCAGAATAATAGCTTTTGGTTTGGTGGAGAAAACATAGCGAAACTGAATTTAGAAATATGACTTCAATATTCCCCCACGTCTCCCCATGGTATTTTTGTGCTGATACTATCTATCCTCAACCATTTTCCGATGTCAGAAATTTAAACAAAAGCATTCTTTTCCCATATCATAATATTTGAGTAAAGATTTGGCTCTGTGATGACAATTGTAAGACCTATTCTTGGATTTAGTCTGTCTCTGTATGAAGCAGCGAGATCCAGGAGTAACTACAGCCACGAAGAAAAAAAAATTTTTGCTTCTGGCATCCATAAACCTGTGGCAGAATATCAGACAATCTCTACAATAAGGAATAATGTCAGTTTTTTTCCCCCACTAGTTGATATGTTCTCTGACTTTTTGTTGGCTTGTATGGTTTCATTGATTTTGATGAGGAACATGTTAACATTTTAGCAATCCCCAAAGCTTATAAAACTTGTTTTACTTGAGGTGAAAGAAATGCTAGTTTTAACAACTTTCACTAAAAAATTCGGCACTCAGGACAAATTGTGTGAAAAAGGCCTCTTGTCTTTACATGTATCAATACAAAATGATTGTTTCTTGTGAAGCAAACAAAATAAGTAACAAAATAAAGTTTAAACTGTTATAAAGTTTTTTTAAACAGGCACGTCAGTGTTATTGGTTTTTAAATAACGCCTGGATATGAAAAAGTGTACACACAGTATAAACATGCAAACTCCCAAATGAAACAAAAGAACACACAACACAGCGCACATTTTTTTTACAGCCCAACATCTTACCCCACTGTACATCCATCAGCCTCTCCTCAGCGGCCCAGCGCTCCACCCTCAAGTCAGGTTGATCATTCCATCTCCTGCTTCTCTATCCTGAGGTGCCTGCTGTCAATTTATCAGACTCTTCCTTTTAATTTCATACTTTCCACAGTGTAAGCATCCATCTCCGCTGTCTGCAGCACCGTTAGAGGGCTTCAGAGCAAAGCGGTGTGAAACAGGCTGATGTGTAGCCCGCAACTGACAGGGAGAAGCGGGTTGCAATAGAGTAATGATCTTATGAAAAAAGCAGCATACTGTACACACAGTTTGCAGCCCTCACTCTATATTTTCCACAGTATTTTGTTGTATTTAATGTTTGCAGTTATTAAATGTTCATAATCAGTATCCAAAGTGCTTTTAGGTTTAATTTTGATTGTGGATAATATACAGCAGGAAATTTGTGCTTCAGTAAGAGTGATATAAAGCCATGATGTGACATAATTTACCCTAGTTTAGATTGATACCATGCTACTAATAAACTATGTCATATAAAAACCTGAAACCACATGTAGGCAAGCATAACACACAGTAATTGAATGGATATTACAGTATCTACATTCTGAACTGACATTTACAGTATCAGTGGGCGAATCAGGCAGTCGCACAGTATTCTTATCTAAAGTATTTATGTTGATAAATGAGAAATCAGAGGGATTTTATGAATCAAGCACACAATCAGAAGATAATACTCATGTTAAACTGCATTGGTGTCATTGCTTTTTCTCTGACACAGCTGGAATTTGAAAATAAAGCGAATTCGCATTAGATTTGACACGTAAAATATCATTAAATTTAATCTTAATTTAGGACCCCCAAACCTTTCTTTACATAGTCCGTCTCTCGTCTCCTCTTTCCTGATCTTTCTTTCTTTCTCTCTCTCTCTCTCTCTCTGCGTCTAACAAAATTAATTACTGTATGTTTTATTTTATGAAGGTGTCAGGTTGAAATGATGAATGGCTTGTAATATCAAAAGATTAAAGACACAATGCAATGAAGGACGCGCCTGCTTACGTTGTGGTAGCACTTACATGCAGACACATGTACACACTTTTACACACACACACAGCATGCACACACAGTCTCTGGGGCTATTGATATCTGGTTTCATATTTGATATTAACTTACTGGGGGAGCGAGTATGGCCACAATGTCATTACCAGTGGTAGAGGGGCATAATAGAAGTGAACTTTTCAAAAAGGTCCTTATAATTACAGCCTGGGCCTTTCTTGATAAAATTCCATATTGATATGTACACTGGTCCCCTCATTACGGCCACAGATGAAAAAGAGCATTTCAGCGTTCTTTAATGAGCGCTGTACCAGTGAAGGTCAACTTAATGGGGTTCAACTTGCTGTTGGGAGCCAGAGGTAATATTCTAATGAGAAAGAGCCGCTACACCACTCTAGTAATTCTGTAATTGCACCCGTGGATGCCATTTTATTGTTGCCTGTGCAGTGGTATTGAAGTCCTTTGTTGTCATTTGCAACATTGCTTGTCCTCTCTGGTCTGGTTTGGTGGTCCAGCCCGAGCTGGATATGTGCATACGCACCCACTCTCATTACCATATTTCAAATCCACTTCATGCACCATGCAGTGTTTATTGGAAGCTACATTTTATTCATTGCTTACTTATGGGTGGAGGGACATCAGAACCACCTAGCAAAAAGAATGAATATTAACCCCAGTGCACAGCAGTGCGGCTGAGCAAGGTCGAAAGGAATGTTGGTGTGCATTTGTGCATGTGTTGCCTGTTTTTGTCTGTGCATGTATTGATTTTAAGTTTGCCTTAGTGCATCTGTGGATCCGAAAAACAAGGAGAAAAAACATTATGCCTGTGGCTGTTTATCCTCTGAATCTCAGCATGTTCCCTGGAATAACAGGAACTTTTGCAAATTGCAGCTATAAAGTTCAAAATTTCTTTAATGATTGTTCTAACTCTTATCATTCCACTTTGCCTTGTACTTTCATTTCCCTCAGTTTCTTTTTTTTTATTTCAAGCTTTCAGTCTTCAGCCCAAGTCAGTATTTTTATTGAAGTTACATCACTTGAAGCAGTTTATCAAATTTTGTGCAGCTCCTTCTGAGGCCACAAATAGCTCTGTGCAATTATTTTCACAAATGCAGTAACACTCTCCAAATCTTTCATTTTTAAGATGGGTGAAGCAAAAAAGTGCAAATACAGTTAAATCACAGATCATATGAGGAACACAGAGAAAAAAGTTAGTCAGACATTTACTGCATCTGATCCTGAAGGTCGTCTCCTCTGCTGAGCTGTTTTCCTTGAGTGTAGTATCTGAGTAACTGCCTCGCTGAACCATGCTGACAAGACGAATGGATGGACAGACTGCACGTGGCGACCATCTGCGGTTGCTAGGTGGCCCTTCCTCCATAACAACCCTCACATTAGCTCTACACCCAGACGAGAAACAGAGCAGTGTGTACTGTACCCATGTTTGGACTTAAATCAGCTTCTGGTCCGATAGGTTAATGGCTTGAGACAGTCATAATTTCTGAAACGCTGAGTTAATCTCACTTGCTCAGCACAGTAAATAGGCTCTGTAATAGATTGATTTTCTGATTTGTATTTTTAAGGGGGGCAGCCACAGATCGCACATGTCGATAATGCCATGAGAGAGTCATTGTGGTATTAAAAAATTTGGGTCTTTGAAGGAAAATTGGTGAAAAGAGTTTATCATAAACTAAAACAGGCTCTGAGATCCCTGCCTCCCTCTTCCTTTCTGCACTATTATTCCATCTTTGTACGTCATGTCAGTTTAAACAAAATATTTTCACCATGACTTGTATGCGCATGGGAAATGCACAACAGATCTGGAGGTTAAAGGTCATAGAGCCTTTTCCCTTTTTGGACGCAAAAGTAATTTTCAAAGTCATGAATCATCAACATTCGACTTCCTATCCAAAACTGTTTCAATCCCAGACTATGATGAAAAAGATGTAACCTAAACTTATAGAGTGGAAGCTTAGGGGCATATACTCTATGGGGAATTAAAAATGAGCAATTTGTCAAATTTCATTCAAAGCCCTGAAGTGTAGATGAATTTCAATCTGTCTCCTTAGATCGACTAAAATAGAAGAGAGTAGGGGAGTGAATCTGCTCCATATGATTCAGGTGGCTGTGTAAAAGTATGAGGGAGTCTTAAAGGTGATAAAAAAAAAAAAGGAAAAAAAAGAGGCAAGGCAGTGAATATCATCTAGTAGATAAGACAGCCACCCCGCTTTCCACAGGCTACATCCGTTTTATCGCATCTGGCAGCGAATTAAGGCACGTGTGGGGGGAAAAAAGAGGACGATTGAAAATGAAACCCGAGGCTAAGACCGCATTCAGCCTGACTGCTTTCTTCCCTCAACACTGACATTAGGCTTTGATTCTCACATGAGATCCTCTGATGATGATGATGAACCATAAAAAATGATATTGCTCAATAAAAGTACAAAAAGGCGCGAGTTCATAAAGAGGACCTGAGGGCCATGTTAGGTTTGGTCCGTGCCGATGCGTTTCTTCTCCCTCTGCTGGCTTTTAGAGATGATTACCTTGGATATTTATGGATGAAACATTTTTTTGATTTGAGGGAGTAAATGTGGCTGGATGTTTGTGTCTTCTGGCTCTTGTGGGGTTTTTTTTCTCTTGGCTTTACTTAAGATCTATGAGCTGTTATCTGTTACAGACTTGGATAATAAAGTATTGTTGTCATCGCTGTCATGCAAATAGCACTGGGAAAAACTCACTGTAATATATGAGTGGTGACAGAATCGGAAAACCCGCTGATATTGACCCAACGATTGAAAGGACAAATGAGATGGTAGTTGGATTTTTCCTGGTCACCTTGAAAGTCCACACTGGATTCAGTCAAAACACACAAATGGGTCACATGCCTTCATATATCATAATGAGACAATGCCAATACATTGAGTTTCGTGTCAATACGTTGCGGAAAAATCAACTATCTTCAGCTAAGAAATAACAGCAACATATTGGACCTCTCCTCTCCTCTCTTCTCCTCTCCTCATTGATTCTTTTATCCTCTCCTCTCTATTGAAAGGGTGCAGAGTGGAGTAGGCAGGCTCCAGTGAGCACCAGCTCCCTCCTCTTCAGGCAGCATGTGATGTGACTTGAGCCGTGTGATCTCCATGAGAGAAAACCCTGATGCATACAGGAAATAATCAGGGCAACACAGGCAGGGTTCAGAGGAATGCAAATATTTTCAGAGTGCTTAAAAAACAATACCACACACACTCACACACACACACACACACACACACCACACCGACAAATGCTAAAACCCCCCTCCTCACACACACACACACACACACAGCATTGACACACACATTTAACCACAATACATACCCACACGTACATCACACAACAGAGGAGCAGAAAAAAAAAAAAAAAAAACAACAACCAGCCCCCTGACAAAACTCTCCCCAAGTGCATTTGCATAAAACATTAAGCTTAACAAAATGATTACACCTGACAAGTTGAGTTGGAGGAAGAACATCGCCGGTGGCAGCCAGTTACTTGCAGATCCTGCAATCATTCTCTCGTCAAGCAACTGTTTCATGGCCGCCTTTGTAGGCACTGTCATGCCGCTGCATCGTGATTAATCCTTCCCTTTTGTTTTTCTTTTCTCCCTTCCACCCCTCTCAGTCCCTCCCACAAATCCAATAAGTTGCCCTTAAATCAGGTTACCCTGCACCTTGCAGATAGGAGTATTGTGATGGATATGCCAAAATGCATGCCAGGCAGCATGTTTTTGTGCGGAAGCACTGTGAAATTGTACTGCTGTGATTCTGCATTATGGTGCTAAGTGTTTGTCTTGTAATGCAATTAAATGTGCATGTAAGCCGCCCCCACACTCCCCAAACTATTGTGTGCTGTATTTAATAATTTTATATACGCTCTTTTGTGACATTGCCATTTAACCCGAGGTAAAATAGAATAATTTAGCGGAGTATTAAAAGAATAACTTTAGAGTGTTTGCCATAGAGAACACAAGCTGGATCATTTTAGAAAAAAAAAAGATGACTATCAAAACATTAATATCCTTCTCACTCATATAAGCCCGCTGAAAATACCAAGCTCTGAATACTTTGCTGAAGGATAGCTCGCAGATAAAGAAAGAGAGAGATTATTGCCTCCTTTCATTTCTGCCCCCCTGGCAGCGGTAGGTATGGTAATATGGTTTTTGAATATTTGCAAGCATAAACTTAAGAAATGAGTGCTGATAAGGAGTGACAGCAACAGAGGCAGCAGAGATCTTCAGCATGACAGGCGATGTCAAAAACCCCGGTGACGCTGTCACTGTGACAAACTTTTCAAAAGAACAATGCACACACACACCGTTATTGAAGTGAGCTGCTGCAAGCCTCTGACAGTGTTGTCCCAGCAGTTAAAAAATGGAAACATCACCTAATTATGCACGCCATTTTTTTCTTTCTTTTTTTTTTTTTTTCTCTGAATACTTAAGCCTACAAACTTTCAACGTATGTCAATATACTTTGCAGAGCGCCGGAGTGCACAGACACACTGGTGGAATAAAAGATTTATAGGCAAGATTGAGGCTGTGTGATGAGAGATTCGATGTGGAAAAATATTTAAATAAAATATTGAAACTGTTAATCCAAAAATATTTTTCAGGGCTGGAAAGAAAAATAGCATTTCCTCCAACCAAATTACCAGAGTACATGTTTGAACACTAAATTTCTTCAAATCACGTATATGTAAAAATTGCATGTCTTTATGTTTTCATTTTATATTGTGACAATGCTGCGGTCAAAAACTGATTATATTAAGAAAAATGTTTTGGCTCAAAATAACTAGTATTGCTGCTATAAGAAAAGATGCAAAATGTCCTTAATGTTGCAAAAATAAACCCTTATTTGTCAGTTTAAACAAAAAACGAATGGTGATCTTAAAGTGGTCTCACACAGGGGTCTCCTCCTTGGCAACCTTCTCACCTAGCTGTCATACCACCACCATCCCTTCCTAATGAGAAAATCTGCTAATATACATATATTCTTAACAGAGGGTTCAAGGATCGAAGGAGCTTTTATTGTCTTTAAGTACATGGTATATGGTAAATCACTTTAATAGGTGTTGTAAACAAGTTAACATGATACATTATGAATTGTACAAATTTTACGTATCCCTGGTTTGCAGAAACATACAGTGTCAACGTTGTGTTTTGGAGGCTTGGCTGCTTGTCCCAAGCCTGCACTGTGTGTGTGTGTGTGCCCTGAAGCTGACATTAACCTCCCCGAGAGCAGGTGTCTCTCTGACATGTAGGCTCTGTTATTGAGTTTTACTCTTCTTTTAATCTTCCCTGTACTTTTATTAGTAACTCCGCAGACCCTGTCACGTCTGCGAGAAGCCGTGAGGATCATTACTTTCAAAAAGAAACCAGCTGGCCCATTGTTTAGGCTCTGCCAGCTGTGTCTATTTTCATAACCCGTTTTCCTTTTGTTCTGCTACACCTCCTTATAAAAGTACAGAGACAGGAAGACAAGAGTTGTATTTCACCATTTTCATGAACTCTTACCCTTGTGATAGCCTTAATGCTCAACACTTCACCATTGGGGTGAGTGTGTCTGCATGCACTTATGAGTGTGTATGTGTGTCTGTGTGCATGTGCGAGTGACTGCGAGGAGGAAGGCGAGGTCTGTAATCACCTAATCCAAACATACACTCGGGGAATCTCATTACTGGACCTAACAGTTCCATTTGAACCTTATCTGGTTTCAATCAGCCGCCTCTCGTTTGGAGCGAGGTGCAGAAACTTGATTCCTTTTGTCTAGGAGTCTCTGCTATCAGGGGTCTCCTGTTTGTCTTGTCTATCACCATCTTTTACAGCTAACGGTATTTTTAATTCTCCATCAGAGAGTGACTTCAGTGGCAGTTTAAAAAAAAAGCTGTGTCTCGTCATTCAGTTTGCAAGTAGCGGTGTGTGACATCAGGGGGTTTGCATGTGCAGAATGGACGGCTGCCATGGGGAACTCCCGCTAACCCCACACCCTTCCACGCTAACCCCAGTTCTTCCCCTGCCACCCGCTCCCACAGCCCCCCATCCACATGCAAACGGACATTAAAACGAAACCTGACCCTGGTCCTGGAATCTGTAAGGTACTGTTTTTTTTTCCTCCTGCTTTTCTTTTTTCCTAAACAGGGAATCCTGCAGCCTATATGTGTGTGTGTGTGTGTGTGTGTGTATTTATGTGCTAGGCATAATGGTATTCGAGAAAAAGGGGTCAGAAAAAGGTGAGCAAAAAGCGACGTCAGCCACCGCGAGTGAACTGTCTCTGGAATCCCCAGATTAAAAAACTCCAGAAGGTTGAGAGTCGGAGATAATCACAGGATCTGGAATTCACAATAACAAACTGGCCATATATCTACCTGTCTCCGGCCTTCCTCCCTTAGACGGCCGCAGGGTCAACCAAATGGCTGCATTCCATCAACAGCTCTTTTTTTTCCCTCCTGCTGGGCTCCCAATGAAGTGTCTGGAAGGATCAAATATGGCCTCTGAAGCTTAACTTTTAACTCTTCTTTCTCTCTCTACACCCACTGATGTGCACGTTAGTTCTTGCGCTTCTCAAGCACCGAGAGTTGAAGTTAGTATGACAGCGTCACTTTATCACTCCGTGCTTTGAGTTTTGGAAAGGCAGCGGGACTGAGACTGAAGGGCTGGATCTTGGACTCATGATTAATGTGGGATTTTGAGGTAGATGCTACTAAGACCCCACCACTGCAGCCTCACAACTCCAGCTAAGAGCTCGGGGCTGCAGCGTAGGAGCCAAGGTTAGAGGTCTGGAGCTTTGTGGCTGGGGTTAGAGAGCTTCCGCTGAGACTTAGGTCGGAGCCACAGGCTCTGCGGCTGTAGTGATTTCTGGGTTGAATTAACAGTTTAGCAGGGGAGCTGTGAGTAGTGTCTGGGGGGGTGGGGGGTGGGGAGGGGGGACTGTTAGGGTCTGGTGGAGGGTCTAGTAGGGCAGGTATGATTTACATAGCTGTGAGAGAGTCCAGGATCTAAGTCTGCCCAGACCCTTCCCCGGGGAATCTTGTTGAAGGAGGTGCTGCATTGTGATACTTGCGTGATTTATGTTCCCCATGTATTCTTCCTTCCATTGCCTGACAACTTCATTATTTATTTCTGTTTGTTGTGGTTATTTGCTTTAGCACAGTTACGAATACTGTATATTGCGTAGACTTTGTGTAAACCTTGGGTTGCAGCCTAGAGATTTGACTGTGTGCCTGTCTCCTCTTCAGATCTGTTCTCTGTAGAGGTTCGTCTTTGTTGTTGCCCGTGTACCCGTCTAGACACTGAGGATAATTTGTCCCTTTGCTTTCTCCTCTGGTTGCGCCATTCTCAGCAAGGGAAATTACCTCACAAAGAGGGCAAGGGTTGCCAATTGAAAGTAAGTTATTTCATCAGTGTAAAGTGTAGTAAATAGCCTGAGGTTAGGAGAAAATAATGATATACAGTCCTGTCCGGAGGGAGACTACAACATGAGACACAATCAGACCCTTGCAGAAAACTTTCTGAAATGCTTTCAGAGGATGTATTTCATCATGTTAGATTACTACTGTGGATAGCACTACTACTGAATGGTTATATCATATTCATATCCTGGTGCAGAGTCTCACAGCATTGTGCACAAATATTCCTAGAGGGTAGTGCACGGGGTTTAGGACTGCAGGGTATATCTAAATTCAGCTATTGATTTAACGTTGCGGCAGAAAAAACAAAAATGAAAGCCTCTGTAAAGACATCACCATCTGCAGTTGCACAGCGGACTGTTTAATTCCCCACTCACTGCTGCTGCATTCAAATTATTTGCTTTCGCAGTCGAAAATCGAAGGGTTGTAAAAATTGACTTCCTGTACAGCCAGAGAGAAATAAATTTCAGCAGTATTGACAGCAGCAAAACAGAAAAGCTATTGCCCAGCATTTAATTATTGAAGACATTGATCAACAAAGTGATTTATTTGCTGTGGTTCGGTTAAAAGGCCTAATTGAGTCGCTGTGCTCTGTAAAAGGCTTTTATTTGTTCATTTGGTCTGGATCAGATTGCACGATAACCCACGTTCCAAAAGGAGGAACACTGTTTAGTTTAAATGAATGCATTTAATGAAGCCTTTTGAGGGCAGAATTTAATTTAGGTATGTTTACAAAGAAGTAAAAATGACAGCTAGTTACTGATTATAGAGGCAGAGAAAGGAAGAAAGAAAAATATTTCTGAAAAGAATAGAAATAATTGTGCAGATGGTCTTTGCAATCTCTGTGCAAGCACATCAGTGTGCATTAGATGAACATAATGTAGGTGCAATTTTTAATAGTGCAAAATATACATGCACAATCAGCCATCCTTAAAAAAAAATCTCTAACCTGCATCCATAGTCCTCACTGATGACAGCACAACAACTTTTGTACAGGGGAAGGGAACTTCCAGGTCTCCAGCTATTAAGCTACAGTCGTCCATCTCAGATCCTTCACTGTCATCAACAAGCAGAGAGTCTGATCTGTCAGACACTCCTGCTGCCCAACACTGCCCGAGGTCTCCCTGTTGGTACCAAAGGGATCTTATTTGTTTTAGGCTCATTCTTCTGTGCTCTCTCTCATTTTATCTTTAGAGAAGCTGATAGAAAAAACATGTTTACTTCTACACTGGGAGACCATGCAAATCTTGTTGATATAGTTCCTTAAGGGAGTTTATTGTCAATCAAATATGATGAATATGATTAATATACCAAGTGGAATTTGTATTTTTTGCAAACAGCGTCACTGTGCTGCAGTTTCAGTATCAATTCTTTATCCAGTCAATGCAAACTTTCTGATGAGTTACACACTGTGCAGAGAAAATTATTTGAAATGTTCCCTGTGCTTAAAATAGACAAGTTTTGTCCTCTGGGGTTTATCATTTATAACAGTAGAAGCTTTTTCTGCAGATGTTTGGTGGATAGAGAGAGTGTCGTTGACCGTCTTTCTTCACCTCTCCATCCACCCCAAACCCCTGGCTCACACCAGCAACATGCAGAGGGAGGAGGAAGGAGGAGCAGGCAGCAGGATGTTTTCATCAGAATATGTCTCTTAACTCCACAGCCGGTGAGCGGTGCGGTCTAATGATCTCACTTAAGACGGAGATGGGAATGTCGGGATTAATGGCATTCCAAGAGTAGGGCCCGAGCTCCAGGTTGCGTCCCTGGCACAGTTTGAGACTGGAGGGAAGAGTCAGACAGCAGGACTGGAAGAAATTATGAGATAAAGAGAGAACTGAAAGAGAGGGAGAAAGGTGAAGGAGGGGTAGTGTCAGAGAAAGAAACCACGGGGTGAAAAAAAAAAGGGAAAAAAAACGAAAAGTGGGTTGTTCATTTTGTGGATAGATAGATCAGATGGAATCGAACCATGCGTCAGAATGAAGGCAGCTGTGCTTTTGGCAAGGACTTTCTTGGCGCACACAAGCACACGAGCGCACACATGCTCCCCGTTATGCACAATATACATGTTCCCTCACACACACACACACTCACACTGCACACACACTGCACACATGGAGGTAAAGGGATCCTCATGGATAGGTGAGGGTTAGCTGTAGTATTAGCTCCATGCTGCAGGCCTGGTTGAGCTCAGTCACTGATTTCTCCTTCATTCTCCCTCTCGGGGGCTTTAGCCAAGGGAGCGCTGTTTAGCAGGCCCTCAAGGCATGGAGCCATCTAAGCAGCACTAAGTCCTGGAACTGCTTCTGAATACCTGCTGTGTTCTTCAGCAGACAGTGCTGTGTGTCTGTGCTCGCGTGTGTGCACTGCATCTATTTTTTTGATTGCGTTATTTTTAATAAATCTGTATCTTTGCTTAACAATGCAAATAATATGTTCGGTTAATGAAACATACTTGTGTGCCAAAATTTTGAGTTCAACATGTTTTATTACTTTCCTCTTGTGTTTTCAAGCCACGCAGATGTTTCTTGAAAGACAGTTTTCTGCTCCGTTATTAAATAAAATAATTAAATTATGTCAACAACACACATGTAAATCTCATTATTCTAAAATGGCACTAGGCTGATGGCAAAAATCCCAGAGACTGATGATGCAAAAACCTGGGCGAATGAGACCAAAATGAGTAGTTCTGGTGAACTAACCCTTTACGTAAGAGTTTGGTATGAAATGGAAAACGATGCACACGATTTAAAGTCCGTCTTGCGTGTTATACAGCAGTGGGATTTTTGTTCACTGTTGCAGAGAGGAAGGCTCAGTTCAGCCGGCGCTGGAACAAAAATAAACTGTTATCCTTGGAAGTGTCTTTACTGTACTTAGTCACACCGACATTTATCATGAGGTCGTAAATCTTTGTGATTGAAGGTTGTTAATGACTCTGAGAGACAGTGGTGGAAGTGCTCTGTCTCCTCCGTTAGACAGGTTGTGATTCTAGTTGCAAAAGACAGAGATGGGGCTGGGATAGTACTTACCTGGCCCAGAACTCCCCTGGGTTCACTATACTGGAACACTCTGCAGACTGGGGGCCTTGGCCTCCTGCTGAGCCCGTCTGCATCCAGCAGTTTATGGAGACACCGCATATAGACTGACACTGACAGCTTGATGTCTGCTCGCCGGGCTTTTGTTCTTTCCTGTTTGAAAGTGTAGCTACCTCCATCTTTATTTGTTTAACTCTTTCTCTTTGTTTCCTATCCTCTCTTTCTTTATCACTTTCTATATCTGTCGGTTATTTTGTTTAACTAGACACTAAAGAGATGAGAAGAGCTGGACATGACATCTGTGGACTGTAATGTTTTTCCTGGGCCGGCAAGATTTCAGTCAGGAAACACTCTAAACACCGGTGGGCAGAAATATCAATGTGCGGTGGAGTTGTTTAATATTTCCTTTCCTCTGTAGATATGGACATGAGGGAAATATCCATCTCCTGGGATCCTGACCCCATAGGAACTATTTTATTCCAGACGGAACTCAAACAATGACGTTCGGACTGGGGTAGAGGGGGCTATTTGTAGTGCGGGGTCACTTCCAAGGCATCAGCCCCCCAACCTTTCAGGGCCTCAGACCTCAGTCCATTTTTAGTGGTAAGTGCAGTGAAAATAAGCATCACCAGCAGTTTGTCTTTTTACAGCCTTGCATCATTTCCTGCCTCCCCCTCGCTTTTGATCACACTCCTCTCCGATTCTCCCGAACTCACACTCATACGCAAACAAACTTGCGCCATCCTCCGACTCCTCCGTCTTTCCTCTGTCCCTCTTGCCCTAATGAGTCTTTCAGCTGAGCGATGATAGACTTGTATTTATTCTCCAGGCCGATAATTTTTAGGGAGTGTATCTCCGCTCTCAGAGCCTGGGGCCCATGCCAGGGACAGATCAGCCAGCCCCGGCCCCAGGCATTGAGAGAGAGAGAGAGAGGAATGGGAAAATTATTTTTCGGCATCCACCTCCCCCCCTGCCCATTTTCTTTACAGTAAATATACACACGTATGCATAAGTATTACTTCATTCTCCCGCAGGCATTGTCACTACTTGAATTTATTCCAAAACAGTTTACCCTAAACGCGCAGTTACGCAAATACTCCAGTGAACATACAGACACACACGGCTAATCCTTTTAGCTCATAACGCACTGACAATGGACTAACTCCAAGCAAAAGCCCGAGGCTATGACTTCCTACCTCCCAGCTCAGTAAACAAGGAAAAAACTCACAAAAAAAAAAAAAAGACAACATCATAAAAATGTTTCCGCCTGTCATGGAGTCGGGTTCAAGTGCCCCAGCAGCTGTTTGCTTTTGCATATAAACTTCAAAGTTATCAGCGAGTGGCTGTGTGTGTGTGTTTTTTTGTGAGAGTCCCACGGCATGATGGAGAGCACCAGGCTGGGGAGACGGAGCAGTGCTACGAGATAAATCTAACATACCGCACATGAGCTCATTAATTCAGCATTTCAGTCCATGTGGATGAGACAGGGAGGGCCTATCCAAACACTGTCCCTCCGCAGCAGGCCTCTGAGCACTCTGAAGCACTCTCTATTTACTGTAGGCCTGTGTTTGGGCTTGTGCCATGTATCACTTTGACCCAGCGAGAGGAGACTGTTGAGACTTGTATCCGAGAAGGGGAAACAGTGAGCTATTGTGAGTCTCCGCACAGCAGGGTTTGGTTTTGGTGGGCTTCATCATTTTCTCAACTTACTGACACATGTGATATGTAGTCTCTCTAAATCTTTAGGCTGTTTTCCTGCATGACCCTCCTCCATTATTTAATCTGCATTTTAACTTCATGCACTCATTTCTTCAGACCACTAATAAAATGTAGTCATAGAAGAAATAAAAAGCAATAATAGCCAGATGAATTACAAAGAGCGCTTTTCATAAAAAGTTTTAATATCTTTAGCATATTGTTGCATTTTGGCTAAAAGGTTCTCTTTTTTTTTACCACATAGAAGAATTGTTGAAATACTGTCTTAGTAAATGCAAAGAAAACCAATCCCAGGCCAGTTCGCCCCTACCCCTGCCGCCCTTTTCAAACAAGCCCATACCTCTGACTCAATACTTTAGATTCCACCATTGCTCCCAAACATCCCCTCGGTGTTGACATTAGATCCATAGGATCAGTGTCTCCCCGGGGCAGATGGTCTTTTGGGAGGGGTAGCACAGCTCCCTGGATTCCTGGATTTGTGCTGGAACACGCAGGACGAATCAGAGCACCTGTGTTCATTTGGTCATAGCTGTGCACATCACATGATCTGTCTGAGGTGGGACGGGGAGTTGGGGGTGGGGGCGGGGGTGGGGGGTGTAGGGCAGCCAGGGCTCATTGATGTCCCGGCTGATCAGTCATCCTCAAACAGACTTCATGTCAACCAAGGAAAAGACTCATCCATCTCTGCCTCCACTTTCATCCAACATGACATCCTCTTTCATTTTTGATCTTTTCTGTTTAATTTTTTTGCGTCTTAAAATTTAGAGCTAAAAATTGAAATTGTCTTCAGAATTATTAATTAAAATGCAAAAATGCCACACAGAATCCCAGTAAATGTACTTAAGTCTTTTTTAAAATACTATCTAGAGGTTTCCTATTCTAATTCTTCTGCACTCTTGCCTCAGTGCTCTATACCTGCTGGATGTATTCAGTTATGAATCATAAATAATGTCTGCTTATTTGCCTGAGCATCATAGAAGGTGAACGGGCACAACGTCATAGTCCAGATATCTTCATAATGGTTTCATAGACTCATAGGACAAGCTTCAGGTCACAAGGCTTGATGATATCAGCCTCGCTACTCATCCATCAGAGTGATACCACATGCTGTAGCTGGACTTTACGTCTGGGAAATATTATTTTTGAGGCAAGGGGCTTGTGTATACTCCAAAGTAGCACCATACTGTCCCAAATAAGGATCATAATATGAAACAGAAGTGCAGTTTTGCGCTATTGTCTATTCCATTAACCTCAATCAGCTTATGCACAATATGCTGATGTGGGGGTTGATAAGGAGGGACGAGAAAAAACAATGTGAGGAGAACACATATATCATTTTTTTTTATTTTGTTGCCACTTTGTTTTTGTTTATATGTTTTTTTTTTACCTTCTACACTTTAATATTTCTGGGGTAGAATTAAAATAACATTTTGTTCTTTTTAACTCAGTCGAACTTCTTTCATTCTGTTTCATCATCATCCTGTTTTCGATACATGTCCTGACTCTTCCCTGCCCAATACATGTTAAAAATTCCAAAACCAATACACATATTTGAGACAACTGTTCCAACTCACGAAGGGGAGAGTTTAGCAGAGTAGAAATAGTGTAACAGTCCAGTAATAGTTGGTACATGTGAGCAAAATTGTGTAAATTTATTATTAATTTTAAATACTATTCTAAAATAAAAATCCAAAAAGTTTTAAAAATTATGTATAAAAAAATTAATTGCCCCTATATTCACTTTATTACATCCTTCAAGCCACTCAAAGCTTTTAAAGTCATTCTGTCCAGCAGACATGATGTGTAGTTGTCCTCTGCCTTGTTCGTCCCTCCTGTCACAGTGGATGACAGGTAAATGACCTCTGAAAGTGCAAATACTGTCACTCCACTGTCATAAATGCCCCTGTATGGCGCAAAGCAACATGCATATTTATGATGTCGCATAAACACTGCCCTTACGTCACACCAGCAGGCAAATGTGTACCTCGCCATGCCACTCATCTCCCGCCCTCAAGAGCCCCGATGGCACAGAGCACCAAATGAAGAGACGTCAAAGAGAATGCCAGCCTTTGTCAAACTCTACATAGTGAATTCCATCAAGGCAAAAAACAGAAAAAAATACCCTTTAATCTGCCCGTGAGGGAATTATTCCCAAACACTCAACGATAGCAGTGTGGCCATTTCATCCTGTTTTGATTTGGAAGCTTCTGATGAGATCTAAAGTGCATGTTGAGGCAGTGGGGCCCGCTGCTGTGAGGTATCAGTCATCCTAACCTGTCAGAGGTGAGGGACTTTTATAAACTCTCTGATTAGTGGATGATGAGTCCAGACATGTCGCTGACTGACAGTTTTACCGCCCTGCCAAAGCCTTAATCCAGGAGGAATGGCGGGAGGCGAGGCCAAGCACTAATCCTGCAAGTGTTAGCTCCACAAAAACAGAAACGCACAAAAGCACTCTACGTAATTATAACTTTTATTTGACTATTAGCTTAACGTTTAAGTGCAAAGTGTAGGACTGTGGTTCTGTTACTTTCATACTCCTCCCAGTTAGGTGGAGTTGTTAATAACCAGGGATAAAGTCTGGGATAAAGCCCAAACAATCGGCCACAACTGGTGTGAAATCCTCTCTGGTCCCCTGTGAGGTGCTCTGACTCCTCCGCTGCAGCTCGGCCCATCTTTCCTCTCAGTGGGGTCCCCCCTCATGACACCTCCGGTTTCCCCCAGCAAAGCAGCCAGACTTCCTGTATTTCTCAGCCATGAGATATTGCATACACTATGTGCAGTTGTTGGCAGGGAAAAGGTCCCGTTAAAACAACCCGCAATAAATTCAAGCAGATGTCCGACTGTTAATTGGTTTATGTTCTTTTTGTTTTCCTTTTGGCTACTGTTGTTAGTCTGACTTTGCATCCTTTGTATCTGTTGGAAATGTTATAGAAGAGCAAGGGGTGCAGAACAAAACGCGGTCTTTTTATTGGTCTGAAACACTAATGCGTGCACACAGACGCACACACACACACACACCAAGGATCGACCAAAGCGTAAGCGGTACAGGAGTGATTAAAGCTAGTTTTACGAAAACGAATGCTCTCTGACCTACGCCCTTCCTAAACGCTGCTCTCCTACCTTGAACGCTGGCTGAAACTCATTCAACCCCTTCCCGCAGGTCAGCTAATAACGGAGACATTTGTGAAAGATGCTTCCCGAAAATTAATGAATTGAAAAATGTGTTTCCTCAACCCCCTCACATTTCACATAACCTCTGCCGTTAATGACGCTCTCATGGCAGACAAAGCTTGGACAACAGAGCGGGGACGCGGTGAGGATCCACCTGTGCTGGCGCTAATGAAAAGACAAGTCTAGTCAGAAAGTCTGGTGACGAGGAGACAACCGCTGCCAACATCCGATGCAGCTGGCTGCAGCTTCTCAAGGTCCACACTGAGAAGGCAAAGCCCTCAGGACAAACAGTATTAGATATTTAATACTTTATTCCTCCTCGATATCCGTTAAAGTCAGCCACAATCCTCAAACTCAATCCCTGCAGACAACTGTGCTGGTCAATTTGTCAGTAATGTTGACTTTTGCGTGCCACAATGTCAGCTGTGATGCAAGAACAGAAAACACAAGCGGATAATATGTTTCAAAACATATTCCTGATGTAACTAAAACAGCCACGCTGCAGAACTCATTGTACGACTTCCTTCAAAGCACAGCCTTAGCAGATGGGTATTTATCCTTGTAGGTGTGAGATGACTGACAGGTGCTTTGGAATGTTGCGTGAAGCTGTTTCACAGTTCAGTGTCAAGGTTATGGTGCATCACACAAATCCGCGCTAATCGTAGCCCCTAGTAAGCTCCACCTGACAGTGAGAAACTCCACCGACGATGAATTGTTGACATGTTTTCCGAAACCAGCATGCCCAGCACATTATTTCCCCCCTAAGCCTATTTGCAGTAATGGGGAGTGCTGAAAGGATTTTGATTGTCTGCTAAAGAATTTAATGCACAGCAAGTATTTTAGACACTGCTCATGGTGCGGAAACAATACATACAGTTTCCAGCATTCTTGGTTAATCAAGCAGAACAAAACAAACCAAGCCAGTGGGAAGAAAGGAAAAGGGAAAAATATTGGCCTTTTGGTGTGGGTGCTAAAGTAGCTGCTGCCATATTTTTATGAAAAAAAATTTTCCTCACAAAAGCAGTAAATGAATATTCACCTTATTCCATCTGGCTCATAATAAATGAATGATAAAATCACAATAGGAGTCTTCCTTCAATGAAATTTAACAGCATTACTCTCAAATGAACTGTACGCCTCTGCCCTGCAGTGTTTAAAAGGATTACTGGAAAAACACAATATCTTCTTTGTCAGCACTTAAGGTCTATATAGCCGTGCCTCAGGATATCCCTTTCCCGAAAGGAAGGATTGCCCCATTTTATTTTTTTTTTCGACTCTCACGCTGCTCATCACATTAACACCTCAGCTACACTCCAAAGCAAAAAAACTCCCTCTTATAATGGGATTAGTCAGGGCAAAGTTGCTTTTTTCTAATGTTGTGTAAAGTGCTACAGCCTTTAAGACAAGATTAAAATGGACATTTTGTCTTACGCTCATGTATAATGACAGCAAAAAAGGATATGAAAGACACATTCTGCCTTTTTTTTTTTTTTTGGTCCTGGACAGATTTTAAATAATTTTGCTACAGAAACTGTTACAACAACTTTTAATGACAAAGTCGGAGTTTTTAATAGAATCGAATTGTTTCTTGCACTATCCTCCTGTATTGTCTAACACCGGAGGCCCTTCACACACCACCTCCTCCTTGTCCCCTTCCAGATGTTCCCTTTTGACATCCTCCCCATCTGCCATTCGCTCTCTCTGACAAAATCAATAGCAAGTCCATTTGCCATATCATACTGTACAGTCTCCTGAAACTCCGGATGGTAATGATGCGATGATAACCTAGAGGTGAAGCACATAGGGGAAGATTTTAGGCTGATCAATACAGCTGGTGTACAGTATGACAAGGTTTGTGTAAGAGTGCACCATTTTTTTGATACTTGCTACTTGCTGCTTGCAGTATCACTTTTTTTAGATTCTTAACAACAAAAACAAATATAAACTAAAGGAAATATTAGTGGCATAAATATGTGCTTTCGTAAAGTTTCTAAATAAATTATTTAGCTATCCTTTGGTGATTTTTGTCCATAGTCATAAACTGGATTAGGGTCAGTTTATGGGTCACATGCTTGAATTTTTCTCCCCCAGCTGTCCCTGGACATTAACAGTGATATGAGCCACGATGACATCACTCCATTAATGTGCCCCTCTGCCGAAGCGAGCCAGAGAGTGGCCCTTCCTTGGGGGAGATTTTGGCGAGGGTCTTTTTGTGTTATGAGCTACTCCAACAAACCCCACTTAAAGCCGGCCTTCTGCTTCCTAAACATGGATTTAATACCCTCATTAATGATATATGACAGGGGAGATCAATGCAGACTGCAAGTTAGAGCCCTGGATCTGTGTGTTTGTGTGTGTGTGCACACAAGCATGTGTGGCATCCATGTGTGTATACATGTGTGTTTATGTGTGTGCACTACCTCATGCACTTCCTTTAATGGTTACATGCTGTTGAACATCATAGAGACTGGACTGCCTCTGGATATGTTACACCTCGTGGAAGAGGGGCTGGGAATTGCAGGCTGGGATGCCTTTGGAGGTCATGGCAGCTAATTCAGAGAGTTGAAAGAATAAAGAATAGAGGTTAGTTAATTGTAAAGACTGAAACCTCTTTGCTCTGGATGGCTGTCGTCCTAAAAAAACATGTGTGAAAGACACATGAACTTTACTGTCTCATTTTGATTCACTGTTATTTGTAAGAAATTGGTGATGGTAAAGATTCAGAGGAGACCATTCATGACATCCCATCATGAAGTGAGAATAAATAGATGACCAAAATTATACGTGATAAATTATATAATATTGTATCATCATTGTTGTATGTATTCATACTTACTTCAATAACTCTATGAACTTATATCAGATGCTTTTTGACTTTATTATATATTTTCACAAGAACCGTGAACATTATTACACTACATCACATATGACAACATAAATACTTTATATTTGCTTTGTCTGATAATGGATAAATTTAACAGATTTTATTTATTTATCTTTTTTAATATTTATTTATTTGAAAAACACTAAAGGTTTTTTTTCAGTGATTTTAGTTAAAGTCTGAATGAAGTTTTTTTTTGTTTGTTTTTTCATCAGAAAGGTGTACTTGGCTGTTTTAGATTGCCAAATATTTTTTTCTCTACATCTAATCTTTTTTAGGCAAGTACCAAACTTTTATTAAACTATTATTGTAGATATTTTTCTGTGGAAAACAGCTGCATGCTATTTTCTTGCCATCTATATTTATCATGCAAATGTGTCAGATAGGTTTAGAGCATAGATACAAAGGTTAGAATCATAACAGGACATGGAAGGAAAGGTCATTTTTGTCATTCAAATATATACAAATAACAAACAAAGCAGATTGTTATAAAACCTTCTTCACAAACTGAATATAAAGAGTAAAATCTTAATATCAAATATGAAATTAGACACCAATGTTACAAATAATTTCACAAATTACTTTCAAAATGAAAAATAAACAACAAGACATGATGTAAGGGAGAGCTGTCCGAATCTATTTAACATTTCAGTATGATGGTATTTTTTGCTGCTAGAGGCCGTCTAGGTCTTTGTGCTGTGAGTTGCATGGCATTTTCTCACCCCGTAAAGAAAAACAAATTTAAAGTTATATGGTTTCAACAGTAAAATGCTAATGTGGTTTCTATGTAAGGTATTGTTTTATTACAGCATAGTCCCCTACACTGTGTACAGTATATCTATTATGATGGTGTATGTTGTTTGGAAACATTGTTGGCATAGCTCTGTATCAGTGTCATATTTTACTCTGTATACCAAGTACAGTTCACTGCAGAGGCATGATGCCAGGGACTTCCAAATAATCCTCAAAGCTGGAATTGAATTTTTACAGTTTACAGAGCATCAAGGTTAAAGCCCAAGTTTTAAAAAGCAAAACTGAAGTACCATCTACTTGACCCTGTGACACTCCTTTTGAAGGGACCCATAGCTGAGGTGATAGCATGTAATAAAGCCCCAAGATCAAAGTTTAAATTTGATTTCCAGCCAGCATGGCCCGGTGAACAGGGCCCAACAAGCCCATCCAACAGCCATGGCAACCATTCAGCGCTTTATTTTCTTATTAGATTGCTCCCCCAGAATTCCATTTTTATCCACATAGATCTGGCCAGTGAATCACCATTAAAGGGCCCATCAAGCTGTCAGGCCATCCGGAGTGCAGGTGCAGCGGGCCCACTCCACTGTAAACAAGCAGCACAGAGCCCTGAATAATGGAAGCCCAGACTGTTTTATGTTGTTCAAGGGGACTTAAAGAGATTCATCTCCTGCTGCTTTTCACCAAGTTTGCTTCTCAACTCCAGGCTGAGCTGTTGAACGTTACAGTCTCATATGAGGAGCAAAGGGAGGGCAGAGGGGGGGGAGAAAAAAGGTTGGATGTGTAGGGGAAAGGGGGGGGGGGCTTGGAAGGAATGGAAATCTTTCCCTACATTCTCAAGACAATCACCGCAAGCCTGAGCCAGAGAGCTTTGTTTCTGGAAAAGGGGTCTAAATGGAGCATTTTATGCCTGGCTGAGCACTGACACTAAAAAGCTGAGACTTCTTCATATCTGACAGATTTTCTTTCATTATCTTTTCTCCATAATTTCTTCAGTAGTTAGAGGGGCTCCAGTTCTTTGTAGAGCAGCGAAATGTCTGACTTAACTATTCGAGACACCAGATAATTGCCCGCCGGTCCTTGTTCCCCCAAGGTCAGCGAGAGAGAATGGAAGTGCCCAAGAAAAACAAATGCAGACCATAGTGCAGTTGTCACACGCTCCACTAACACATGTGAAGGCTAGCTCCTCTTTTGTTCTCAAATAAATTGCCCCGAAGAAGTACTCACACATAAATGTGTCCCGCATAAACTGAAGAGAGGCATTTTTCATGATTTGAGAAAATGGTCCTCAGAGTTTATCCTGTGTCGTTGAGTTTGAGTGACATCAGCCCTCCATTAGATTATTACGCCCAAGATGTGCAGTGTTTTCCAGAAATGGTCTGAAAGAGGCGCATGTTTACTTGCGGGAAAAAAAAGGGGGGAACTCAAAGTGTTACAGTTATCTGAAAGTGGAATTTTTTTTTTTTCCAAGCCAGAAACTGGGCTTGGATGATCTGAGAAAAACCGCCCATTACTATCCAATTGGAAAATGTGAGCTAGCAAATGTGTGCTAGATATAGCTCTGCGGGGTAGTTAGCACCTTTGTGCCCTGTCTTTGAGGGTGTCTGGTTGTCATTATAGGGCGATGGGCGGTGCAGGCAGGTGGGATTCAGTGCATTAGGTTCGATGACAGTTTTGCAAAACTGTAAAAGATATTATCCGAGGGGAATGAAAACAGCACTCAGCGGGTCTGTCAGGGAAGACAGACAAGTTAAAACAGATGATGCATGTCCTGGTGACTGCCCCATCATTTCGGAGCCCTTCTACACATGCAGCTGCAAGGAACCCCGGGTCGCCACATCTGGCCGGGCTTACCTCGAGGCTGAAGGCTGGGGCCTGGGGGGACAGACAGTGGAGACTAAAGGAGGCCTGTCAGAACAGACCAAACAAAGGCTCGCTGGCTACCGACATGCTAAACACAGAGAGGACTGAAGACATGGTTTCAGCTTCTGTTTTATCCCCATCAACCTTTCAAATTGACACCTCACGGGGAAGTGGATAGCATTCATGTCATACCAGTGGCTAGCTTATGTTCATGATAGCTTGGGATACTGATGTGATGAGTTATCTGAGATACAGAGCGAAAAGCATATACAAGATTTCACAGTTAGAGATGATGTCATTATTACCTCTGACAGAGACATTGTGTTTTCAGTGTATTTGGTTCGTTTATTGTCTGTTTGTCAACAAGATTTCAGGAAAAACCGTTGGCCTGATTTTCATGAAACTTATTGTAAGAGTGTACCATTAAATATTGAAGGGTATCAGAATCAAATATTAATTATTTTTGGTTTTTGTTAAAACTGTGACATAAGGCAACTGGCCCTTGCAGTAAAAAAGGCCTTGCATGAAATACAGTAGACGTCGAGTTCAGCAGTTATAAAACATGGTCAGCTAAAGAAATATGATTTCATGTCACAATCCACACTCACAGCTCCCAGTAATCCTCTGAGGTGGTTGACACAAACAGTTGCTAAAACTTTACACAAAAAGCAGTTGCTATGGAGCACTTGCACACAGCTGTTTAACTGGTGAACCATTTAAAATATGCAATTTGCTTTGTTGAGATGAGATTCAAAGTAAACATTTTCTGAAACGTCGTCTCGAAATGAAACCTCAATCTGCAACTGAAATAGCAGAATAATCATAAATCAAAACGCACTCAAAAATTTATATTGCAAAGTTTCCCCAAGCTCTAATTGCCTGCAAAAACACATAGCTGTGATACTGCGGAGCGTTCCACATCATTGAGATTACATAAACAGTAAATTTGTTAAAGGGTGATTTTTCTACTCCATCAAACCGCTGGATTTCCCCCCCTCCCTCGCTCGCTCTGTAAAGGTCCAGGCTTGTGGCCTCTGGCACTGTGGGCTTTAGAGGAGAAGAGGCCCAGGCCAGAAAGGGCGCAGGGCAACATGGGGTGAGTGAAGGACACAGTGTGGGGTCACACTAGGGCTCTTCCTGCTCTGCATGTTGCATGCCCCAGTGCTCTGGAGGCCAAAGCCTGATTACTGCGCTGGGATCCAGCCGCAGAGCGCTTTCATTAGGGAGAGGGCCAAGATCATCCAGGAAGGTTCCGGCCCATTAATACATTTGAAACGCCGAATGAAAGCGGGGGCTGTTAGGGAGGTTTGAAAGGGGGGCTGCGGGTTATTGTGAAAGAGGAGAACCCTGTAGAACGACCATGAGACCCTTAGTGAATAAATACCCTGTGGATCATCTTAACTTTTTTTTTTTTTTTTCTCCTGTTCTCTCTATGATCTGCAGCCAATTTTCCTGCAATTTAGGATAAATTGTTTGTGAAATCCATGTCGATCCTTCCACTGAGAATCCATTCACAGAAGACAGAGAAGGGAAGACCGGGGGTGGGAGGGACCGATCTATGAGCGAATTATGAAGAACCTGGATGATGACATCATCTGTTTTCTGCCTCTGACTTATGCTTTTCATACAGACAATCAAAACATGCAGCAGAAACAGATTTTGCATTTACACTTGAAGTAGCCTGCAGTGATCAAAGAAACTGCATTCATATGATATGATACAACTTCACTCTGACAGATGTTTGCACAAAGTCCTGATAGTTTTGAGATGTATTTTGAGGTGCGGGGCTAAAGGTCAATACAAGCTTACAAATGCGGGAATGAAATTTCCCAGGGTTTGTATTATGTTCTCTGCTTAAACACCTTCATCTTTCTGTGCTGGGCTGACAGAGCATGCAGGAAAGCAGGTTGGTCTAATTATACTGAAGGTTAACTGCACAGCTTTCCTCGCTTTGGTAAATATGATATTTCCCCAGCTAGTATTTGCACCACTATAGGTGTTTATTACCAACACACATATCAAGACTTCACCGCTGGAGGAAAAGGAATCTCCTCAGGTCAGTTTCCAAACTAGTTAATATTTTATCTTGCATGGCAGTGTAATGACTGCTATTGATTTTTCATCATCTCTTATTAATGCAGTCTGGTGCCACAGCAAAATGCTAATCATATATTACGCCTCTCTGCATTTTTCATGTTAACTTCTTCAATTACTGTAACTAAGAGTACATCTTTATTCAAGGTCTTGGAAACCCGGCAGCGGTATTTCAGAAGTCTTCTGTGATGCCTCTCCCAGCTGGGCGTTTAATGAGAGTTGTTTTAGACTTTAAACAGCTCTCACCCTCCAGCCAGGGAAGTTGTGTTGATCATGTTATGCAGCTTATGAATTTCACCACTGATCCAGGCCTCTTTTTTTATGCATTTAATATATTAACTTGGACAATAGAGCCCAAATATGACCTCTTACGCTCTGCTGGCTCAGCACACACCTCAGACAGTGACCCTGCCAATAACACAAAAGCCAAACTGGGCCCGCCAAGCCAGTGCAAAGTGAGCTTTTAAAGCCTGACGTGTGTTTTGTCATTGAAGCACGACAGGGAAGAGGCTGACAGTAAGCACTGAGCAGTGCTCAGAGAGCAGCGGGGGTAAAAAGGCTCTGCGACTTGGCAGCAAGGATCGCAGTCTGTGCCAGCACAGCTGTCCGGCAGGCGTCTCATTCAGAGCTGCTCCCAACGCGAAAAAGCGACGACCAATCTATCACTACAGCAGCTGGGCACACAAGGACACAAAGGTGTAAACCCAGCCTGCAGAGGAGAAGGGCTCAGCAGTGCGCTGACAGAGCTTTACACATCAAGATCTGTCCACACAGACTCGCATGTGCTAAAGTGATTTAATTGGCTTGTCTATTTAGATAGGAAACTGACAGAATATTTTGACATCTTCATTATATTCGCGGGTCAGTTTTGCAATTACACTGTGATTTTTGGAAGGATTCCCAACAGCACACTCATTGTATCCCTTCCATACAAACAGCCCTTTGTTTACTCAGCCCTTGTGTGGACGTCTACACATGCTATCAAACAATGAAAAAACTGGGGAAAACTCAAATCACCTACAGTTTTGAAGTATGTAATTCAGTCAACTGTTAATAACTTGCAGGGCGCCAGGCTTGTGGAATCTCCTTTGTTCAAAAAGACAAAAGTGAGAGAGGAGAATTTTTTTTTTTATGAGGCAGGCGTTTCTCTCCTGTGCTAGGTTTTTGTTTACACTTTCATTATATCACTACTACATTATCTGATGCCTACATCCTGAGTTCAATCCCGTGGTTAGGTTTTAATCTCCTGACGCACTCGGCTCACTCCCCTCACTGTCCTGTGCCACACATGGAATCGGAGAGGGGTTATATTACAGCACATGAATCAAGGCAAAATGAAATGCACTCCAGACGCTTTCAGATGGTTTTCATTTATGGCAGAGGCCTGCGGATACAAAAAAATGCATTAAATGTAATCCGATCACTTTATTCGATGCGGAATTTATGAGCAATCGGACTCTGTCTGGCTGAGTGAATGATGTTAAAAATAGACCGTGTGATGGATTACAGAACTTTACCCCAAAATATGTTGATAATGGCATTAACAATAAGAAGAGTCATATTTTTTATTTGTACGTTTTTTAAGTAAAAGGCAAGGTTTACCCAAAACAGTTTACAGAAAGAAGAAACTTTAGTCACCAGTTCTAGTTTAGGCTTTCATAAATGCACTGAGATTTAAATTGGTCCAAGATTTATTAAATCTATTAAGCAAACTTGCTAACTCACAAAAATAAGATAAAAGAGAGGGTTAGAAATACTTAAATAATTACAGCTCAGCAACATGTTGGATTTTTCCAGCACCAGTTGAGCAGGGATTGACTTTCTCCATCTCCTCTGTTGTGGTCTATGCTCCATTGATGTCTCAATTGTAAAAATCATCTCTCATTCTGTGTCCTCAGAGATCAAATCAATTTATGAGAGCTGGATATCTGTCGTTGGACCAAATCCATTACGGTCAATCCAACCCAGCAGGGCATTTGGCTTGCACATTAAGAGGTCCACAGGCATTTACAGCAAAGTGAGGGGACGCATCAAGTTTTAATGCTCAAAGCCACAGAAACCAATGAGGGATTAGTCTGACTCATAACTTGACAGTAATACCTCGTGGCATTGAGGGAGAAGTGCAAAATGCTGTTGAACAAATATTTTCTCTTGAAAACATAAGTGATCGGAGGTTGTTTTTAATCTTTTGCTCTGTTGAGCAGATAATGCATGGCCACAAGCAAGAACATTAGCATACAATCACAACATTTTGTTCCAGCGTGTGCGTGTGTGTGTGTGTGAGTGGATGCCCAGACTTAGAAAGTGCATCCATCAGCAGTTTCTGGCCTGTGCTGAAAAACAAAATTGCCTCTTCCTTCCCTCAACTTTGACCCCAATGCAACCAGTGACATCTGGTAAGCGAGGATGTTCCAGTGAATGCAGAAGGATGTGTCTCCTTCACATGGACTGTATATTTGGAAAACCACAAGATGTGTGCTATCATGGTGTCCTCCGGCTTGAACAGAGTGTCTTCGTTAAAAGGAGATGTTGATGTTCTTCTGACAGCAGCTTGTGAACATCTGTGTGAAGAAGCGTTTTGCGCTTTTCTCCCCACCACTGTTAAATTAAGACTGACTTCAAACCCAGTGCTCGTGACTCTATCTCTGCCTCTCACTCCGTTCCAGTGTGTGGTTACAGTCATTTGTCCTCTCCTTACCAATAGGGTTACTTTAAGTACACTACTTCTGTCAATACTCGTAACCAAACTTTAGCCATGCTAGCAACACTTTCGAATTGAAATCAACAACTGTTGGATGGTTTGCCTCAAAAATTGCGCAGATATTTCAGGAAAAAAAGTGACTTGTTTTAACTTTGGTGATGTTGATTACCACAGGTTAAATATGGATCACTTTGGTGATCCCTAGGCCCTTGTAAGATTAACATTTGTAGTTTTTAATGTAATAGCTCACCAGTTTTTGAATGGATTGCCAACACGCTTGAAACAGACACTCAAGTTCCCTTTGGGATAAATTGTGAAACTTTGGGTGATCTTCTGACCTTTTTTTTTAGCACTGTCATCAACTAATTACATGTCAATGAGCCTTAACAATTATCAGCATCAAGAACTCGCAAAAGTTAGCATGCTAATTCACTAGAATAAGATAATAACCACAGCCAATATTTAACCCTCTAGATCAGATGGATAATTTATTATATTACACAGTCCCCATGAGCAAAATTGAAGTCAGTGCCTCTAAGTATGAAAACCTATCCTACAATAAACGCTGGTGTTGTTTGTAAATGCTGACTTTTCATTGATTTCGTTGATGATCAGATCACCAATTTAATGATTTAAATTTTTTACAGTATTTTAAAAAAGTCCCATCATCTTCTCTGTATGTAGATCCAATGGATTTGGCAAAGCAGGCAAATGACAAAGAGCTACACTTTGCAGTTTACATCTGAAACCACACTGGAAGAAGTGTATATCTGCAAATCTGTACTGAAAGATGATGTACAAAGACTGAAAATAAAGCCGAAGAATGAGGCAATAATTGTAAGGGAGGCATGTGATAAATCCTTTCATTGTGTTGTTTCTCCAGCTGTACAGCACCTATCTTGGAGTAATTGCTACAATTGTAGCCTCGAACTGGAATTATGAAAGGCCTGTCTGAATGTAAACAAACTTATGTGAACAGCAGAACCACAGCAGAGCAAAATCACAGGCAGCCATGTTTTGACAAGTGCATGATGAGTGTCCACACAACTGCGCGCTCGTTTACAATTAGATAAGTTCGCTCCTACCCACAATCCCTTTCAGAGTCTGCCACCCTGGCGTTCTTTCTGCCTGACTGCTCACATAAGCTCTTCCTTTAATGTCAAGTTCTGAGCCCAGTTTTGCAAACTTTCTTTAGTTAAACAAAGAGAGTCTTCTACTGTATTCCATCTCTTTGCTTTCTCCACTGTAAGTGTTGAAATAGTTACAAGGACTTGGTGGTTGGTTCTGTAAAGATAGTATAAAAAAAAAGAGAGAGAGAAAGACTTTGGATCTTGAAGAAATTATTCACGGCTGTAGTTCAGAGGAGTGCTCATATGATGGGCTGTGACAAGTGTACCGCTCTAAGCGCGTCCCTGCCAGCCTGGAACTCGATGCTGCACGCCTTCCACAGACACCATTAGTGCTCTGAACTGGGAGAACGTCTCGTCATCACGCTCTCACAGAGGAACAGGGGAACCATGGTAACATTTCTGAGATTTGAGGTTTGTTTTGAAGGCTCGCCAAAGTGCTACATATGATATGAAATTTAAGTTACGCCTTTTAGTCTGAGATATCATGTCAGGATCTTCTCTATATTATTCCCCCATTTGTAGCTGAGGGAGCAAATTTTTCATGTCTGTTGGTTGTTTCGTAGCGAGATTTTGTTTATTTTTTCAACTTTCAACACCAGTTTTTGTTTTCATTTGGATGATTTGTAAGAAGTCTTCTAGAAGTTATTTTAAGAATAATTTATATACCAAAACATCCAAAACATCCACGAAGCAATTCCATCCTATTTCGAGATATGTTTTAAATTAGAAATGAAAAAAATGAACAAAAAAAAGTCTTTTAAAATGACTTCAAAACGCCCTGGTGTTTTGTCTGTAATTGCCCTGTCCTCTGTTTTGAGCTCCAGACAAGTAGGATTTATGCATTCAGAGACAATAACAAAGGATCTTCCCTTTAGGCCGAGCATGAGGACAATGACATGTCACCCTGGTACACACACATCAGAGAAAGTGATGGGACCGGGTCCGACCACGGGCTACCATAATGACCCTGCACTTTCCTCTCATGCATGTATTGAGATATGTGTGCCTTTGTACCTTTGGTCTATTATCTGTCTGCAACTGGGCCTGCAGCTATCCAGATGAGTCGGGGAGCTGAAGTTGCACGCGGCCGCAGACCTCGTGCTGTCTGATGGGGAGAAAGAGGGTTCAAACAAACCAAGCCTGTGAATTATGGAGTAAAGCTTGCTCAGAGCGTTGTGTAAATTAGCCTGGTTACATATGCACAGGCCTCCTCGTGCCCAGAGGACATCAGCCGACCTAAAGACAATGGTGACTCCACTCCGACATTCTGCGCTTTTTTGCTCGGACAACTGAATTAACACCGACACAGAACCAAAAAAAAAAGGCGTATTTTGATTTATTCATGTATTCCTTATTTTTCTACCAATGTAACGAAAAATTCTCCAACAACTTCTTTGCCAGGCAAGTTTTTTTGTTCTTTTGCTCCCCCGTCTGTCTGCTTGCTTGCAACTCGTCAAACGCAAACTCACCTTTATCACTAAATGAGAGGGAATGGCTGCCTCCTCCTGACAGGTTATTATTGATCCTTTTCAATGTGCTGTCAAAGTAAGATCTGCCAAATTGCAGGGTTGTGTCTTAGCATGTTGTCCATCCATCCAGAGGCTGTGCGCTGTGAGACAGGTCACCAGCTGACCAGTCAAACAGCTGTCTTAAAAAGACATTTCATTTCTGACAGTGACAGCATTAAAGGAGAGCAGCCGGGGTCAAAACCAAACAAGTATGTCTGTCAGAACTCTAACAAGAGTGTGGAATCTTGTCTGCTGCTGATTGCTTCTTCAACAACACAGAAATTTATCACAACAGAGAAAAAATATTTCTGTAGGAATGTTCAAATGAGGCTAAAGGTTTGTGTGGCCTATGAGCAGAAGCTTTTCATCCTATTAGAAGCCTATTAGGCCCAACACGCTAAACACACTGTACCAGTAATCATCTTGAATTGATAGTTTGTAATTTGGGAAACATGATTTTATTTTTCTTACCAGGTGATATAGTGGTAGATTAATACCACTCTTATTTTTGTATGCTAAATATGAAGCTGTAGTCAGGAAATGATGAGGTTAGCAGTACACTGGTAAACAGCAACCCTGGCTCTGTAAGAAGGTGATGCCTGTTGCATATGAGGGGATTTTCATATCTAGACTGAATTTGAAACACAGGAGACCACAAGAGGCCACACACACCAAATGATCGAGACACACAACCACACACTTGAATCACTTGCGCTAAACTATTTCACAGTGATGCTGAGTTTCCCATGGCTGTGAGAGCTCACAGACGCTTATGCAATCAAATACAAGTTTAAAAAAAAAAAAAAAAAACCCAAACAAAAAAAAAACCATTAAGGCTGCCTGTCGTCCTCAGACGGCAGAAAAAAGGTAGGGATAATATGGAAAGTTGTGGCAGGATGGCTTCTACACTTTAAAGAGGGAGCAGGAGGAAAGTTGGAAATAAAGTTTAAATTTGATCTTAAGTGGGGCTAATTTCTAAAGCTAACAAGTATGCTGCCTCAGTTGGTAAAACCTGTCAGTCATCTCGCTTATCGGATTTTAGCTTAATATACATAAAAAATGTAAAAATGGTGTGTTGTGGTTTAAATTGAATTATGCTAATATTAGCCAACCATCAACTGGCTGCAGCATCACACTTAAAGAAGGACTCTTACAGGTTTTGGGTGCTACTGAATATGTCAACAAAATTGTATAAAATATATTTGTGGCTCTAGAGAGAGCTGCTTGGGGTTTGATAAACTGCCTCAACTTATGTCACTTGAGTCAGCCTCAGTTAAGTCTGAAGGCTGTTTGAAAATGTAAAGTATGAGAGGAAGTGCACCACTAAACTCCTGCAGTTCACCCATCATCAGTGCTGGAGGCTTGCAGCTCAAGGCTACATTAGCTGCCAATAGAACAAAACACACCTGAATCTCTTACTGAAATGTCTTCTTTGAGATGAATTGTGGGTAATGTAGGCAGCGGGTTTAAATGCAACATTTTAAGGAGGTCTTACAACAATGTGTCACCAATAAACTTTATTGCCAAACAAAATATAGTCGAAGGTGTGTTGTTAATGAGAATCACATGTGGCTCAGTATTTTACTTTAAGGTGACAGTCATGTTTGTGAAAAAAAACACATGTTTTGTTGGTGCTGTTCATGTATGTTTGACCTCTTGTTTATGAGAGGAACTCATCAGAAGACAGGTTTCAGACGAGCTGCCTGTGTTGTCTGCCCATGCAGAACCTGGTGAACCAGTGAACCTGCAAACCTTGAAATGCAGATCTGAAGCCTGCTGAGGAGTGATGACAGCTGTCACAGCTCTGTGATAAAGTCAAACAACAGAGAGGGAGAGAGCACAGAAAAAAAAGAAAAGAAGCAGCAACTTCAACACTTTTGTGCTGAAGACACAGGAGGAATTTTTTTTGGTGGTTGTGGTGGTGGTGGTGGGGGGGGGGGGGGGGGTTTTAGTGTGGGGTATTTTTCTAAAAAGAAAAAAATTTTTCAAAATGATAAAAAAAAAAATGAATTTATTTAACACTATAAAACCTTCAGCG
>JAQMCX010000015.1:7889657-7953686 GCA_029814765.1 Acanthurus leucopareius | reverse complement strand
CCCCCCCCCCCCTCCCCCCGCTCTTGGTTGGGGGTGTTGTGGTGTGGGGGGGGGGGGGGGGGGGGGGGGGGGGGGGGGGGGGGGCGCGCCCCCCCCCCCCTGTAGTGTGCTGTATTTTGCTACTCAGCATAAAATGTGTCGAATTGAGAAATAAATAAAGGCTGTGAGTGACCACTTGAAACGCTGCTGCGCTGCAGGGGATTCTGCTTCCTTTGTTTAGATGCTAATATGCTGCTGTGATAGCAATATAGAATGAAGGGGTCCTCCTCTGCCTTTGATACACATTATCCCTCTGCATCTTTTTTTTTACTAGCCTGGCACAACAAGAATAGTATCCCTTGGAGAGTAAATGAGGCCCTTTTGTTGCAGGCTGACCTGCAGGCACTGAGCAACCATTAACATAAGCATATGGGTAATATCTAACATCGCTGCCTTCTGCTTTTGTGTACAAGAAATAATGATGCCTCAATAATATGGCTTTGTTGGAAGTACAGTACTGTGCATTTCTCTGAGGGGTAACCGCATGGCCTTAGATGGTCAGACAAAGTTTCAAATTCAGGTTTAAGTCTCTTTATTCATATTTAATATAATGTAGAGATTATCATCGGAATATTATCTGCTGCACAGGCTCAGACTATCTGTGTGACCTGGTCGTGTCCTCCAGTTTTCTTTGTAAAATGAGCCCGCCTGCCACACACAGGGTCATTGCACTGGATCACTTTGCGAGCCTCTACGTTGAGGGTGTGTGGGCAATCTTAAGTAAGACCCCGGAGCAGGAAATGGACAGGAGGGGATCAAAATGAGTGATGGAGAGACAGAGTTCGACTGGGAAAAAAAGAAAACACCAAACTAAGAGCAAGGACCATCTCAAGTTTCATTTTAATAGCACGGGGCCATTTTTCTCCCTTTACGCTAAGCACAGGCCTGGCCATTAGGGCCTCTCTGTAGAATGTGTAAACCTCCTGCTATTAAAACCACAATTTGCACTGTCAGCTCCTATGAGCCAAATCTATGACCACACTACAACTCCCTCCCCCCCTCTGCACGACTCAGACCCCCTTTTTTTTTTCCCCTTTTGTAACAACTTTCAGGCCACAATAACCATCATCAGTTAAAGGCGGCGGGGTCCATTACACTTCCCCTGTTCACAGAGCCCTGCATTAAGCTAATATTATCTATTCCCAGAGTGGCCCAGCCCTTCACGCACCCCATCAATTATTAATCTCCTTGCTCACAGCTAATGTTTGTTCTGAATTATTTAAACCTATCTTCATTTATCAATAAACATAAATGTTAAACAAAGAATGCTGATGAGCATGAATTACACTGTAAAGAACTTTATGAGATTATTTGGATGGAGGGAGATTTATGGATGTGATATTCACGGGCTGTGTTTCAAAGGAAGGGCAGAGAATTGTAAAGGCGGGGAGGAGGAGGAGGAGGAGGAGGAAGAGGAGGGTCTGGTCATTTTGTTTATGGTCAGTGTTGTTAGCACTTGAGCGGTTTAAACCACGTCTTAAAATGTTACTTGCTGTTCATCTCATTCTATTTTAATGAGAGGATTTTTTTTCCCCCACATCATTTGTGAATCCAAAACTGTGTCTCAGATATTTGCTGTTGTTGAGAGCTCTTACATATTAGTCCAGTCCTCCCCTGGGTGTCATTACTGGTCAATACCCCTGCAGTGAGAACAAAATGAACCCGGGCCTCTGAGATGTCTGACCTGTTAAAAGGAGAAATGAGCAGACATGAGCACAACCTCTCTGTTGGGTCCTGTGCTGAAAGGGAGGCCTATCCCACCGCAGCCTTTTGACTAATGAGGAAAAACAGGCAAACGTCACAGTTCTCCCTAAGCAAACACATTTGGATATTATGGATGACCTACGGAGGCTGGAATAATACGAACCCTGGAGGGTGTGAATGAGCTTGGCTTGGGGCTGGGTGCTTTGCAGACAGGTGTCACCTAAGAAGTCTCAGACTGTTCTCATTCCCAGGTCGTCAAATACCAATGTTTTGTCACGCTCTTCAGAATCTCATGCAGATGCGCGAGATACCATTTAGTGTTTGCATGAGATGCACTGGGCTTTCAGCTAACTTAATAGCACACCCATCTATAGCAATATTAACCAATCGGAGCAAAATGATTCAGTAAAAAATAGCAAAAATGTCCATATAGGGAGCTGACGGGTAAAACACAGGACTTTTGCTAAGGAGACTAGCAAGAGATATGTTTGAAACCAAAAGATGTTGATTTATTTTAACCCAAATCACGATCTTTTCCTAAACCCAACCAAGCAGTTTTTGGTGCCTAAACATAACCAAACTGTGACCTTTTCACAACATTAACCACATGTTCAAAAAGCTCTCTGGCAGGCGTCTCGTAAAGACACTAAAAGGTACCTTGTGCCTCTTGCAGGAGATGCTAAGGGGCGTGACAAAACACAGTATTTGACGAGTAAGGAATGAGAACGGGTTTGAAGTCCATGCCACATTAAGTGTGGGTTGCCGGAGATTCCGTGCCATCTTGCCCCGTAGCAGAAAGGATGGCTTGAAAGATAAGACAGAACAAATACAGCCTTTACATATATATCGGTATAGAATTTACATTAGACAAAGGAAGAGGTGTCTGTATATACATGTGCTCCGGGAGGATATCGGTGAAGTGGGTGGGATTGGTTCACCTCCAAAATACCCAAGACCCTCATATCCAATCCACCTGTTATTATTCAAGCGGTGTGAATCGACAGATTACGTTTCACATGGCACAAAGAATGTCAGTCTGCAGTCACAGAGATAGGAAAAAGAGCAGCCACACATTTATAGTGACACCCAGGGGTATATTTCTCAATGTGATTTTTAGATCACTCACTGACATTTTTTGTTCCATCCCTATAGTCCAAATTTGATGCCCCCCTGCGCCGTTCCTCACCACGCCACCTAAATCCCAACCCTCCCCACCTCCACCGCCGCTGTCTCCTGTGTTGGGTAAACAAGGCGGAACCCTCGTCAGCGTGGTTAAGCTGGCGGCTCGTGACAGAACGCTGAATGAGTGATTTAAGGTTTCAAGTGAGCAGCTTTCACAGTTAATTAACCTGCTGATGGCTGTGCATGTGCGGAGAGGAGCGAGGGGATTCAGGGGAGGAAACCCCTTTTCAGTTGCTTCGCCATTTCAAGTTAAGACAGCCACGCACATTACCGTGACACCGGGGTGAACGTCTTCCAGTTGCGAAATCACTCATTTGTTCCTCTGGAAGCTGCCGGTTCTGCAGGTTTGGCCTCGTCTTCTGTCTTCACCTTCAGACGTAAGAAAAGGGTTTGGGCAAGGATGTGGCTCTTTAATGCCGAGCGTTTAGCTCATGAATGAAGAGAGAACTCTAAGGCATATTTGTAGACGATTTTCAGATCACAGCACATCTGGCCTGCTGAAAATGGTGGACACCTTGCTTAGATTTCCACGACATTTCAAGTCAAATCCCACATGGCGGGGTATTTGGATATTATGGGTTTCTTTTCATCTTTAAGTCTCACACAGGCTGGAAAAAATGTTTTAAATTGGTAATTACGGAAGCCCTTAGTCACTCACTCAGGAAGACATGCTACCACTGAGATGGCTAAATACCAGTGACTACTTCACCCCTGTGAAATTTTCAGGAAGTTGACTGTTAAGCTGCATTTAAATTTGAGCTAATCACTCCCGCTGTAAATTTCCCAAACACTTGCCATTCACGCTGGGAGGTCAGGGACTTTGGGGGGGGCAAATGTGAGCATGAGTCGCTTTAGGCCATTGTGATTGGAGAAAAACACACACGAACGCACACACATGAACACACTTTGAATGTGTAGCATTTACCGTCATCAATGCCTTTGCACTCTCACCAGGTTCCTTCAGAAACTTGATCTCTAGCGTGCTGAAAGCTGGTTTCTCACCTGTTAGCAGAACACCCACCAGCCTTTGTGGTCACTGTGTATTTTTTCTGGTTTGCCACCCAGGCAGGAATGCATGGCAATGGGAGGATAGTGTGTGTGATTCATGCCCTGATAATTACAGTGTGTGTCCTCTCATTTCTAGCAGCTGACTATTCAAACAGATGCTATGGAGATATGCCCTGACAGGGATTTGTGTAGTTCTTTGGATGTGCTGTGCAATTTAACAGAAGCATACATTTTCTTGAAGACGAGTGCGATATTTTAATTGCAATGTATGAAAAAATATTTGTAAAGATAATCTTTATTTCCATCAACAATTCATTTTAAATTTTGCTATAACCAATTAATCCAAGTGTAAATGGGTGCTGCACTCGCTATCTACATAAATGATGTAATTGTCCTCCAAGATGGAGCTTTTGCGTATTCATCTGCATGGCAGTAATGTAAAATCTTGGCTAATTTACATCATCCTTGAGGCAGTGCAGCAAAACAATTTCCCAGTGAGAACAAAAGCATTGATAAAACCAAATAGGAACATGTAAGTCATTATTGACTCTCAGCCTTTTTTAACTACTCTCCTAAGGACAGCGTAATTGTCTGTCCATGTGTATGAGTCGCTCCAGGTTGTTTCAGATTGCTTTGATGAGTTCATGTATGTGGTTTCAGTAAATTGTACAATCGTGGTTTGTTCTGATATGGATTGTCGAGTGATCACAAGAGCATTTAACAGCAGATTTCTATGTCAAATTAATTTATTAAGGGGCTTTTTTTTATCAGTTAAGTCTTTAAAGTGATTTAACAAACTAAAAAAAGAGATAGAGAAAATGCATTACATTGATAAGACTACAATAATATCCACTAGATACATAAACCATATAATTTTTTGCACTGCAGTTATGTGTCACAACATATTAAAAACAATAACTGACACTATTCTATTCTATTTTATATGAACATCTGTGCTTCACCAAAATAATGGATATTAAACAAAATATTTTATTTATTTCAAATAAGCTGTGCATATAATATTGTCTTGAGCTGTGCATGAGAGTCAGTGACATTTACAAATTCAGCTTACACTTGTAATATACATTTCAAAACTCAGAATGAGATACTTGTTAAAGTGCTGAAACGCTGAGTGAATGAAATGTGCATGCATACATGTCGTGAATTTTTCCTCTAAAAGGAAATGGGAATATAGAATAGAGAGCTGCACCACTGATCTATGGGACTCAATGATGCAGCCCTCTCCCAAGGCACTCTGGGATGCATTTAGGACATGCATGGAGAAAACAATGGCGGGTGTATTACCAGAAAAGATAAATCTATCTCATTAATCCCATATTCTCCCAGGCTGGGAGGCACATCTAAGGGAAAATGCAGAAGCAGTACTGTACGCTAGGATCTTTCACACAGATGGGCAGAGAAGAGGAAAGGAAAGGAAAGGAGGAGGGGCCACAGTGTCAATCTGTGCATCATTAGACAGTGCAGTGATGACGAGAGGAAGAGAGGGATTACCAAGATGTGGCTTTCACTACAAAATGATCAATGAGGTCTTTGTCTTGTCATTTAAAAGATGCCGTATCCTTTGTCTTTAAAGGGCTGCATTGAAATTAATTCACATGAAACCGAAGTATGAAGAGGCTGTGAAATTAAAACAAAATATTATATTGTTATATATTCCGCCATAGCATTTATTGACAAGATAGAAATCTCCCTGTCAGTGGTTTTCTAACCCACAATTCCCCTGTACCCTCACTGCACTGCACGTTCAAATTACCACTAGTAAATTCAATTGATTTTAGTCAAAAATTACATTGATTTTTGCCCATCTGAAATGGCCAGGGAGTCCATAAAACAGATAAATAGGTCATAACCATTTTACCAGCCTGTAGAATCCCACAGAAAGATTTAAGGGGTCATGAAAGTCTGATGGTTAAAAACGAGGCCTGTAGAGCATCCTGTGAAAGGCCAATGAAGTGCACCAGGAATGCAGCGCTACAAAGAGCTCCAATCGATTCATGAAAATGTACTAATGACTGATTGCTTTGAAACCAGATGTTTAGAAAATATTTGCTCTTGAGTTTCTACCAATAAAGACACTGGCCATAAAGTATAATTTTATAATTGGCGTTGACATATTATTTCTTTTAACAGGGCTTCAAAGAACACAAATGGAAGTAGACTTACAGGGGCTGAAACCTAAGTTGATTGCAAATTCAATTAGACAAATTCCTTGGCTAATTTCAGAGGCTGGTTGATATCTGATACACATGAAGCTTGGAGATTTTCCTATGGATAAGGGCACCAAATGAAAAGCCTTTGGTCTTAAATGGGAGTATGCATTTTGAATAGCTCCACTGTGTGGCTTGCTAATGTTTTTTTTTTCTTTTTTTTTTTTACCTGGACCACTCTTTTGAGTAATCCTATAATGCCTGCTTACATATGAAATACGACCTATTTTGCATGTAAGCATCTGCTTTAAAAGTGCTTCATTACAGCACAAACACATACACACAGACCGACATTACTGCTTTATCATTTTCAAAGTATATTTTTGCAAAATTATGCAAAAGAACTTCCAGACTTTAGACTTGCTCAAATTTATGATATTGCTCAGCTACCACTGACCCTGATGCCTTGCTGCAGGGCACTTTAATGGTGACTAATAAGAAAATAGCAAACCGTATCGATTCACCTCTTGTCCAACTTCATGCTGCCTGTTTTGGGATCAAACTTCCATGATTTTGAATCCTTTTTTTTTTTTGAGTGCATTGCTCACTATCAGACATGTTTGAGTTGCACTCTCTAGGCACACCAGTAGATTGATAGCCAGGGTTGCCTGTGTTGTTGACAGGTAAAATGCTATTACTAATTTATTTCTCACCTTTCCCAAGTCTGGACTAAGAGCTGAGGAGGCCACGTCTGGAGGGGGCAAGCTGGATTTCAGCCCTTCAACCTTTCTCACCTGTCAGAACGGTAACTGACGTACAGGTGCTTGTTTGCCCTTCCTGTCGTCTTCAGCCGCATTGGCCATGACAGGCTGCATGGAGGAAATAGAGGAAGTGAACATTTCAAGGACCCCCCATGTCTTCATGGTATAGCTGCACTTCATGTGAGATGGTGGGATCTGAGGAAGCATGCTCCACTTTCTTGGCTTCCTCCTCCTGAGACATCATTTACTTCTGTATAACTGAGAGGAGAGAAAGTGTGGTGGATAGAAGTGGTTTTGATAGTTGGGGGGTAGGCAATGTAGGGCTTTAAATTGAGATCAGCAAGACTCTCATCCATCTAAAGAAAGATTAGATGTTGAATCCAAGTCAGGCAAGCAGAAAACCAAACTCAAAAGCTGTATCCAACGACATTTTCATACAGCCCTTTAAATCAGAAAATGATAGTTGGTGTTTTAGTAAGAACGTTGAGTGCTTTTTGTCAATCCTCCAGATCACCGGGGTTCTCGAGGAAGTAGCATATGATCTCCTGAAATGTGTGAAATCTAATCCTGGAACAAATTTGTTCGATGCAAAATAGGAAACTTAAATATATAATCATCTCTCAAACATTACAGATGCTTTCGGATACAAAGGCGGTTTGTGAAATATGTGTCCTTTTAGGTGCTGATTTCGAAACTATAGCCATCCTACTCAGTTTCAGACATTCAGCTCAGCCAATTCCACATAATGACAACAGATTATACCTCTCAAAACCATGAAAATAAATATATCTTTCTGCAGTCTTGCCTTTGAGGTTTGTGAGGTTGGCGGGCCGCTGAAAGTTTTTGTCTTTGTTTCACTGATTTATCTGGATGTAGTGTGACTTCCTCTCTGTAAACCACTAAAGTTTTAATGATAGATGTGAGGAACAAGGAGAAGAGTTGGACCCGTGGCAACACTGTTGGGTTCCATGTGGTGACTTCTGACACAGACTTCTATTTCTGACATCAGCAGCATCTCTAAATCAGCCTAAAATGAAGACTAGAGAGTATGAAAACATCCAACGGGCCCAAGCACGCATACTTTGGACCTGATGTTGATTAATCCTTGTATGTAAAATCCACAGATGAATCAATTAGAGGAGCTTATTTGTTTCCTGTGATGTGTCCACTGCCAGAAATGAGTGCTGGCTGAGGGGTGGAGTCCATGTCTCTCCCTCTCTGTCAGCCGGTGAGGAACCTTTCACAGGGGAACTTTAGAATGAGCCTTTGTTTCGGTCGACTCTCCTCCTCTAGTTCTCCTGTCATCCTTTGATCATGTCAAGCTTCTTGCTCTCTTCCTCACTCTCTGTTGCTCTCATGGGTCTGATGTGAAGACACGTTCAGGACTGCGCCGAGAGAGACCAAAGTATCCCATTCACCTCCTCTTTTTTTTTTCCCCTGCAGGGCCACTCACCTCCCAGCCCCCCTCCTCGGGTTCCCCAGTAAGGTGATGGGAGGTAAGAAAACACTCCTAGTTTTTTTTTTAACCATAAAGCAGGAGAAAGTTCTCTAGCAGATGCCTGTATTAGTCCTCCTCTTTGCACTTAGAGGTACCTCCTAAGCGAGACTGGGGTCAGCACCTGTGGATATCACGCCATGCAGCTGTACAGGGATGTCAAAACGTGCCAATCCTCCGTCTAGATTTAGCCATTTCAGGAATGAAGACAGTTTCTGTGCTGTTATTGTTGCTTTACAGCTTCTTAGCCCATTATCACTGACAGCTAAACCACCCAGGTTCCTTGTTTTCTCTTTAATGTTGGAATAATTTACTCAAGCAGCGGCTAAAATATTAAACAAATCTGTTTGCAAAGTTTAATTTTCACGCATCAAAGCAAATCTCCACACCTCCAGCCCATCTCTTTGTTTTATTCCTCTGTTTTATTCCAGGCGGTGGTATTGATTTTTGTATTCACCCCCGGTTGTGCCCATGCATCTCTTCCACTCTCGCCTTCTCCCAGGCTCGCTGTAACGCCTCGGTCCAAACACAGGAAGTGTCTGTCCTCAGCTATGCATTTGCCGCTGCTGCCCAGCTTTAAATGCCCCCAAACTCTGTCAATAATATTGATGTAATCCACAGGCATTTTTGAGTGATCCTGCTGTCACGAGGACATAATGACAGCAGCGGAGGCCTGATTGGATCTGCACTACAGCGAGGTCGGCCGGCTCACAGCCAACACAGCCAGGCATTGATAAAGTGTCACAGACTTCAGTGCTTTGATTAGCCCTTCGACTAATGCCATGCTAAGCAGAAACATTACTCTGCCCCCGCTAGCTATACAGCCAGAGGAGGGTAGGGCTGGCTGAGGGAAGGGGAGAAAATATACTCTACAGGGAAATTAACCAATGTGGATGAAATGGTGTACCAAGGAAATTCTTGGATAAATTAACAACGCAATTACATTACATGACACACTGCAAGATGGATGAGGAAAACTTGGCTGGTATTATGTTCTGTTTTCCAAATTGCAATTTATTTGAGGGCTCTAATGGATGCCGTATTAAAACATCTTGGGCTGCGGTCAGATTTCATTGTGTGTCACCCAGACGTGATTGATGACCCTCTCTTCCACGCCCCCCCGACCCCCCCCCTCTCTCCACCCACGTCCTCTCTTGCAACCCCTTCACTTCGCCCTCCTACGCTCCCCCCCCCATGCTGCATTCTCCACACATTTACTGGGAATTTTAAACATTAGCAACATTTATATGGATCCAGGAGTATGCAATTGATTTTCTTATCACTTAATTTCCTTGCTTGCCCCTGCAACCAGATGATAAATTCTGCGCCTCTCGCATACTGAGAGCTGTAGTGCATCTCTTCTCTTGATCTTCTCCCTGTCTCTCACCCCATAGTAAAATTCTATCAATAATGCCATTTTCCTGGAATCCCATCCCCTCATCATCTCCCTCTGATCTTCCTTTTCCTTTTCATGTGCTTTTGTTCCAGTTGCAATGATAGCTCCAGCTATTCTTGAGCCGAAAATATAATCTGGAGTATTTTTATAGCTGCAGCAAATGCATTAGTGCAAAAAGGACATCTGGAAATCATCCACAGCGAGCTTGCTCAGTTATGGCAATATCTTAGTGACTTTATTTTACCATTTATAATTACTCACAGGACAGTGAAAAACCACATGCTATCTGCTTTGAACTTGGAGGGAACAAGGTTTGCCCGGATTGACCCCAACAAACGTGAAGTAACCCAATACTAGATACACTTTTGCTCTTTCAATGATACACCCCCCACCACCACCACCCCCCGCACTACCTTTCTCTATCACTCAGAGGTGAGTGAAGCTTTCCGGGGAGGGAAAGGTTAATAACATTCAGAATAAATCAACATGCAGCACATCCCCCGGATGACATCAGCGAGTGCTCCTCCAACCCAAAGGGCCATAAACAGCTTTTGTTTTTTTTTTTCTTTCCAGGTTTGTTTCAGATGTGAGCAAACGGATAAATAATGAATGAGCCGCACTGACGGGACACATATTTCACTTAGCGGAAATGGCTTTAATGCAGTCCGCCTGTATTACACTTCCAATCACTATGGAGCTGCATGGGGAGAAGGATGTTCAAACAACATTCAAAGAACGTTGAACTCAGGTGTATCTCCAACGAAAAATGACCTAGTTTTTTACGAAACTCTTTAACTAGCTTCTCACCTGCTGGAACCTGCAAACATGGTGTCACAAAGTGAATTCTAAATAAAAATTTGAATATAATTGGGAATGATTAGTATGTAATCCTTGAAAACGAAAAATTCAAATAAAACAAAAGGTAATTCTGAGTGAATAAAAACATCCAGATGACATAATGTCAACAGTTTTTTTGTATTGCTTAACTTTCGTAGAAATAACACTTTTCTGTCAAATCATTTCCCACACCACAGAACTGCTTACACATTCCCAGCATATGAAAATTAAATGATTATTTTTACTTTTGGGAGGCATATAATAGGAAACTACTTCATATGCAGACCCATGAATTTCCACTTTATGGACCTTGATTTCTGGTACGCGAAACGCCTGAGACGTAACTGCGCAATCTTATTCTAATTCACTATTTATTTACATATCTCCAACAGAAGTATTCTCTTTGTGGTTTGGGGGAAATTCAGCGTGACTTTCCTTTTTCCCAGGTCTCGATGGTTAAAAACAAAAGTGAGCCTGAAGTTTTTTTTGGCCATCACATGGCTTTTAGAGGGTTTGTCTAAACAAAGTTTTGGGTTTGTAAATAGCGAAGGTTATCTGGCCATCGAGGCCTCCAGATGGCGGCTGAGCCAGACCACCTGCTCTGGAAATGCCTTTGCTGTGAGGACTGGGTGGAAATATTCAGGCCCCAGCTCTCTTTCTCACTGTGTGTGTGTGTGTGTGTGTGTGTGTGTGTCTCCCGTACATACATACACACACACATACATCTTTATGGTTAGCATGGTCGGAGGAGAGGATGAAGTAGAAGCCCTTTGCTCATTTTCCCCTTTGAGCGCTTCTCTCAACTCCCACCTCACCCTTCTTGCCTCCTCCCCCATATTGACCCCCCATCACTCTCCCCAGACTTTACCCTCAGAACAAAACAGCTGGACAAGGGGGAGGGCTTTGCTGCAGGTCCAGACCTATCATGTAAAAAGATGACACATCTTTTGAAGAAACTGGGCAAAAGGGAGAAGAGGCAGTTTTTTCGGGGAGAGAAAACATAAACAAAGCTGTTTTAATATGACGGTCGCCGGTGGCACACAAAGAAAAGTGGAAGAGGGGCGAAAAAGAAAAATTGCTTACAATACAAACCCCTTTGAATGACAGCCTGGAGACCTAAAGCATGAAACGTAAACCTTGTTTTTTTAGAGCCTGCATGCAGAAGAATAGATTTTGTGTTTGTCTAATAGTTTCTCTGCTCGAGTCAACTTCCAAGTGAATAAATCTTTACTTTTTTAGTTTCCTTTTATCTGGATTTTTTAATACTTTATAATCCAGTTAAAGCTTCCCCTGTTTCATAGCTCAACATCTTCAGCAAATAAGTCGAATATTTGTACAGCATGTGTCTTCGTGTTTGCCAGAGGATCTTTAAACCCCTTCAGATTCATAGCCCCCTCTCCGTTGTTTTTAAAGAGAGAACTCCTCAGATACCATATCACCCAATTGTCTGTTTTGACACTTGACTTTGATCGATGGAGGTTCAGCGCTGTGGTTGAACACACGCCCCCTTCCCCACAACCCTTAAAGAGGTCATGAAAAGCACCACTGTACATCAAAACAGCCAACACACTCCCCGCCACATCATCCAACATGACACATGTGAGGCAACGCTGACCACAACAATGGCTCGACCCCTTTGATGGTAAAATGCTTGAGTGTTTATTTACATCGGGCAGCCTCCTCGCCTGTCCGTCAGTTGTGTGTGTGCGGCGCGGCGGGGTCTTTGAAGTCGTCGTGGGCGCAGCAGTGATGCAGCGTCCCGCCCAGGGAGCGAGGAGAGAGGCGGCCATATTGGCAGCACCTGTTGTTCAAGACACATGGGCAGAATCAGACACAGAGCGTTTGATCGAGGAGAGTTTTTTTTTTTTTTGAGGCCTAATGGCAGAGAAGGATGAGCACACAGCTGCACTGTGGCTTTTTGATTTGACACAAAGGGTGGTGCGGAGATATTTGAATTGAAATAGTGTCTGAATTGAAACCATCCTTCGCCTGTCACAAAGATGTGAGTTAATCCACAATCTTGTTGACTGTATTAGTATCAGTATCAATAGGCCGGGGGCAGGAAAACGCAGGAAATTCAGAGTACATAAAATGAAAGACAGTTCCTCAGAAGAAAAAAGGACACACAAAAGAATTACACTCACAAAGTAACACACAAACACTACTTGTATCACTAACCCAGCTACAACCACCACAGATCTGCATACAGGCACCAGCTCCAGCCTCCACCTCAGCCTCCTCGCTTTATCCCACAGCGTTAATTAAAGCTGAAAGGTTACGAAAGGTGCGAGCCAATAACAAGGCCACATATTACATTTAAGTTGCCTTCTTTTTCTTACACCCCCTCTCAATAATTCATGCTATCAGAGTGTCTACAAGGAAGTGAGGCTTCTCTTCCTCCCAGGAAGCCTCAGACAAGGATCATCTGTCCTCTGGACTCATTGTAAGTAAGGAAGTGTGGGCAACAATACATACCAAGCCAACCCCAGCCTCATAAATAAATATAGTGATTGTTAATGGGGTTTAAATTACCCATCCTCTGCTCCCCAGCCGACTACTAGTGTGACCACTGTGGTATACAAGTGCATGGAGGCTACATGTCCCTCCAGATAGAATGTCTGGCACCGGTGATACCACAAAATGGCCACACTTCCACTTCATCCTTGTCGTGTTTCTTATCTCCAGGCACATCATCTTCCTCGCCTTTACACTTGTTTCAAGGTGGATGTGTTTTCCACACCTTTTCTGTTGTTTCAAGGTGGCTGTTTCACACCAGCAGATAGCGAATAGAGTCCAGTGTTTGTCTGCTTTTCATTTTTATGCTCCTGAGTGTTTACTGATTTCTATCAGCGTTGGAATGTCATTACACCTGCGGCCTGCGAGGCTATCCTTCTGGAGTTGCATTTTGTTTATCGTGTTTATGAATTGATTTCACTTTGGTCAAGTGAAAAGCATTCAGCAGACTGATAGCCCTACTTGACTTGTGTAAAGGAATTCTGCTCAGGTGGGTAAAGACATAGCATTGCGCTGTGTGTGTGTCAACTCTGTGCTTTTTTAAAAAATATCCCCTTTTGTAGAGGCTGTTATGACTTTTATAGAAATGTTTTCGCAATTGAAACATAATACAAGCTCAGTCTGCCATTTCCACCCACCTGTACTTGAAAATATATTTTTCTTCTAATACTGAGAGAGCACAGAGCATGCTCTCTAATTGAAATGTAAACTGTCTGTGGTCCATGTTTATACTTGCATTGATAAACATCATGAATTCAGGCAGCATCTGGTCTTAAGGACAGTGTTTATTTTTCTACTGTATAAGAGAGATTATATATTTTTCTCCAGATTCCTTCAATTCTGTTGCAATATCTGCTTGTTCATGTTCATTTCCCTTTGTAATGAATCGTTCAGCATACACATGTACAGGTTTTTAAATGGCTACAAATTGTATTATTATTATTATTATTATTATTATTATTATTATTATTACAAAAAATACATGAGCAGTCTTTTCTCTGCTGAGGTGTAGATCATGTCTTCTCTGTTTTCTCCACCATAGCAGGGTGTAGTGTTTCTTAGTGCTCTGGCTCGATTGCATGCCTGTATCTCCCCCTCCAGGACAACTTGCATTATGGTCCCATTCTCCCTCAGCACTGAGGCTGAAGAAAGCAGCAGCTGAAGAGCCACATCTCCATCTCCATCAACAGATTCTGAAATCTGTCATCCAAATCACTGATGGGGGAAAAAAAAATATATATATATATACCAAAATGAAATATCCAACAGCCAAATGATGCTCTGTTTTGTGACAAAATAGTTCTAGTAGGGACCTGGGCAATTTGCCTGAACTCTGTTATTCTCAGCCTCGTTCTAATCTGTGTTCCCTGCTCCCCAGCGCCAGCCTGAGCTGATAACAAGTGAGTGCACTCTCTAGAATGATGGATGTGCTTTAGCCATGGGCTTGTCAGGAGAGGGTGCAGGGCCATATGGAAGTGGCATATGGAAGCTCATAGTAGAAGATGGGGCAAAAGGAGGGGAGTGACAGAGATATACATTAAAGACACTGCTTTGCTCTTAAAAATGCAAGGTTCATCAGTTTAGTGGGGAATATCAGTCAGTGGCGCTTCCTTCCGTGGGACTGGAGGCAGACAAACACAGGCAGATGCAGGAGGTTGTCCTCTGGTGATTGCAGCAAGTTTTCCTTCTTTGACTGTCTTTTTTTTTTTTTCAAAGTAATGGCTGCAGTAATAGTTTGCAGTTATTACCAGATCTGGAAAATGTACGGATTTATATATATAAAAAAAGCAAATAATCCCAAAGAGCTTTTGTAGAAAATAACCACAGCAATATGGGACCTCTGTTTTATATTCTGAGCGTTTTAGTATTGATTCAGTGTAGTGTTGTTGTCAGTCACATTTAATTTCCACTTTAATTCAGAGGAATGCCCGCACACAAGTTCACCCATGCAGTCCTCTGAACAAGCATTAATTATGTCTTCAGATCAAGTCATGATCAGTCTATTTTTACCTCTCTGTCTTTGTCTGTGTGCATGTGTGCGTGTCTGCATGCATGTGTACTATCAGGCATGGATACGTGTGTGTGTGAGTGTGTGTGTGTGTCTGTCTGTCTGTCTTTCTTAGTGCCCTGTGGAGTGGCTGTGGGCCCTGAGGAACTCTGTTTGATTGTTTAAAGCCCCTCTTAATTGGCGCTTTGTCTGTGCGCTCCTAAATGAGGCGGGACACCCACGGCGGGGGTTCCTGTGGAGACCGTGGGCCGTTTGACAGCCCCCACGGTGGGGCCTGTCCCACAACCCCTCAAACTGCCAGCCGCATGACAGCGGCCCATGCTGCACCACCCTGGCCAATTAAAACTCAGCTGTCAGGACCAGACACTATACCAACACTGGGTGACTGAGTGTGACTGTAAGATAGCAGAGAGAGAGAGCTAGAGTGTGTATGTGTGTGTATGTGTGTGTGTATGTTTGTGTATGTTAGAAGTGTACATGTGTTCCTGCAATCATTAGCTGATGAATAGACCCCCCTCTCTCCTTGGCCTCCTTGTTTGTGTACCGTATGTATTCATTCCAGTGTCATAAGGTGTACGTGGGGCACTCGTGCCCATGCATGCTTTAAAATACCCACCCATGGTTAGTGTTTTCAAATTGCGAGTGTTTATGTGTGTGTAGGAGTGTACTTTGTGAAGTGCTCAGCAGACAGGCTGTATTGGGTTACATGCAGACAGATTTGTAATTCGGAGTAATCACTTAGGACAAGCCCTTACACCATTTTATCTGGTCATGACTCTAGGCCAAAGTCAATACTCATAGTATAGTAATGAGTAGGGGCTAACTGAGCACGTTTTATTAAAGCTCTGAGGGGGGGAATCTGATGCCAACCTGCTTCCCCTTGAAAATATCTCATTCTCTTTCTGTCTCTCTCTCTCGTTCTCTGTCTACCTGCAGCAGCTATCAGACCTCGAGCGTCCTGTTCACAGGTGGTAGCAGCGCCTCATCCCTCGCTTTTTATTGTCTAACAAACGTAAACAAATCCCTTCCAAACAGGATAAGGGGAATTATCGGCACCGGGTAGGATCTCGCAAAAAAACACGAGCTTCTCTTTCTCAAACCTCAAAAACATCAAGCATGTCTCCGCAACGTGTTTAAAAAAAAATCTCATATTTATGTTTAGGACATAAAATCACAGCAAAAAACAGGTATTATGTGAGGAGATTACTTTGGAATGACAAAGATGAGTTAAACCCCCCTTTGGCAGGATCCAGATTTGTAATCCGAGATTCCAGCACTGGGCAAAGATTCAGTTTAATCCCTGCTGAAGGCAAAAAAAACAGTTATTGGAAACTTCTCACCTCGTCATAACCATGTTCGAGCATCACATAAAAGCTCACCTCAGCAATATAAAATCCTCAGCATTCTTCTCAACAAAGGGGATCGTCTTACCTTATGGTCTACTTATTGAATCCTCTGCCTCTCTGTGGTAGACATGCTATACGTAGTGAACAATGTAACATTGTTGAGGAGGTGCACTAGCACTCTACCCTTGGGCTAGTCTGTGAAGGAGCATGATTTGATTGACAGACAGTTTCTATGGGGGTAAGTAATAAAGTCAGAGTCAGAAACAGTGCAGCTGCATATCCACCTTTCACCTGCCGTTGTTGTTGAACAAAAACACAAGATATTGTTTGTCAGTTTTGCTTGTGGGGCGAAAATGCACATTTCCTGATAAATTGGAAAAATTAAATTAATAAGCACAGTTGAGAAAAAAATAGACAAATCTGTATAAATTTGATTTTTGTTTGTAGGCAAGAGAAAAAAAATATCTAAAATCATCAGGACAGAATGTCCATCTGTGGAAAAGCTCACCTTTTTACTTCCTTCATTAGAGTTCTTGACATAGATTGTGCTTGACTACAAATGTGGCACAGTAATGACACACACATGGAAAAATACACACTCAGACACACAGATGCTCTCTTCTCATCCTCTGTGTCCTGCATCTGGAAGTTGCTCCATGAAAAGTGGCTTCTTCCTGCCCTCGCTGGAAACATTTTCCAACCAGTGGAAGCCTTCTTCTGGGAGCTGGCCCACATCCAGGAACACTCAGGCTTCACAGCTGTCTTATAGCGTTTAAATGCAACATATGGTGCCCAAGTACCATTGTTTCACCACTAAAGACCCTGTTTTTTCATCAAGGAAGAAAGGCTATTTAATGTCAGTTTCACTTGGAAAGAAGAAAGAAGTTTTGAAAATGAAAACTAGGCTGTGAGAAAGGGTGATGCATTTATTTTTTTAGGTTATTTTCTCAGACCATCACTAATTTTGGCAGTGATGACATTTTGATTCTCAGCCTGTGAGTTTGTGAAACAACACCATCTGTGTGCTTTCCTCTAATTAGGGTAATAGCCACAAATATTACTGCAACAGTTCCTCATGACAAGCTGTTACATGCCAATGTGTGAAGACTTTTCTGCGTTTGATAAGCGCAAGTTAGCAATTGCACTGATGTAACTGAATGGCAATTCTGCAATTTAATAACAATCAGGAGACCTCGTATCTATCTCATTTGGCATTGTTCCCGTGTAATGAATCACATCTGCATTATTGTTCGTTTTTTAAATTGCATTTTGCAAACATAATCTGTGTATTTCTAATTTTCTGTATTTCCACGGCTGAATGTGGAAAAGGTCACATCTTGTGGATTGAAAAGACAGTACGTATTATCACGTTCTCTAAAGACAATGGGACCTTTGTGCTGCATGTGATGAGTGCATGACTGCAATTACAGAGCTTCACCTGCTGTGCAAAGCGCTTCACATTACCTCAAAAACAATATCATATTCATCATCAAGACCTGACAAAACATTTCATTTTAGGACACACGATACATCACATTATCCTCTCAATCTCCTCACTTCATTTTCTTTGGTACCATTTGAACCCAAAATCTGACATTAACAAATGGAAGTTAATTTGCCTCCCTCAGAACACGTTATAATCAGTCTAAAGGTTAATGTTTCTGCTAATTTATAAATGCAGGATTGCTGTCAGCATGAAGGGGAAATGGTTTTGAAAGGCCTGACATTGTAAATTAAGCCTGTCAGATCGTCTCTCTGTGCCGACGGATCAGAAGATGCCGCAGTCTATGATGTCAGACAGGCAGGCAAACAGCCCAGGGGGACAGACCTTGCTCCCTCACTTCCAAACACCGAAACACCGGGAATTGTGTGGCTTTGGAAAGGTAGCTGGGCACACAGGCGGGAAGGCGGGGCGTCTCACCTTTAGGGCCTTCACTACACGACCGAAACTGCATGTGATGTTGATGGCTGATGAGATTTTAGCTAATTTGGGGAGACTCACAAGGGAGGATCACTGGAATGAAGATGTCATGCTTTGCCAGTGCTGTGCGTTGTGAGAGCATGGAAGCCAGATCCTCAGACCATGTGTCTGTGATTACATCTGCACCATTCAGCTATTTTTCCCCTTGTCCTTTTTTACCACTCCAGGAAAGAAAGGAAAATAAGCTCCATCCATAGGCATTCTTGATGGATAGATTAGCTGGATAGTTAAAGTTCGTAATGAATGGCATGTGTGGAGTAATTCTGCTTTAAGAAAGACTATTTCTGTCTTATTCAGACATGGTCGATGATTCTGGATTGGATCGAAATATTTTTTTCTGTGTGAAGTCCCTCATAGGTTTTAAGCAACGTCTGACTGCTAGCTCAAACAAGCGATTTAATAAATGGGGTTGCAAAAATAAATCTTAAAAACTTCAAGGTTAATTGAAATTTTAGTTTATGACTTGCTATAAAACAAAATTAGCATCTTCCAATCAAAATCAATCAACTATGTAAATAGGTAGATGTAACACAACTGCCTAAAGAGCAGTTTTAGGGAGGCTTATGATATATTGAACTTAACAGCTAGTATTTTATATATCCAGCTATTAGCTGGTTTAATGTTATACATGTACATACATATTTTCAATTAAGTGTCAGGTGATATACATGAACCAATTTTAGTGTTACTGCTTTTCAATCTACAAAGGTCATATATTATTAAGGGAGTGGTAGCTTAGCTCATATTGTGATGCAATAATTCCATTTGGCAGCCACACCATTGCTGATACAAATGTTGGCATTCTAAGATTTTGCAAGCTGGAATATATTGAAATTAAAGATTTCTTTTTGTTGAAATTTAGATATTTTAATTTTTATGTTTTGATAACAGAATTAAACATACCTTGATTAGGTTTAGGCACAAAAAACCCCACTTTTTTTAGGCACAAAAGCTCAAGTTTTGGCCAAAAATGTCTAGTTTTGTTGCCTCAAATGCAGCTGAAAATTGTCCAGACGTCTTGTTAAGATAACCTGGTTTTGTTGCTACAAACACAGCTGGTAAATATTATGACTTCTCCTTAAAAATACCCCGTTTTGAGGGTTGAAACAGAAAGCAAACGGTGATGTCAAAGTGGTCTGAAACAGTCGTCTGCTGTTTGGCAGCCGTCTCACCGAGCTCTCACGTCACCACCATTCCCTCCTCCTCCTGATGGGAAGTCAGAAATACACATTTAATCTGAACTACGTCATTGTGACACCACAACATGGTTTGCAGAAACATAAAGTGCTTACATTTAATTTTGGCAACTGGGCTTAAGTAAGTAGAAAATTAATATTTAGAAACAACTAATCTCTTGGAAAGACTTTCATTATAATTTGGTATGAACTCCCAAGGAGGTCATATAACCAGAACTGACCCAAGTTCAGTTTGTGCCTGATGAATCCAGTCTTTTTTTAGTTTCTGCAAGTTTGTCCTTGCTCAATTTTATATTCACATAAATGCTGGACTTTCAAAGATGCCTGTAAGGAAGAAAACCCAGCAATGCCAAGTTCACATCAACCATCCTGCCTCTAGAATGGCTGCGTTCATGCTAAGTGTTACAGAGCCTTGTGGGATGGAAAGAATTACAGCCCTGTAGTAGAGCCTGTAAGCCAATCAGACATTGGGGGGCAGTTACAGGGGTACGGGGAAACAGCCAAGCTCTGACAAGCACCAATCTACTCCTGCTGGTGAGATGATGAGGCCAAGAAGTATGATAAAGATTATGTCAAACCTGTGGTAGAATCTCCCCCCCACAAAAAAAGATTTGATCCGGGCAAATTTCTTCCTCAGTGGGAGGAAATGGCAACCGACAGATTAGACATCTTCTACTGTAATCTGTGTAAAGCTTTGAAATATATGTCAGCTGCAGGCCAAATTTTTTTTCTTTCTTTCTCTCTGTCATCCCGTCACAACCTCACACACACACACATGCACACACAAATGCACACACACACGCATACACACACACAAGTGAAATGACCAGAAGACTTAGTATTGCTGCAGATAGAAAAAAGCTTGAAACTACTGGACTCTAACTTTACAAGCATCTATAGCAGCAGTGTGCATGGGTATTTGTGTGTGTGTGTGTGTGTGTGTGTTTGTGTGTGTGTGTGAGTGTTTGTGTGTGTGTGTGTAGCTCCTGTGCAAAAGTGCTCGCCCTCGTCTCAACACCGGCCATCATTACCGCAGCCTGTCAGGACCCAGTCTAATGGTGTCTCACCTGACAGCGTCAAAACCTTGCACCAAATAAGCAGCGTAGGAACTGTAGTAGGAAAAGGAGGCGGGGGAGGGGGGAGGGGGGAAGAGGAGGGGGGGGGGGGATAACAGAATCCCCCCCTGTTGGAAAATAAGAAACAAGAGGAAAAAGACAATCAATAGAAAACCCGATGCTGTTTTTCTATGAGATGACAAAGTATCACAGTCATTGTCTAGATGCTATTTAAAGAGAGAGATGCCTTCAGGAGCTCGCAGGCCAAACAGCCTTGTCACACAGTTCATATGCAGTAAGTACATCCAGAGGAATAGCCATTCTTGTGAGCAGGTCAAATTGCCGTCTAAATTTTGGAACAATTTGCTTTATTCTTCCGCTTTTGCAGGTCTAACTCCTGGAATCCCTCAAGACTGAAAAAAGTAGGAGCATAGATGTCTTTTGATGGTGGGGGGGGGGGACTAATAGAAATATTGCTGCGCTGTGCAAATAGGGTGCAATTCCCTGGGGTTTCCATTGTCCCTGTGCCGTACTGTATCTGTCCGGTTTTTACCTTCTCTGCTCCACTGCTGCTGTTCATAGACATATGAGCACAATAATGTGCAGGTTTTTTGGATTTTTTTTTTTTTTTTTTTTTTTTTTTTTGCCTCCTCATCAATTTTTCTAGTCTCAGAAAAAAGAGCCATCTTTAGAAATATGAAATTTGTTTTGTGTTGGCAGAAACTACAAAGTCAATTAACATATGATATTCTTTCCATCATGACCTCTGATTTTAATAAGGTGTGCAGTGAATGTTAGCAGCAGAATATGTCTAGTTTAGCCTTCCTTTTTTTGCCATCATTAGTGGAGGACAGAGCTTTTTTTTTTTTTTTCTTTTCCTGGAGCCTGTACTTGTCTGGTTATGTCTTTGAGTTGACATTCCTTGCTGTCTGTATGTCCCTGGGCTGTGATGACCCCATGCTGGGGCTCCAGGGCCTCGCCAGAAGGCCCTGAGGTGCTTCAGCAGGGTGACTTATTGCTGCTCTGATGAGACACACATTCATACAAAAAGACACACTCTTGAACTCTCATGCACAAGTGCATTAGGCTCATACATGCAGACACAAGCATCCATGTTTCCCCTCCCTATTGTTTAACAGGCTGGATGCATGTCATCAACCCATGTATGCTGAAATACATGGTTGATAACATGCAACCACGTATAAATGCTCGTATAAATCTCTACTGTGCACTAGTTAGTTACAGTAAGTGGCACTTTGATATGAGGAGAAAACATATCATTTCAAAATGTGATCATCACAACCTGAAATAACAGGAGGGACATAAATTTCCAAACTCTCATACTCCCTTTATAAATCACTCTACACACGATAACAAGAACACACACACACACACACACACATGTGTATGTGGAAACACCTGGCCGCCCCTTTACTCACTATATTCCTGCTTCTCCGTAGCCCCACCCAGTGTAGAACAAGAAGTGCATGACGGTGCTCTCTTGGACATGAGGATTTAATAGGTGACCCTGGGCCGCATGCTGGGTCTCCCGCTGCCTGGGCTCATCCAGCCGTAAAATGAGGCACAGGCAGGACCGGGCTGGTAATGAGAACTGGCATTTTGCTCAGGATAACCTCGGGAAAATCGCTTCTATAAATACCTTCTATAAATAAAAGTGTACCTTGGCCCAAGACTGCGTAAGGGGCTTTCTCTGAAAAGGTCATCCATTGCCCCGACTCCGCCACGACTCACCGTGTTCTTGTTTTTTTTTTTTTCCTCCCTTATACCTCCCTGTCTGAGTCTCGTGTCTCTTCCTCTTTTCTCCCTCCTCTCATCTTAAAAGGTCTTTGTCTCTTTAAACTGCATAGAATATGGTATGTTATCATTCATGTCATGTGACCCTTGGAGGGCTTGTTCATTCTTCTCATGTGTGTCCCCTCTCTGATTCTGTGCATCCTTGACCTTGGTCTGGCGTCAGGACATACATCCTGGGTCGAGCGAAAAGGTGATTGATAAAGAAAGAAAGAAAGAAAAAGACAGACTCAGCATATAAAAGAGAAAAGTTAAATGGAAAAGTAATAAATAAGCTCAGCAAGTTTACTGGAACATGTCAGAGGAGGAGGAGGAGGAACAGGTTTTGAGGTTAGATACGCTGGCCCTGTGTTAATTACCCCCCAAAGGCTTTTGTGTGTGTGTGTGTGTGTCTGTGTGTGTGTTTACACCGTGGCCTTGTCTCTTTCGTCAGTGCCACATTGTGTTTTTAAGATCTGTGTCACATTTTTCTATTTACAAAAGTGTTTGATTATTACGTTTTAATTGAAAAAGTAGACAAATAATTGCTAATGAGGGTGTCACATCAAAAACTCTACCATGTGTTGTTTTTTAAGGCCATGGCTCAAAAAAAAAAATTGCATTTTTCTGTTGATATGGAAGTTAATTTTGTTGCAGTCTAGTCAGTTATTTAGCTCAAAGTCTGGTGGTTTTGAATTTTTTTCACTTAAAGTTAAATTAGAGATTAGGCTTTACTTTATGGGCTGAGAAAATGTTCCCACATCTTCAGCTCAATAAATCACTGAATAGCCTGTTTCATTATCTGAAAAATGCGTCGCCAGAAAACGAAAAAACAGCAGTGTTTCTCTCACTTCGCGGAGAGTTAATGTTCTTTTTCGAGATAGGTAAAGACAGAAAATGAAACTGCAGTGTGACTGTGAATGCTGCATGAATCCATTAAACAACCTGACAAGTAAAATAAAATAAGTTTGTCTTTTTTTTCATTCCTCCTCTCTTCCTCTCCTCCCTCTTTCTCTGTGGGAGCTTTCATGACACCAGAAGGAGCCAAGGACTCTCTCTGCAGGCCGGGTCACTTCTTAAACCTCGCTTAGCCCCCATTTTTCCTGCCTGCGGGCCGCTTAAACTGATTAGCCTCGACCCTACTAGGACTGACTGACCTTCCAACGCATCCAATACCACTTATTGATCAATATTCATATTGATCTGAGCCCCCCGCGCTGGATCAAGGGCGAATATTTCTATTGATTTGACCAGATTAGAGAAGACAAAAGGTTGCTAAATCAGTTTAGATACAACCTGCCAACGGGATATGACAGCATGCTGCATGGGGATTTCCAGCCAGGATTAGATTTGATGAGTGTTAACTGTGGAATTGATATAGCTGTAGGACTGTACCGATCGGTAGCTAATCAAGTAACGCGGTATGTTAATGCAGTCATGCCTGCCCTTTAAATGGATAAGGTTATACCAATCGATTTACCTGGCGAAACCCAACGTTAGATCAAACACGGGTATCATTCATAAATTATAGCTGGATTTTGATGATGGCAAAAAAAAGGGGAGGTCATCAGTGCATTAAACACTTAATTTAATCCTTTTCATGCACAAAGACACAGTCATTTTCTTGAGCAGCTGATCCAGTAATGTGTAAAATTGTCACCTGATGGCAATTAAATGGCAATTTTATCGGTAAAATTTGCTTTAGGTAGTGTTTTGTCCTGTCTGTCGACTACAGGTTTGACTCCACTGACGCTGTTTGTTCTTCACCACAAGAGCAGACATGAGAAAATACAAGCTGTTATACCGCTGCAGACAACACACTCACATATGCATTCACATACTGTGCGTGTGCACTGTGCATGCACATCATATCCTTTTGTTAAGCCATGGGAAAACCTGCTTCCACCTGTATTAAATATTGATGTCCTTAGTGGGCTAAAATGAGTGAATAAGTCATGAAACACTGACAACACAACACTCAAAGAAATAGAGGAGCGTGCGGACTTTTGCGATGTGTGATGTGTGTGAACGTTGCCACAAAGAGTGAGAGTGCAAGAGAGAGAGAGATACAATGAACAAGAGAGAGGCGCTGCATGGTAACGTCAAGGGTGGTCCGTCTAAATAGTTAAAGGTATTTGGAACACAGAGGATGTGGTAATTTCATTTAGGGCTCTGAGGATCATCGACAATGAATAGACCCCACTTTGTTCCTTTAAGTGCCGTATGCTAATGGTATAGGTAGCTTTACTAGAATGTGGATGGCTTATCCATACCTTTGCTTTGGCTAGGCCTGTGTATGAATTGGCAGCTTCACTTTAGACATAAAGTCCTGAGTGGACCTTTTCTATTTCAGGGCTAAACGACAGTAATTGAAAGATCGAGGTTCACTGGCTGACATTGGCTCTAACAACTGAAGAAATGGCTGCCTCTCTTCCGCTGTCCCTGGTGGTCTCATTTTGCGGACATCACTTTTTCGGGTCAGCGAGTTAATCCCAAAAATATGTCCTGCCAGAACCTTGCCATTTATCTGGGTGGGTATTCTGTGTCAAGCTCAGCATGGCTAATTCTCTCTGGGACTCCCCCCCCTGCTATGGAAGACGGACCTGACTGGCAAACTCACACATTATCGCCACAGTCATCTGATACGCCTCTTCACTTCTACTCCCCTCGTTCTTCTGCTAGAGAGATCTCTAGAGATCAAGAGTGCCAAAAAAACAGCCGGTTAGGCATAAATGACAATGAAGATTTAGTGTGTTGCAGGGCTACAAATATAGCTTTAATCTAATTAGGGAAACCATTACGCAAACCTTATTGTTGCCTTTGGCCAGATATTTGATCTTCAAGGACCTTTTATGGTATCAGCACTGAAAACATTCCAGTTGTCATCGGTGGGATTAATCTAACAGTATGCCATAACGTTTTGGCAACTTCTCACTTGCCCGCCACCAGTTCCAATTTAACCTTTTTTCAACTCTCCTTGACATTCAAAAGTGAACTTACCATCAAGCTGAAAAACCATTTAAGTTGTTCATACAAAGTCTAAACGCCCTTGCAGAATGCCCTCCTGCTGCACCCAAACGCAATGTGTATTTTTTTGCGTCGAGCCTTTAAAGAAGAAGATTCCATAGGCCTGTCAAGTGCCGCACAGGGGTTGAATGCGGTCATTTATAAGAAGCCGAGTGGAGCACAAAAAAAGCGAGAGAAGCCATTTTGGTGCTGTCAGAGGGTTTTGTGGCTCTAAAAGGCTGCGGTGATGTGCTCTGACACTCGGGGTCTTGTATGGTGCTTTTAAGAGCTCTGCGTGGGCACTCTTCGCATCACACACTGCCGAGCGAGACAAAAACATACCTGTCACTGGCAAAACACTACGACTGCACTTAAAGAGAATCCTAACTGATTTCATGCCAGCCGAGGTCTGCAGGTGACTTTGTGACATTTTATGTTGTACAGTTAAGCTTTTTTTTTTTTCGGGTTATTGCTGGACATTCACGACATAGTTTTTCATGTGCAGAGATTTTTTTTTTTTAATTCTCCAGTCTGGTTTTGTTCCTAACTCATCGAATACCAACATTTTGTCATGCCCCTTAGTGCCTCACGTACCAGCCTTTCAAACAACTCCAGTGTAAACCCATTTGAGTCTGTATTAGAATCTTATACCAACTGCTCCACCCGACGTGGTAGAAAGAGCAATTTAGTTTCAAGAGGGGTTGAGGTTTGGGTAAAGTGGTGGGTCACGCATAGACCTTTTGTCCAAGAGACTGTGTGAAACTGAAAGTGTAATCCTAAGTGTAAAACCAATGATCTTTTCCTAAATCTAACCAAGTAATTATGGTGCCTCCATTTCACCAAACTGCAACTGTTTCATAGTGAAAACCACGTGCAGATCTTCTCCCAAACGTAACCAAAGCTGCAGCATATGCATAAAGCTTTGGCATCAAATCCAATTGTCAAAAAAAAAGTCTTTTCTTGTATTTTTGCTCTTGACATTATTTTGTCTTTAGTTTGAATGCTGTTTGGTCAATGTAACAACAATTAATATGCAACTATTTCTATTATAACCCATTATTTCCACTAAAAAAATAGCACCACAGATTTTTTCTTTTGCACAATATCACATTTTTTGTTAAGTTCACTTTCTTCCTGCTTAAACGAACTGTCCTTTATTTAAATCCATTGCCTTACAGGAAGGTCACACTGTGCAAAACAAACAAGAGAGAGGACAAAGGAGAGACAATCCTCCATTATGCCCTCCTTATTTCCTTCCCTCCCTTGCTTTCTCTTTCCCTTCATCCCCCTGCTACCTTTATTTGCTGCCCTATTAACAACTGTTACTGCAGCTTTAATTACGCCCCTGTGATCTCCAAGAGTGGCGGGCACGTGTCATCTCCTTCCCAGGGGAGCCTGGGTAATTACCAGCATCCATCCAAGGGCCGTTGCTCCTGTTCTTCGGTCGCCGTGGCGATAATCACACTGCCGCCGCTAACATCTGTTCCTTGGGCGAGAAGTCCAAGTGGCCTAAGCCTGTCACACCATGCCTTCCTGTGTCAGGCTTGACCTCTGACCCCACCCATGGCTTCATGGGGCTAATTTGTTTACTCTAAGAGACAGAGAGGGACAGAGTGAAATCCCACCAGAATGCAAAACCTTCAAGGTTTAGATATCAATATTCTGTATGTTAATATGCTATACTGTATGTACGTTACATCAGAGCTCATTTGATTTGGTGCTGTATAAATAAAATTGAATTGAATTGAATTGAATTTCTTTGTATGTTCATAAAAGATTTTTGTTGGTCATATATGTTAAAAATGTGCAATTTTGCTCAACATTTTGGTCTTTAATTCTGACTCAACTTCAAATTAATTATTTGCTTATAACACCCACACCTTTAGTCAACTGTAAATACATAGTAAAAATGTTAAGATCACCATGCATTTAATAGAGCTTAGCAAAATTTATTTGGATAAAATCTTAGCTGAGATGATTATTGTTTTATAGCAGATCTTTGAGGTCTCTTTTGCAGCATGAAGCCAATCCAAACTGCACCATTAACTCGACAAAATCACACACTTGAGTAATGGAACAATATTTAATCCCGCTCACAAAACAGAGATTTCTTTGTGCAAATTATGATCTACAATGATGATGATGATGACTCTAAATGACAAGCACTGAAAAACCTCTTAACTTTTATACGTGGTTAGAAAATATTTGTCATGCATTTCTTTTGCAGTCTTTAGATGAAATATTTAATCTCTATCCTGAGCTCTTGTGACCTTTTCTCCTGTTTGCAGCAGACAGAATGAGTGCTGTCAGAAAGATGAATAGGAGCCATCCAACAGTGTGCAGTATTCTCAAACAGTAAAAAATAATGTTTATACTACAGTATATACAATCCAAGCTACTAAAATCTTCTGAAATTTTACCTATGCTTTGTTGATTGTCTCATCTGCATTTGAGCCCTGAGGATACTGCATAAGAGGCAGGACTTAAAGCAAATCTGTCTGATGGAACTATTTTCCCAAAGCATAAGTAAGATTTTAAAGCAGTTTAGGAACTTGTCCAGTTCCATTCACATCTCTTCAAAACTCTTCCTCTCATGTTTAGCACTTTGCCATTCTTGGCCAAGTTTTCATGGGAAAAGCAAAGGCCCGGTTGCCGAGCGGGAGTCAGAATTAGGGAGCAATCAGCATACAAATCCTCAGAGACTGTGAAGCCATTTCCCTCTTTCTCACTGATGAGACCCAGCAGCAAGTTTAGCCCCCACTTGCAAACTTTTTCCCATAATGAGAGCACTCAGATGTCTCTGACCACACTTAGACATAAGGCAAAAAAAAAAAGGAGAGGAAAGATTAAGTGTAGGTACAGTAGAGGAAAAGGATGGGTAGCTACTCTAAATAAAGATATATTGCATATTTGCAGTAGATGAGGTGGCAGAATATAAAGAAGCGTGGAGGCTTGAATAATGAAAAGCTTTCTGATCAAAGGGACAGGAAAAGCGATGTATTTAAGCAGGTCAGAATCTTTAAAAGCTGTTTTATTTATGCGCTTTTTAAAAGAAAGTCATAGTCAATATTTGGCAGCTGTGACATTAACGAGCAACGTATTATAAGGGAGGGGGGATTCATAAATATGCATAAAGATATTAGTGGGGTGTTAACAGTAAGCACCTGTCTACTTAACCGTGACAGGAACTCTGTGAGTGACTTTACAGAGACCCCCCCCTCCCCTCCTCACGGAGCCACATGTGTCCTTCTTTACTTAGCGTCGCCTCTCCGTGCCAGTGACAGTACGGCTGACAACCCACACTTGGAAAAAAAAGAACATGTTTTCAGAGATGTCAACCAGCGATGGTGAAAGCTCAAGGTTAGAGTTTCTCTTTGGCTGCCACATCCGCCAGCCTGCATGCCTGTTCTTCCTTTTTGCACTCTATGAATATTGGCTATCCGCATTGTGAAAATTAATAATGCATTTTCATATTTTTTTTTTTTCCCCTGTTTCAAGATGTGGGGAATAGCACAGCATCTGTCAAGCCGGCTTCTACATCCGAACTGTCGAAAGTCAAAGGGTTATGTATCTTTTTTTTTTTTTTTTCTGTTTTGTCAACGAGAAGTGAGATGCTGTCAGAGGTATTAACGTTGACAGGGAGTGCTTCTTCACAGTTGGCATGTGCATAATTATGTTAGAAGTTTTATTAGAGGAGGTTAATCATTATTCATTGTCCCCTCTGATATGAAATGTGCAGGTTGTTACATATCATTTCTCGCAGTCAGATAAAATGCAGTAGAACAGTTTGCGCGCAGTATTTTACATTTCTGCAGTAACACAAATTCATGCGTTGGTACATTACTGCATCAACGACAAAAAATAAAAAGAAATAAACTAAAAGCTGAATTTCCAAAATAATTGGAATCTTGTATATTTATATATATATAGTATAAGTAAAGCCTGCTTCATCACATTAAAACACTGCTTTGCTACTTATTAGTCCACTTTCTGTGCACTAAAAATCATATTTAATCTGAACTTTCCACATTAAAATATCAAAAAAACAATAATATTTTTGTTTGTATTTTTTTAACTGTCAGTGCACATTATCCCAAATTTTAACTGAAATGTTTAAATTCAGAGAAAACTGTAATTTTTTTCAAGGCAGTGGTGAATTTAATTTTTTCACATTTTGCTAACATCTGGGGTAACATCTGTCAGAGAGTGAGGGAGGAAGTCAGCAAATGTGATTATATGAAACATGAACAAAACTTAACAAAACATGAACATAACACTGCCTCGTCCAGTGAATGTTGCTGTCTGAGTCAGTCCGATAGACTTTAATTAACAATGGTGGCTGTTTATCAAAGAAATAAACAAATCCCATGATCCAACATTACCACGCGATTTCATCAAGCTACGTCTTTTCTATTTATTGTTTTGATAGAGAGACATCTAGCTGCAAAAATTGCATATTGTTTATTTAAAGATCATTCTGCTTTAGTCATCATCAGCTTTCCACTGATTCTAATGATGTGGTTGGATTTCTGTGCTGGTCACAGGGTTGTTAACCCAATTTTTTTGTTCCTGTTTCTCAAAGTCACACCAGAGTGCCTGTCCTTCAGTGACATGAGGTGGCGAAAGAAATGTTGAGAGAGAGAGAGGGTGAAAAAGGAACAGAGACAAGGAGAGGGGTGGAAAAAGTGACGGCCATCTGGGATGACTCAGCATCCATGACAGGAATTGCTGAATTTACCACATGCATCTCTCACTGTCACGCGCCGTAGGATGCCCGGCTCAGACAGATGCAGGACAAAAGGTGCTGTTGTTTACTGCTATGTTCCTTCTCTCCTGCCCTCCCTTCATCCTCCCATCCTCTGTTTGCCTCTACGGGAGACGGGCCCCTTCCTGCTTCAGTCAAGCAGTCGCCGTGTGGTGGCTGATCTGAATGTGATGGCGGAGGAAAAGGCGGGCGGTTGCGTTTGTTGAGATTGAGGACTGCGGTGGGTCAGAACCCAACAAGCTGTGCTGGGAGGCTGTGCTCTCTCTCCCTCTCTCTCCCTCCCTGTTCTCCTTTTTCCTCCAGGCGCCAGGTGGTGTGTTGCCTGCCTCCACCTGCTCACCTGAAAAGCAACTGTGCCCCTCCTGGACAATCACCACGTGTCATGCAGAGTACTTACCAACACAAGGCAAAGAGGCAGACGTTTGTAGGACAAGGAGGTTGGTAAACAGGCGTCTTCACTGCCACCCGCTCGTGTCACAGTTCACTTCTGTCCCCTCTGTGTGTTGAAAATAACTTAGAGGACGTAAAATGCAAATGCAGCCTCGGTACATAATAGTAAGCCTCATGAACTGCTTTTGATTTGTTGCATATTGTGCTGTTTTTCTGCCGGTTTAATTCATTTCTTAATTTCATTATTGCGATAGCTGTAAAACATCCCCATTTGTTGCCTTTCACAACAATGACTCTTGACCACTTGATTCATCAAAACACACATCCTCAGCCTCACTGCGAGCGTGTTATACTTGTTCTTCTCTTCCTCTCTCCCATCCGCTGTGTTTTGTTCTTTCCTGTGTTTTGTGCTCTTACAGACAGAGAGAGTTGGGCCTCTCGACGCCACGTGGGACCGCTGAGAGCCAACCTTCTCAGACTTCTGGCTAACCTTCATGTTCGATCAATAACTCTCTATAGAGGCTCCATCTTTGGAGTTTGTTTGTTTCTGTTCTCCTGCTACTTACATCACAGCTAAAGATGATGAAATTGATCACGCTTGATGCTTTTAACCCCAATATGAACTGGAGCGTTTTAGAAAAGGGAGCAGAGGAGGCCGCTGCTTTCAAACATGTTAAAAGAAAAACGGAATAAAAAGGAATCTTAACTCGGTTGCCAATTTTTTGTCTTTTTGTCTCAACAAACTTCTCAAAACTGCAACTATTTTTCTTCTGACCCTAACTAATCTCTCTCTTCAGTTGTGTAGCCTTGAGTTCCATTAACTCTCTAAGTAGGAAGTTTCCCCCTCCTCACCACCGGCTATTTGATATCCAACAAAAAAATACCTTCAGCTTGGAAGATGGATGGACCCTGGCCGCTCCGACAGAGGTCAATGATTTCTCTTTGCATGTCAGCTGAGACATAAACACCAGCACACAGATGGCTTTTTCACTACAATATCTGGACCCGTGAGCTCTGCTGTGAAGCTCAAGATGCCTATCTCTGAGAAAAGAAAGCGCGCCTGCCCTCCTCCCGGTCTCCTTGCCCCCTTCTCTTCTCTTCTCCTCCTCCTCCTCCTCCTCCTCCTCCTCCCCTCCTTCCCCGCTCCACACCACCACCCCGTCCTCTGTCCTCTTACCTTCATTACGCATTTTTTGTTTATGCTTGGGCGCAACTGTGGCTGCTCCTGATGGTTTGAGGTCAGGCGTGACTGGCCACGGGTTACTCTAAATAAATACACACGGACTAGCCAGGAAGGAGCGGGTAGGCTGCGCTTGCCGCCGAATCACCCTTGATTAATCAGCTGGCAGATTCAGGGTGACTTTTTGTGTACACTCCCCACAGCCGCTGTTCCTTCCCCCAGTCTACCCCCCACTCCTACTCCTACTCCCACCACCCCACCTCCCCAAAACCCACAGAAGGTGATGGAATCGGGGAGGCACAGACAGGCCGAGCCAGGCAGATGGAGCGTTGCCACACAGTCATGCCTCTGCAGCAAACACACATATCAAACAAAATGTACATGTGTACACGGAAAGACATGCACAAATACGATTACACACAGCAACTCGCCATGGTTCCTCTGACCAGCTACTCTAGCTTGTGGTTAATAAAGTGACAGAAAGTCATATTTACAAGCCTGCAGTTGAGGCAGGACACACAGCCTGTCGTCACACACTGTGGAGGCAGCTAAGTGAATAAAAACAGCATTATTAAAGTGAGTGGGGAAAAGTAGAGGAATGTGAACTACTTGGCTTTCAGCATTTAACAACATCATGGTGCATTGCATTCTGGGTGGCCACAGTATTTTAGGATACACCTCTTTGTGTATATTAATTTTGCATGCAGCAACCGTGAGCACATGGAAACAACGAACACTAATCAAAAAGGAGAAAAAAACAAAACTGAACAGACTGAAAATCAAGTGCAAGATTCCTCAACCAGGGAAGCTGAACGAGGAAGCAATGGAGCGCTGCTTTCAACAAAATAATAAAAAATGAAGAGGCTCTATCTGTGCAAACACAAAGGGTAGTCAGAGTTACCATCAAATAACCTTCCAGACCTGTTTCTTTGCATTTTTGAGATGTGAGCCCAACAAAATATGAGCAGCTTGAAAATTATATTCTCTTAAGGTAAATGCAAACTCTGCTTTTTAAATGCATTTCTGTGAAATTAAATTGAAGATGGATGAACTTATGGTGGTTCTGATAGACAGACGCAGCCAGGCTGAGGCCTCCGATTGATCTTTGATTCGAAACATCAGTATAAACAAAAGCTTGACACTCTGCAGGCCGTAACGGTTGATTCCATCACTCTCCACAGCTCTGTGTCCACCTCTCGCTTCTTCCTTTCCTCTCTGCTCACCCCTCTACCACCCCATCAAAAAAGTGCAAGAGGCACATGCCAACCTGCACCAACATCTCCCCCAACCTCTACCTTAGCTTCTATCATTAGGGGTGGTGCTGTTCCCTCACCTGTCAGCTCCACTCCACCATGGATCAGTAGAGCCTCAGCTGGACCATGCAGACCCCTGTCACTAACCCTGACCCCTTTCCACCTCTCTTCCTGGCTCCACATCTCTGCCCCCTCAACCCTCCCCTCCTCACCCTACCTCCCGCCTGCCCTGGCCTTCACGCTCATGCAGCTGCTGTCCCAGCATCCAGCCTGTTACCCCCCCTGCTCCTGCTTCGGTTCAAGCTCCAAGCCCCGACTCTAGACCTAGCCCCCGGCCTTAGCCCCCTGGCCCCTGTGCCTCTGTTGCCCCCAGCATGGATGGACCTATCCTCGGGCAAGGTGTGGCCCCATGTGGCACGCCTGTCCAGAATACAGGTTATCCGCTCTGATCGCCGCGATAGACTTCTACCCGAACCTGCTGCCCTGAGGGGACGGAGGGATGGAGTAACAGAGAGAAGAAGAGAGAGAGTGAGAGTAGTTTGAGCAAAAGAGGGAGCTGATGAGAGAGGGAGGGGTGGGAGAACAGAAAAAGAGAAAAAAGAAAGGAGGTAGGGATAGGGATGGAGTTTTTGCCTGGAGGCAGGGATGAGGCAATGAGTACCCCTCAAAAACAAGCTGGCAGTTGGAGACCACCACAGGCACTTCTACAGAAAGAGAACATGGGGGCTTTCAGGTGTGTGTCAAACACTAAGCAGCATGCTCTCTGTTCTCCGGTTCCGTCTCCACGGCGACATGCTTTAGCCACCCCATGGACATCCTGCGGAAAACTCAAACCAGACAGCTGAACTGCTGTTTTGATGACTGTTTGATTTTGCAAGCTTCTCTTTTTCTTTCTTTTTCTGTCTTTCTCTTTTTTGTCTTTTTATTTCTCATTTTTTTCTATTCTTTTCTTTTTTCTCTTAAATCACATTATATAGGTCCTTTTTATTATTATAATTGGTTTATCCACTCCAAAATTGAATAGATCTGTTTATGTGGTGCCATGTCACTCCCAGTCCAACAGATTTCATATCTGTTGCTGGACATCAAGTGTAAAACCAAACCATATGCCGCCAATTGCTGCAAATTACCCTGGATTCAGATTATCAGCACTAAAAAACCTGTCCGAGTTTGAAGCGTCATTAATTCTCCAGCCGTTTTGTTTTGCAACCATGTTGCCAAGTACTCAATGAGGGCTGGTTTGTTATCGTGGTCACAGACATTGTAATCAGGCCTCAATAATCACACTTCCAGAAGCGGAATGCGCCTGGGGCCCGCGCCAACAGGCCCTAATGTGGGGCGCCGCGGGCCGCTAGCCTGCAGACACACAGGGCTGGCAGATGGAGGCTGCCATTAAACACGGACAATCAGAGAAAACAATCACTGAGCAATATGTTGTACACAGAGAGGAAAACACAGTAGGAGAAACAGTATAGCTGTAAACTAAGTGTCATTAAAGAAATCCGTATCATCCTTGCTTGTGTTTGATGGCATGTATTTAATAAGTGCATGTAACATTGATAAAATTATACAAACATTTTTTAAAAAGTGTTTTTTAAGTATCACAGTGATTCTTACAGTCTTTACTTCATGGCAGTGACTCGTGTTTGGCAGTGCAAAAACTCTGCCACAGATTTAACTGAGGATCAAAGGCCCTTGAAATTTAGTAATGTTCTAATAATTATTCATATCTTGACTTTTATGTTGCCCTTGTCTATGCTGAACATTGCAGAGCCAAAAAAAATTTGATTATGCAGGTATATATTACACTTCTGGAAACAAGATAAACATGATGGCATGGGATTTTCCATGAGTCATAACAAAGAGGACAGAATTAATTTTTTACTAATTTCTTTGATTAAAGAAAACAACTTGTTTTGGACTGAAAATCTCTGAATTTGGATCTTTTTTTTACAGCTGAAAGGCCAGTATATTGTCAAATTGACCTTGTTTAACAGCAGCTGTTTTCAAACAAGCTGTCCTGGACATCATCCAAAATTTATTGTAAAACTGATTGTATGCAGCAAAAATACCACTAAATTATAACTTCATACATAACTGGGTGTCATCTGCATAGCAATGGAAGGCATGGACGGGGTGGCAATTTAACTGTATTGATAGTTGAAATTAGTCCAATATAATAATACACGAAAATACAAGTGTTTCCTGCTTCACCTCCAGTTAGCTGGTGGTAGGATGGGGTATTAATCTAAGATACTATCTACTAAGCAAAATCTGCCATCATGCCATATATCACATTGTGACTTATTTATTACACGTGCCTTTTTTAATGTCGGAAACACAACAGTGAAGAAACAAGGAGGACATGTCAGTCGCAGCACAGGACCAGGGACCCTGAGAGGACGTAATGAGGCCAGCGGTTAAGTGACACTTCAATGCACCTGACATTGTACATGTGACTAAATCTCCTAGTGGATCAGACCATCAGCACTTTCTAATCAGACTTTCAATTTCAAAAAAAGCACCCCTGTAAACCGTAAATCTTCCTCCGGAGAGCACCAGGCTTTTGTGTTTCCCTTTCTCTAATTGTCCTGTATCTCTGGATCGTAAATCTCCCAGGGAAGAGCCATTAGCAAAAATGGCTGGTAGGTACTCTGCCACGGGGCCACTGCTGGACTCACACAGAGAGGATGTCCAGATACTGACTCAAGACTAAAGTCTGTGCATTCCTAGTCCATTCGCTGAGGTCAGATAGCAGCGTTCCTGGCCTGGCAGCCCTGCTTTTAAAGTCAGCGAGTAACCAGCTTGTATTTGGGATTTTCTGTGGTGGGAATGGTTTCCTTACCATCCCTCAGAAGAATTGAATTTTCCCATAACACACTCCCTAAATGTCATTGTCTTTGGTTCAGCATTGTAACTCCTGCAAATAGTTTACAGTGTAAACTGTTTCCCGAGCTCATTTGCTTGATGCAGTGTGTCTCAATACAGTAGGTTCAACACATGACTGACACAGTACATCGTAAACAAAAACAATGGCATCAAACATAGTCTGAACAAATCAATGCTCTGGAACAAGCCAAGTCTCTAATGACTAGCAAGTCTTTACATTTTTATTTTTTTTTTTACAACATAAGTAGTGCTGTGAGTTGAGTGTTTCATGCGTTTAAGGCTTAACCCAGGGTGACGGCCAGCTCTGGGAAAACAACATGGAAAAGACTTCTCACAATCAAATCTCCTGTCTTAAGTGTTTTGAGAGAGTTTGTATAAATAGGACCCAGTCAGTTCAGCATTTGAATGATTTCCTGTTACAAGCACAGCGGTTTGTTGATGAACATCAGGAGGGACACAGCCGGAATTGGCATCACGTAACACAGACGTGGAAGCAACATGGAACGAAGGGCCGGGCATTTCTGCATGTGTCACATGCGATAAACATGCATTGTTTCCATGTGGTGGTGATTATCTTTCCTGTAGTGCTTTACAGCATGTTTTATTCTCTAAAGAGGAAAATAATCTCTTTTTTTTTTTAAAGAAATATATTTTCTCCAAATTTTCTCATGCCTTCATACAGATATGAGTAGTTCCTTACCATCCCCGAAGTGGGTCGTAATATTGTCTTTAATATGGTAATCATTGCAGAAAAAACATCTTTGTGCCTTGACTTTAAGACTGTAGTGCAAGTGTGGGGAATTTATGACTAATCTATACAAGCGTACCTTATTATTATTATAAATCATCTAAGAGCCGAGGAACAGAGGTATAAACGACCTTAACCATTTCATTAAATCTAATTAAATTGAATTGACATTAAAAGTCATCATTTCTGCTCTTTTTTTTTAATAAGTGCAGATTAGATATGAGCCATGCTGGATCTCCTCAGTGTTAAACACATACTGCGTACAGTATTACAGAGTTAATGGGACAGATAATTGACAGTGAGCCATAGGAGGTTAATAATAGATGCCTAATTGACTCCTATCAATTTGTTACACTGAACATCACTGTCTAAAGATCGCATCCATACAGGGAGCAATCATATTCCCAGCAATGACCATATTTCTAATTTATGATCAGCACTTCTGAAATGTGGAATGACAATGATGTGCTGCATGAACCAGTTCAGTGCAAGGCAGAAAGACTGAGAAGAGAGACAAAACAAGGCAAACCTCAAAAAGATGACGTAGATAAGACATCATAAATCAGACAACAAAGCTGCATAGACCATATTCATAACAAATACAGCAAGTACTTGTTTATTGCCGTTAAGTAAAAAAGTCACTTTAAATGAATGACATTTCAAGGGACACGTGTAGATGAGGAGTGAAGAAAAATGTATAAGACACATAAAAAACACATTTTATTTCATTTTAACTTCCTGCATGTAGCTATGTCATTTAAACCATTTTCAAAACTTTGCACTCATCGTATGTGATTTTTTAAAAATATTTGATGAAATCTCTATATATTTGCCTTTAAAAAAAAAGCAAAATGTACAATTTGAACAGTTTATCAATTATGCTTAAAGAATTTTTGATAAAGTACTGCAAAAACAGTATTACCAACTTCCTCTTAGTCCTTTTATGGAGCAGCAGAGTATAAGAGGCTTAATTAAATGTACATTGCTTGAAGAATTAATTTGGACTGGCTGCAGCTCATCTAGTCCGCCACAAACCATAATAATGTACTTCATACTTACTGTGTTATCTATTCTATTACTGTATACGTGTGGACAGCCTGACTTGTTCAAAGCCAGGATGGATGAGAAGTGTTTCCCACTGGAATATAAATTTGTCCATCAACATTGAGGAAGTGAGAGTTTATTTTTTCTGACGCCACTCGACAGAAAATGGCAGCTCTGACTCCTCAGTGTGAACGGTAAATATGACAGGTCAGCTACTGTCCCAGGCCCTCTACGCCTCTCCGGACTCTCTGGAAGACCTCCGCTGTTTATACATATCTGTTTCACCTTTTTCCTCCTAAACAATTAGAGCGCAGGCTAAGAGGAAACCCCCTCCTGTGAGAGTCCACACACATTCCAGCCAGGGCAGCCGACTAGAGGACTTCACTGACATATATATGTTCATGGTAAATGTTGATACACATTGTATGTTATTCAGCGGTTGGTAGAGCACTTGAAATATATGCTCAAGTAAAAGTACAATGTGTCTCATGAAAAATGATTGATTTAAAAGTTGAAATTACTATTTGAGAATAATGAAAAAATAACTCAAAGTAACCTTAATACTAATTTATTTTCAATTTTAAATAACTAATTAGCATTATTTATTATGTTTTTTCTATTTAAAAGCCCAACAGACCACTGTAGCTGCAAGATAAGTCAGTGTCATTGGCATAATATTAAAAATTTACATCACATCATTGTTTATGTAAGCTAACAGCATTTTCACCTCCAGTAGCATATGTGCAGCTTACTACAATATGCTTGTGGAGGTTAAGGGGCAATTTTTTTAAAAGCAGAGATAATTTTGTTTTTCAGAAAACACAGCACGCACTTCATCATATGACTGTAAAAGAAAAATGTGTCCAGATGTGTCAAGGGATTGTTCACTGAGTTTTGCATAATCACATCATGGAAAAATGACAAGTGGTTTTCTTCTCTAAACTCAATTTCTGTGTTTAAGGCACACTAGTTTAAGTGAAGGGGTTTTTTTTTTCAAAAATAGTGAAGAACAAAGTGGATTTCTGGCTCAAAAATATAGTAAAAGTAAAGAGTAAAAGTAGTAATAGTTGGAAAAAGAAACTTGGAAAGCGCTCTTTCCTCATGTGTGTTACTTGCAATATGTCACCACCCATTCTTGCAGTTAGTCACTTCATAAGTAATAGATAAGACTGTTTTGGAAAAGAAGACCAATTGAATAAGCTTTGACGTCATCATTCCAACTGTCACGGAGAGAAAAATTCCCCATTGCTGCACAATGAAGTTGAAACAATTAAATAGTAAATAATCCAGTCCTCTCCCTCTTTCTGCCTCTTTAACTCATGGTAATTTTATGCACCAGAGGCTCATCGACTCATGATTTGAATGAATGTAAGTAGTTTGCATTGGAACACAGGGTTGGCAGAGTGCCATGCATCACTCGGAGGACTTACACAGTTTGAGAGCAGACTGATAGATGAACCTCGCCGGAGATATGTGGCTGGATGGAGAAAGGGAGGTGTTGGAAGGTTGAAAATATTAATCATAGCAATTATTGAAAGTGTTTTTCGCTGACATCATCGTGCAGACCCATATATCAGCCAGGAGCAGCATGCTTATGACTTAGTGACACGGGCTGAGTGGAGGACATTGAGCAGTAAAAATTAGCAAGTTATACCGAGTGAAAAATGAAGCCATCAGAGGGCTATAAGCAGCCAGCATTTGTTATTCCAAAGAATCCATTTTCAGGAAGTGGGCTTTCTGCTTGTCACATGTATTGTTTGTTTAGTCGTTGTCTTTACTGTGAAATATATTCCTTGACAGAGTTACTTCCATTGTGTCGGTCCACTGTACAGTCATAGTTGCTTAGGAAATAAGTCTGCTGGAAGGAGGAACAACAACTGAATGGTATTTCATATCCGCAGGAAGCAAAAGTACAGACGTAAATTGATAATGTCAAAGATTCACACGCAAGTCATCTAAAAATGCTGCGGCAGGAAACTGCAGATACCAACCTCTCGAATCACTGTTGTCAAGGACGTTAGAGACTTCCTTAAGTAGAAAGGAGCAGCAGTGGAGCATTCCCAGTCCCCCGTGGAATTAGCTCAACGTTCAAGTTCATAGAAAGAAATGTATCCTAATTTAGCTGCTTTCTGTGAAACATTCCATAGTTACAGCTCAGGCCAATTTTTCTTCTTTATGCTCTCTTTTCTGTCTCTCATCTCTCTTTTGATTATTTCTTCCCAGCTGGCTCACACCCTTAAAGAAAAGTCATTTTTGTGGGTTTTTTTTTTTATTGTGAGTTCATCTCCAGGTGTTAAGAACTTAAGAAAGAACATAACCCTGAAATTAAAGCCAGCATGTGCACACAAAGAAATGGCCTGCATCAAAGAAAGAATTATTGCACATGTCACTCTTTTATCTGTCTTCATTCAGCTGTCCGACTGCAATGAAAGGAGCACGTACTTCTTTTTACGTGACACTTATTTATACAGCGTACCGCTCTTTCGTCATGCTCTGTGTCGGCCTCTGCGTCGCTCCTTCCCTCCCTAAATTAAAGATGTTGTAAACACACCGCAGCCTCTCCCTCTTTGGAAACTCTCGGGAACATCAGAGTGGTCCCTGGGTCTCTTACGTCTCTCCTGCATCAGCTCCTCTGGGCAACCGCCCAATTGGCTGGGAGTCTGCTGCCCTGACCCTGAACCCTGAATACGAGGGGTTAGCCAAGGGCCAGAGCAGAGGCCGATGGTGGGTGTGGTGGCGGAGGTCAGGATGGGGGAGGTGGAGGAGGGGTGGGGGTGGGGGGGTGGGGGTAGCGGGGGGGAGGCAGCTATTAAACACAACAGAGGAAGGCCCATCAGGATGTGTCTTTTATAGCTGGCTGGTACTTGAAGGCATCAAACCCCACTCCCACAGATGAGAGGCAAGGCAGTCCAAGCCAGCAGATGAATCCTGTAAGGGTGGAAATGATGGGGTCAGGGTTTTTATAAGGTCAGGACGGGGTTAGTGGAGGGTCAGGGACTCAGTAATTCCTCCTTTTCGTTCTAGGACACTGTATGTCTATGAACTCTTTTGCCACCACATACCCTCACACAGTAGTTCTTTACATGTGTTAAGTGTGATTACTTTAAAAAGTTCAGCATTTTGAGAAATACTCTTATCTGTTTTCTCACTGTGAGTTAGACGAGAAGATCGATACCACAGCTGGTGCCAGCTGGAGCCAGCAGCTGGTTAGCTTAACACGATGACTGGGAACAATGGAACACAGCTATCCTGAAACAGTCTGAAGGGGGGGAAAAAATCTGCCTTACAACACCTATAAAGCTCACATATGTTGTTGATTTAATCTGTACAAAAACCTAAGTGTCAAAACAACAATTCACCAATTAAAGATGATTATTTGCCAGATCACTTCCTGGCTATAAGAACCAACCAAGACAAAGTTCAGATAAAGTCCAAAGACTAAAAATCCAAAGCACGACTTAAGACTTTAAGACTTTCTTTAAAAAATTCTTAAGATTTTATGTCCATCAGAGTGAAACTTTGTGACTTTGTAACATTCAAACAGTGTCAATAAGTGAACTTTTTAAAAATTCCTTGGATGCGTTTCATCCATGACTGTTTGCAGCCAAATATTTTCTGGATATCACTTGCTATGTTACCAAAAAGTTAAACAAGAAAGACAAACGATGAGCAAATGTGAATATTTTAAAAAGAAATATGTAATTTTGTTCATTTTTTACTAAAGGCATCGCTGTTGGGCAGCAATATCATATGACGATATATTCACTGAGGTAGTTGTTTTTCATACCACAGGGAGATTAATGGATCTCAATGGCTCATAAACAAGTTAGGAAATCAATTTTACAACTTATGACACACTTTGGATAACTTGTGTAATTTCCACATATTTTGCAATGTTAGTTGGAATTAAAGATGATGTGTATCCAGAAACATTCATACTCATGCAGCTGAAAATCCGAATCCTTGAATCACTGTCCACATCATCAGCGCCATCCAAATAACCCCACCTTCACTCACACCTCCTACCCCTCCACAACCCCTGACCCTTCGGCCCTCCAACCTCTCCTCCCTAACACCGTCTCGTTCCTTGTTTCATTTTCATTACAACCCTCCCTGCAGGGACTTGAACTTGTTGCCCCGCCTGAACTGGGGTGACAGCTCACTAAATCACTGCCTTTTAGTGGTGCTGCCCCCTTTTTTATACACTTTAATCACCAGACTCCAGTAACCAGGAATATTGGGCCCAGTGTATGGAATTTGCCTCATAAAAGAAAAGGCAGAGGCCACTGATGTGCTTCTCATGGCAGAATTGCTGCTAGAATTCATCTTGCTCCTGCTGAGACGGCGGTGGGGGATTGATGGAGGCGGGGGCTCTATCTTACAGGGTGACAATCAATTGCTCAGGATCAACAGGTTTTAGGCCGTAAACTTGAGGTCATCTCCCATCTAGCCGACAGTTTCTCATCTGGCGATGTCGGTGTTAATGCTGGTGGGAGGCCTTGGATTTTGTTTGTTATTTATGGTTAGTCACAGGTTTAGAAATGGTCCTGAATGATCGGAGGCTATCTTTCACGCAGGGCACCGTCACAGCTCTAACATGGTTAACCCCCTGTGTACATACTGTGGCAGGAAAGTGTAGGAAAACAGAAGAACAACACATGGAAAAGGTTTGTTTAAATGGACTTTTATACGGAAACCTTTTTCTCTTGCATTTTGGTATACAAATGGATCCCTCATTGAATAAGACAACTCCACAAATCCAGTGCTGAATGCTTCTTTCTTCTCGTCGTCCTCCTCCTCTGCTTGTCATCAGCATACACAGTGGCTGCCTTGATCAATCCCTTTTCTAAATGCTCATCCCTCCTCTGTCCTCCTCCTCCTCCTCCTCCTCTCCTCTATTTCATCTCCAACCCAGCATTAATCCTTATCCTCCCTAAGGAAGCCCACTTCGTGCAGCAGCAGGGGTATTTAGAGCCAGTGTTGACATTGGACAGCACGTTAGACAAATATCCCCGACTCAAAAACCACAAGACAAATGGCAGAACCAAACTCGCTGTGTTCTGGCAGGGAGTTTGCTGGTCTGGCTTAGCTGCGGCCAGCTATTCAGCACAGGTGACGTCTTACGGAAGGAAAAAAAAACTGACCGCTAAGGAGGGTAGGTGGATACATGAAAGAAAATGTGGAGGCAGAGTTAAAAGAGGGGGGGATGGATATAGGATGAATGGAAAGAAGAGGCAGGATTCATGTTGAAATAAAAGGAAACAAAACTGCATTCAAAACTAAAATGTTTCAAGATGGCTTTATGCAAAATTAACTAAAAAGTTAAATATACTACACAGCATAATTCTTTGTCTGTGGCATAAATGTTGTGTTTGATCTTCAAATGGAAGGAGAAAAAAAAATAGCATTACTATATCATGTGTCTCCAGAGACTGTATGTGGAGTGTTTTTGGCAAAGCAGCATCTCTGACAGACAACTAGGTGGTGGCTTTGATTATGGGTGCACATTACGTCATTTTAAGGTGAAAACAAACACACACACACGCACACCCACACACAGACAGCACTTCAACACAGACAGGGCCCTGTGACTGGGACAAGCTATCTACACAAGCTCAACACAGACACCACACACACACCAACGCAGACACCGCACACACACGTACGCACGCTCTTCAGAGATATGGGGCCCGTTTTGACAACCGCCAAGTTGACTTGGCATTGGTCAGACTGGAGTGATCCAAGAAAAGCAAAGCGGACCCGCGAGAGGGCTGGGGCTTTTGTGTTTGTGGAGTGTCACACTTCATCACGAGGGAAACCCATAACAGGCCCAGGAAGACTTTTGAAGCTATGGGAGGGGTGTGTGGGAATCGCCTCTGTGGCTACCTCTGATGTCAACTCCAATATTCTGATTGCAGGCTATTTCCTGGATTAGGATTGTGTTTGTCGGCTGAGAGGGAAACTGTCTGAGGATTGTATATCAGAGAGCAGACGAGCTAATTACAGCATCCCAACAGACAATTTACAGATTAAAAAGTATTTTCACTGACGTTGGTCATTGCGACAAAATCAGCAGGGCCAGAATTTATCATTTTAATGTACTTTGATGTGGGAAGATGCACAGAAAGAAAAATTGTCAACATCTTTCTATTTTGTTTTATCCAGAGATTATTATTTTTACATCAAAACATGTTAGGACATATATTATTCTCCGAATTGTATTTAGAAATATCTATAAATGATATGCATGTAGGGCTTGTAATGATGGCTTAACCATGGAGACTGGTATTTGAAGTATTTAGTTTTGATTATAGGGTATGGATTGCAAAGAAACAAGGCTAAATTCCTGGTGATGTCTCTGTAAAACATTAGACTAGAGATTCTGCATGTAAAACAGCATTTGGCAGCAGGGCCAGGTGATAGCAGTGCGTGCAGTTTGCTTTGGCTGCTTCATAATTAGCAGAGTGGTGGCGTACTTTAATGGACCACATCCTTTTGGCTGGAGCTTCACAGGATTCAACCACTGAAACCATAATTTGATTCTAGGATGCTAGAAGCACAGCAAGACAATCTCAAATCAAGGATAGATATTCAGGAAATGACATTTTTACTTAAGGATGATTTGCTGGTTTGAACACTGGAAAGTTTCTTTTCCTTCACTGTTGGATAATTCAGAGACGGATTTTTAAAATTTATTCTAAGAATCATGAATCATATTAAAATAGTCTCCAAGCCTCTTATGAATGCTGTATTTGTATCTTCAGATTAAAAATGACTGAAGTAGAGGTTGAACACAGGTTTAACACAGTTATGTTATGAGTTATAATTATGATTATGATTTAACTTGCTTAGGGACGTTTTTAATTTGAATGTTTGTTACTCTTAATCCATTAAATAATCAAAATAATCAGAATATCTTATCTTATCTTATCTTACTTTATCTTAAAAGCAGTGCTTTCAGGGATCATCATTGCATTGTTTACTATCATGCAAGCAGCAATATTGTGTGGGTGGCAGTGTTGGCCTGATGGTTTTTCTGACAGTGGTTTAGTCGGTCAGTTGATCCACCGCTGTGCTCCAGACCAGACAGAAAATATCTCAACAAGAATTTGATGCTCTGCCATGAAACTTTGTGAAAACATTTCTGTTTCCCAGATGATAAATGATCCTTTCAGCTCTCCTCCACCACCAGCACATTGGCAATGGTGTCTTTTAGTGAATGTTTTGAGTCAATTGAATGGATAAAAATGAAATATCTTGTACACATTCATGTCTTTCTCAGAATTATTTGTGATAACTTTGAAAAACCTTCCATCAGTGCCATTAAATCAGTTTGACCAGTGCATGGGTTTATGATCAAACACCTATTAGACCAATAACAGTCCGATTAGCCTCAATTACACTTTGTGTTTACTTCTTAAAATAGTGCACATGACAAACATACCTGTTAAACACAACAATGTTAGCATTGTCCTTGTCTGCATGATAGCAAACTGTTATTAGGATTTATCTCAAAGCATCGGTGTCTTCTGCAGAGTGCAGCCCCACAGAGCAGCTGGAGATTATTACTAAATTAAATGTAATTTAGTAATAATTTAACAAATGTCCACACATTAAGACCAAAAGTCTGAACTTGGTTGGACTTACCTCAAGTTTGCTACAACCCCCAAATAGTTGCTATTGATTTTTTCTCAGCAAAACAATGCTGTCCCTTTTTGGGCAGATTGATTGTTTGATATAGTAGATGTTGCAGTTAGACTCTTCTTTTAATTTTAGTGTATTTTACACCATCATCATGTAGTACAGATTTGAAATATTGTGGAAACCCATAATTAAATGGTTAATAAATTAATTCAGGTTAGATCAAAACATGAGATGTATATCACTGAATCAGCACTACTTTCAAATGACTCTGAGAGGCCCTTTTCTTAGATGGACTAAAGATATTTATCATTTTGAAGGCCAAATAATAGTTATCAGCGAAATGATCTCAGGGCTTTTACAAAAGAGCAGCAGCTTATGAGGCAAAACATTTTTCATCCTTTGTAATGCTTTATGTAGTGTAGAAGCCAAATGGAACAAGGGTGAAAGCCAGATTTTCATCGGGCCTATAGAGGAAAAACAAACCTCAATTACTGTTTGCAGACTGGGGCTGCTGTTAAAGACGGTGCCATGATCAAACACAATTTGGATCAAACCACGACTTTATTTCACATTCTCTCACATTTCTAATCAAGGACCGATTAGCCTCAGACATTAATGAGCCTACTAATCCATTTGGGCCCCTCGTGATAACAGTTAATTGTCTGTAAAAATGTGTACAGATCCCCGTTTGGGTTGTTTACTAACTGATTTGGATGTGGTTAGGCCCTAAAGAGGTATCATTATGTTGATAGTTCTTTGGAAAATGAGCCCCTGATGGAGGCAGCACCAGAGTGGAATAGATTTAAGAAAACACAGGACTGCTTTCAACCATTGAGCACTTGAGTACAAATTTATCACCATTCTATAGTGATATATATAGATACATTTGGCCTCCATTAGCCCTCATTGAACTTCATCAATAATTAGCATGAGTTTTCTATTTTGTTCACTACACTACAGCAAAGGGAGTTAACATTTTTTACTTAAACTTCTGAGATCTGGGTAGAAGTTGATTTGCACTGTAACGTCCAGGAAAAAGAACTGGACTGCCAGATGTTTAAGGCAAACAGATTAATTTGGCAGTGCACCCTCTGTATCCCCTGCTCCGTGCTTGTGACTCAGTTGAAACTTAAACCCCAATTTCAGCAAAAATTCAAATCCAATTTAGGTTCTGCATAAAGTCACAATAAGAATTGTGCATTGGCTTGAGCTGTTGCAGAAAGTTCTGTTTGACATCAGTTACTAATGTTCACTTAAACGAGGGGAAATTGGGATCACTACAATAAAGTTTGCTGCTCACATTCCTTTACGTCATAGGAAGAAGGACTCACAGGATGCAATCTTCTAATTTTGCTACCTGTTTGGAGTCCAGTAGCACATGCATGACCAGATCATTAATGGTTGAAGGTTTATAGTTCCAAGGTGTGGAACAAAGCAGTACAAAAACAGTTTTGTTCCAACAGCCACCACTCAGATAAATAAGTCATAGCAACACTGCACAGATGCTCACCATTTAAAGAAATGTTCATGTGTTCATATTCTGTTTATATTCTTCTTTGCATTCAGTTCTACCAATAAAAATTAAGTAGTCTGAAACTGAACCTCATATTCAACATCTCTTTGAAAGAAAATTGAACCATCATTATTAGTATCAATACTGAGGATAAACTATGGAATCTGTAGATTGATGTACCACTACTGTGGAATTGATTTGTGGATAGTGTAGTCTTTATTGTAATGTACAGCATGTGCCAAACTTACATTGAGTATTGCTTTGTTAAAGTTGTCAGATAACTATATTACAGCTGATTGTGGTAGTTCCAGATGCAAATCTTGCAATTCTATAAAACTGATAGGATTTCTGCATTACAAGAGATCAGCCCTAAATACTAGTACTAATACCATACTATAATTATATTAATGCATCTCACATTTATCAGTGAGATTTTTTCATTTGATTAAAAAATGTTTTTTTAAATAGTGCAAGCTTACTGTTGCTTGTTTAATAAATGAAAATAAGTAACGCTTTTATTATTATGAAACGCTGAGATTTTATTCTACACACAAAAACCCACAAGCTACCTCTCCTATTCAGAAAGACATGATGTGCTGTGTTACTGAGCAGCATATGTACTTGCTCTGTCATATTGTTGAAAGGCCCAGAAGTGTGTATGTGTGTTTGTATTCTGGCCACTCAGCGTGCAACCTTGGCTGGCCTGTTCTGACACTCAATTTATCGTCTTGTGATTTGAGGCCTTAGTTTCTCATTACACCCAAAGTTTTTGTGTCCTTGTGCGACAAAAATTAGTTTGTGTGTCTTTGTAAATCACCTGTCATATGCACATGCTCCTTTAAGAAAAGGCCAAGGGTGTCATTTGATTCCTGCTGCCTTGCTTTCATATTTATGCGTCTCATATTCATGTCCATTGGCTGTGTCTCAGTTGGGCTATCCATCAACAGTTTTTATCCCCATCGCAACAACAATACGGACATAAAATGCTCTTTTACGTCAGCAAAATGCTGCCACAAATAAAACCAGAACAACACACCCCTTTGTTTGTCTGGGTAATAAACTACATAAATTAAAATCGATAAGTGACACAATTTACATTGGTCATTTCCTATGGGCCTGGGCTTTAATTGAAATTACCACAGGCAGTGAAGCTGCATTATAAAGTATTACCTACTAAATTGAAAAACATAGGTGATATATTAATGATTTTGAAAAACTAAAGGACAAGCAGTCCTAGAGCAATGTGTCCTGCTCTCTCCAAGCCAAGGCCATTTTTCAAAACAACACATCAAAGAAACATTTTGAAAACAATGTCACTCATCCTGTCAAATGACATTTCCAACACTTTTGAAATAATCATTTTATATGGTTATTTGTGGTTGTTTGTTGTGTTTTGGACTGTATTTTGGTTCACGTGCCCGGGGTCTAAGGATGAATATTCCTTAAAAAGCATGGTACCTAAGTAAAATATATCAAACTTCATGGAAGCTATATCTTTCTACTGTACACACATAAAATGATAAACGAATAATGATCCATGTTAAGTAAACTATGATAAGTAAATAAATACTGTAAATAAATAAAGAAACAAATGAATGCATGATAGGAGAAAAATACGTTAAATTGAAAACATAAAAACTCTATAACATAGTCACTTATATAGGCTAGTCACTTTTTTATAACAGGAAAAACACACAAAAAAAATCCACCATATTAAATCACAGTGGTGCACTAAATCAAGAGCGTATTTATCCATTACAGAAGTGTTCCTTGTTCTCTGTCTGTACCACCTATACCTCAGTGCAAATGGTGCTCATCTGTAAGTTGTAGATTTTGCCATATATTCAGAATGAATAAAAAAACAAAACAAACAAAAACAAAAAAGGCAACCCAGTTAAAAGCAACAGGATGGGCTCACGTCTCTCTCAATTTTGTACACTCAAACAAAATCAGTTGCCTTTAGCCTGCTTAGGGGTAGAAGGTGAGAGAAGCACACAAAGGCAGTGCAATTATTCTGCTCTGGCACAACAACAGAGAGCAAAAGGAGCATCAAAGGCTTTCCTCTGAGCAAAATGGGGCTCCCTCAGAGGAAAAGTGCAACCTGTGTGTGAATACCAGTGCATGGACTTTTGGTCCTCTCTCGAGACACGAGAGGCAAAGGATGCCTGTCAGTGTCAGCATCACAGGTTTAGTGAATATCCACTTTTATCACATTACAGTACAGTGTGCATTTTCAATATTTATAATTAACTTAAAATATTATATGTTTATAAGAGCTCAAATTCATGTTTATATTTAAAATAGGCCATGTTACATATGACATGTCTATAAACCAAATGTATTTTATTTTTTGATCATATGTAAGATGTGATTCAGCTTATTACAACATTGATACTGTCATGTTTGAATAATTTCATTGAAATTAAAGATAAATGCGTGTGGTGCTACTGCATAAGAATGAGACATTTTTTATTTATCTAATTTTTTTCACATGTATTTTATCTTTATTGATCATAATAAGTATCAGTAGTCAATTACTGTTATTTACTTTGTTTATCTTCTACCTTGTTTTCTTGAATGATTTCTTGCCACCAGTTTGTTTTTGATTACAGTATAGTAGTACAGTCATAGTAATGTGAAATGTTCTTATTTAAAAATTCTGAATTATTATAATTTAATTTTTAGCTTTTAACAATCTGTCACTACCTCAGTCTTCTTAATTAATGTCATTTCTGCTAAGCAAAACCTGTATTTAAAATTTAAAAGAAGGAGAAAATGCCAGACTGATTTTCGAACAGGCATATTTTAGGGCAGCTTGGTACATAGAAGGGTCCTTTAACAACCCGGAAGCCCGGCTCTCACATGTTGTGTACATGCACCGGTTGCTAAGCAGTTGTCACACTGTGTAACGTTTCTGTTATAGCTCAAATATTTGTGGTAATTTGCATCTCGAGCATACAAAACGAAGATGAAAGTAGTCGCGTTAATAAGGTAACTGCGCTTCTTCTAGCTGTCACACTTCTATTAATGATGTTTCTTAGCAGGGCAGGAAGTAAATGTCAAATGGATTTCTGTTGACAAACGCTTGAAAACTTGTTCTCATGATGTGCAGTGTGTTTTATATCATCCGCGACCTTGTTAAAACATCAGAAAATATGATTTATCTTGTAGAATTGATGGTTATCGACTTTAAGGGTGTTAAAAAACAAATTAGAGTAGCACACAGTAGCTAACCTACTTAAGATAGCTGGAGACTGTTTAGAAAAGAGCATCCTCAGTTTAATACATCCACAAACAGGTTCTCTTTATCACCGAATATTAATACTGCTGCATCACATTGCCAGATCGGTATAGTGCACCCATGATAATGTATAGCTCTGCATCTTAATAATTCAAACACAGCTTTACATCTGTGCCTATTTCTCATGCTGTGTTCTAGTGGGGGCAAAGACAGCTGCTACAACATGATGCAGTGCGTTGCTGCTGGGCACCGGATCGTTGCTCTGGCCAACCTCCGTCCCGCTACCACAGGTGAGAAAGATGCGCTGCTGGAGCTTGTATCATCTGCATGGGATAGCTGGCAAAATGGGTCAGCATTTTGCCGGACCAACGAGCTAAGGACTGTAGACACACAACCAAAGTATTAAAGAACTTTATGTGCTGTAAATTGTAACATGCTCTCTGATATATTTCGGTTTAGATTTGCATTGGTTATGCAATTAATCTGTTAGATTATTGTCAGAAAAAGAAAATGATGCCTAATAGTTTATGGTTCTAACTAAATTAATGTAAATAATTGCAAATTTGATTTGTATCATTTTAAATTGAGCATTTAAGGTTTTTGACTGTTTGTTTAAACAAAGTAAGTTTTTACAGACATCACATTTTTAAATATGAGGCTAAATTTTCCATGGTTACTTATGTTTTACAAAACCAAAACATCTATTTATTAATAAAGAAAATATCCAGCATATTGAACTCTAATGAAAATATTTATTTGCTACAGCCCCACTAAAGTTAGTTCATTGTTACTTTGGCAAAGTAGATAATAGATATTAGCCAGGTTGTAACTAATTTCATAACAAAGAATAAAACAAATTGAAGATACATGAATGTGTTAAGTTCTGAGTTATGTTATGATCTAATATCCACTGTTTTTGTGTGTTGTACAAAAAAATCAAAATGGTCCAAAAGTAAATAAGTAATAAACAAAATAATATAATGTTTTGTGTTATTATTTTTAAAATAACTAAAAATAAATGTTATTTATTCATAAAGTAAGTTGTATAAAACAGATAGAATTTTTACGTATTTAAAAAATAAAAATAACACTTTTTTTCATATGCAATTCAAAAACATGACAAGCTTTAAAGCTGATAGCTAAATGGTTATAATAAATTATAACTTTACCTTTATTATCAAATTTTTCCAGGTCACTGATTTTCGTTGCATTTATTTTTCCTTCATAACAAAAAGTTTTTTTTTCCAGTGCTTGTTCATTAGTTTAAAATGAACTTTTTTCACAGTGACACTTTTATTTTATCACATCACTTTTCAGAATAAAATAAAATATTTAAGGGTAATAATTTGAGTTTTAATTATATAAATGGATTTTGTCCCATTTTTTAAAGATATAATTATTTTGTCATATGTAATTTCTTCACTTCTATGTTTTTTTGGTTCACATGAATTTTATGCAAGTTTTCAGTATTTTCAACTGTTTCAATCATCTGAATTCATCATGGCTCTGTATTCTGAGGCTGTCTATTAATATTATTTTGTTAACATCTGAAGGTTTCTTTCTGCAAGTTGGTTTACCCTTAACTTTTTCCCCAAAAAACTGCAGTACCACACACTCATTTTTACTGTTTGTCAGACACAAAATCAGTGGCTTCTTACCTGACACTGGCCTAAACTTCCTCTCCTTGATGCCACAGATGAGTTGGACAGTTATATGTACCAGACAGTGGGCCACCAGGCCATAGAGCTGTATGCTGAAGCCATGGACCTGCCCCTGTATAGACGCACCATCCAGGGCTCTAGCCTGGATACCGGTAGAAACTACAGTAAAACAGAGGGGGATGAGGTGGAGGACCTGTATGAGCTGCTGCAGCTCGTAAAGGTAGTGATTATGTTTTTTTGTATTTTTGCATTACTGTATTTTTTCAGCGTCACACCATAAACATTACATCTTGGGAGGTAAATTTGGATGGATATATAAAATATATATTTTATATATGTATATGTTCAAAAGAACAACAATTTGAAAGACAGAATATACACACACACATTTCCATACATATGCACAAACTCACATATTTAAAAATGTGTGAAAACTTTAAAGGAGTGATGCACAAGACTACGACAAGAAAAATTTAAAGCAAAATGAACAGATTACTTCAATTAACAAACCACCAGACCATAAATCTAGAATAACACAGTATTACAATACACCAGAATTATGTGAACTCATTATTGCAATGCTTCATTGAGCGTATACAGAAGCCGTCATCATTTTGACTCCTTGCCACTGCTGACATATGCTTGTCTGTTTTTTAGTGAACAAGCTCTCAGAGCACTACTAAACTTCCCATCCTGGCTAACATTCATGACATATGTCACACTGTTGAGATGTTTTACAAGTAGTTCTCTGTGGATTCAGAGTCACTTAGTAGCCCATCAGCACTGTCTCGAAGAGGCCCCGCATGTCTAGCTTCATCTGGCCTGTTTTACACTAACAGTCCTTAGCACCTATTGTAAAGTGCAACCAAGCTGCTCAGGAGATTAAAAAGCCATGTTAGTGCTTTTAGTCTGTCTTATTTAGTATGTCTTGATTTCCCTTTCAAAGTGGAATAAGTTTTCCTTTTATCTTACTCTGGGAAAATTGTATCGGTTAATTAAAGTTTTATGCGTGAAGTTGGAGTGAGGTGCCCTTCAACAACTGGCTTCACAGGACAAATTCCATTCTTTTTTTATCTCTCTTGACAGAAGATCAGATGCAAAAATTAATCATCAAATTAATATTTCATCAAATACCACTTTTGCCAGGACGTTGAGAAAATATTCATTTGATGCCAAATTATGTATGAGACCTCTGTGGTCTGATGTGGTGCGGGGTGGCTGACTGACAGGTTGGAGACAACTGCGTGTGTGTTTAACACACTGCTGGCACTGGCTGACTACCTGAGTGCCTGTAGCCATGAGGAAACTACCTGGACGCACACTTCAACAGGGGCAACAGCTTTCCCTGCTGTCAGCGCAAACAGGGTGTGGGATTGATCCCGTGTAACACTTTTTCCCCCTCCGCACCTCCACACAACCTCTCATTTTAGTTTGGAGTATCAAAATTTGAGCCGCTCTTATGGGATGCCGGATAGGAGTTTGCTGTTTAGATGGGAGCTAGCTTGACGTGGTGTAAATGAGGGACAGGGGGTTGTGTTTGGAGGGGTGGGGGTGTGTGTGTGTGTGTGTGTGTGTGTGCGTGCGTGCTTGGTTCTTTCTGTGGGTCTTTGTGGAGACATGTTCATCCGGAGCTGAGGGCTGCTCCAGGGCCCCTGCATGTCCGCACACCGCCTGGGTGGCAAGGGCCAGTCAGCCTGCCTTGGGGCATTTCGCGCCCTCTGCCTGACTTTCTTTGTCGTCTTCTGTATAAATCGCAGGCTTCACACATGCGACTACATGAGAGAGCCCTTGTTTGTGTGTTTTCTTACGTGTATGCACCCATTCGCACAGTCCTATGTGTGGTTCTGAGGCTCTCATGTGTATTCACAGTCAAATAGTGGACATCTCTATGGTTCGTGATGCAATATACAATCTCTGCCTGTGGTCAGGGCTCTAATTGCAAAAGGCTGCTAATTTCCCATTTCCAGGGCTCCTCTGGTTTGACCTCACCAGTCAGTCAGGCCATAGATCAGGGCAGTTGGACTCCCATGGGGCACTCACGGCTAGCAGACCTCCAGTCCGTTTACCTCTCTCACAGTCATCAACGGACCTGCACCATAAACAACAGGCTTCCTCTCTCCCTCTCACTGAGTGATGTCAGCCATGAGAATCCAACTTTCTTATCTCAAATTTCAAGTTACTGCTCTCAGAAGTTCCTTTTTGGCGTTCTCACTCATCTCAACCATTGTAGTTGAAGGGTAGTTAAAAACTGAAAGCAAATGCATCTGCTTTATTTAGAAACTTTACACAAGTCTGTCTGAGCATCTATATCTTCTCTAAGAAAGTAATTTATCGCGGTCACATTCGATATGTCATACATATGCCTGATTTTCTAGGATTTTTTTTTCCCTTCACTATAAAGTTTGTGGTGTTGTTGATTAGTGAAGGAAATTAGAGAAGGGGGAGCAAGAGAGAAAAAAACACCTCTTTTGATAATGAGCTGTTAAATCACCCATACTGAAAAAAAGAACAGTTTTAGCATGAAAAAATGTGTTCTGTTTGGAAAGTGTGATATTTTGAAAGATTCTTTCTAGCAGTTTGAATTAATTAGAACTTACAAGATTATATTTGGCAAATGACACTTGAGCATAGATGAAAGATTTTTTTTTTTTTTTCTCAGATCCGGAGTTGATGAGTTTTAAGTGGATATTTTTTCCCTCCTCCTTCTCCTTTCCAGTGCTGACAACAGACCTGTAGTGTGAGCCAACAGTGCCATCTATGGACCGGTCCCGGTAACTGACAAAACCAAAGAGAGACTCTACACTTTGGCCTCTCGGAGAATGTTTGGAGCTATTCAAAAGAATCAAAGGGAGAGATCATATTCTTCAGTACCATTGTTGATTGAGGAATAAAAAGGCCAGTTATAATAGAAAAAAATGAGCCGTCCATCCCTTGGCAGTAGTGATAATGGCAGAATGACAATGCGGCCCTATCGTTGACTCCTTTGCTCTCATCGCTGGCTGTGTATGGCAGTGTGTCTTTGAAGTTTGTAACCTGATAGACATGCAAGCCACTGCGTACCCCATCCCATCCTGCTTGGTGCTGATCTTTAAACCTGCCCTTTGAGGGGGGGAGAAATATCATATTTGTCCATGATCAGGGGAGATCCTTCACTTTGTGACTTTCGGACATGAGTGTGAAGGGTATATTTTTATCAAAACAGAATAACGTCCTTGTGTCCGGTGTCAGACTTCAAAGGCAAACCCGTAAAACATAACTGAAATATTAAGCATTTTGATTTGCAGCTTGTAATTTCAATACTCCGTCTTTGTCCATGTCAGACTATCCTTGTTTGTGTGGATTCTCAGACTGGATTTTGTCCATACTTCATGTGTGCGCTCGCTCTGCCCTCCTCTGCTGTGATCCGCTCTGATGTGTGATACAGATCAGCAGTGTCAGTCACCCCTGGCTGTAACGCCAGTCCCCCCGAAGGCCTGCAAAACCCCTCATATTAGTCATATCACATCCCTCAAGTCCTTTATCCTTCTCTCTGTGCTCTGTGACCTGACACAGTGGCTCTTTATGCCCCGTGACCCTGCCTGTGTGTGTGTGTGTGTGTGTGTGTGTGAGTGGTGTGTGTGTGACCGTGCACGCTCGTGTGTTCAAGGTCAGGTCAAATCAGGCCTCTGTTACGTGATAACAGGTCTATCTCTGTTCTCCTTACACACCTCTGCCTCTCTTTTTTTTGCCCCAGTTTCCCTTCTTTCAACACTCTGCGGTAGAGAGAAGCGCTCCCACTGCTCTCATGCATGCACTCTTTCTCTCTCTGCCAAATCAAACTGCAAACTACTTAGTGTAGCACAGAAGTAGATGTTGTTTTGTATTAGTTGCTGTTTTTTTCAGTTTCAAGATTTTGTCAGGGTTTTTTTTTTTTCCCCCATTTTTTTTTGTCTTTTTTTTCCTATAAATAATATTTTGTATTTTCAGCAGGAAGGACATTTCAAAAAAACAAAGATGTTGGGCCTTGAAAGTAGCACAAATAGCAAGGAGTTTTGGTTGGATATAACTTGAACTTCAATCATTTGATGTTCTAATAGATAATATATAAAAAGATAGTGACTCTATTGCTGCAACTCTGCAACCTTTGAGCTGATGAATAAAGACAAAGACATTTAAGCTCATTAAAGTGATGAGGAACAATAGATGATATCTACGCACACGTTCCTTTCTGCCAGCTCTAATTAGCCGCTCGGTGACATCTCTGTCATACTGAGACCCGGCTTTGAGAACGATGGAAATGTTACTTTCAAATCTAATTTCCCATCCTGTGATGCATTCGCCTTTTCAGAGACGGAGTTTAATTTTTTTTTTTTTTTTTTTAAGTTCTGTTATATTTTGGATAACTGATATCGCGGGTCAGTTAACACCCAACTTCCTCCTTCTCCTTTCTTTTCCAAAGCCAGTGTTTTGGTTTTTTTTTTCCTGGAGATGTCTGGAAAAAAAAGTCTTGGAGAGGTGCACTGAGACCTTTAGGCCTTTTGTGGATGAAACATTCCTTTCCGTTGGTGTGTGTGTTTAAAACACCTTGTTTTAGTGAGATAATACTCTTCTTAAACTAGCACACCCTCTTCCCCCTCATTCCTTGTCTTTCCTGACCTTTTTTACACACACACGCACACGCAGACAGACATACACTCTCCCCCTCATTCTCAGTCTCTGCTCCCGCTCCATTATCGACATCAGCAGACAAGATTGGGGCCCTCTGAGATTGCAAAGGCAGTCTTTCCACAAGTCCAAACATTCTTTTTCATTCTTCCTTCTCTCTCTCTCTTCATCTGTCTTTCTTTCTCCCCTTTTCTCTTTCGTTCCTCTTACTGCCATCTTTGTCTCAACTGTATTGTCGTCACACTTTCATCCGGAACCTTCAGAAGCTTGGCACTGCGTTGTTGCGAGTGCCCTGATGGAGGTGTATCCTGCTGCGAGGAAAGAAGGGAAAGGGATTGAGAGAGAAGAGGAAGAAAGGAGCACAGAGGAGGAGGAGGAGGAGGAGGAGAGGGAGGGCAGGGGCTGGCTGGCTGGCAGGCAGGCAGGTGGAGGAATCTCCAGTTGAACCAGCAGCTCTGTGGTATTGATTAGGCAGCAGAGATGTTGTGAGACAAGTCGTTTAGGAGGGGTGTGAACTATGAAGGAAGGGAAAGGATGGTCAAAATCAAACAGCCCTTCTCTGATTACCGGCACGCTGCAGCTTTGGACGTACATCGGGGGCTCGACAGGAAAATGGATTTCTTTAAAAAGCTGCTTAATACATAAATCATGACCTCTGGGGTCACAGCGTGGGTTTAGAAGATCAGATCAATAACAAAGCTAATGTAAGCTTGTTGAGCTGGTCTGTGGTGCAGGGAGACCTCTAAATGGTGTGATTAGATGCAGCTTACAAGCTGCCTCATACCAACAGATGATCACTTTGTAGAAAAGTTTAGTTTTTATTGCATTTTTACATTTTTTTTATTACAATTTCCAAACTTCTAGCGAAGTTAGTGAAGTAGATTCCTCCAGACAGCTGTCCCTCTGCATCGCCTCTCTGTGTGATAGCCATTGTTATCTTTTCCTTTGGTCCTGAGACCGCTTGTATTTTCGTTGGTCCCCACAGTGGCAGCGGGGTTGAGATTGCGGGCTTGTTTTGCACATGAGGAAGGATAGCATTAGCGCTGAGATAATGGCTCTGTGTATTGTTCGCTGGCCGTGTGGAAGTGGTGGGACAGGATCTATTAGATGCAGGCCCATTTCCCTCCAACTGACGCTAACAGTCCCCACAAACATTAGATAAAGAGCCTAGCCTCAAGCCTTTGTAATTTGTTTGTATTTTTCTGCTTAATGTACTTTGCTCAATCTTGTTTAGCGATGATAGAAGCTGATAGCCTTATCTTGCCTTGCCAAGGGCATGAGCCACTACCACTGCTTGGTTGAACATTGTTCCAGTGAAGAACGTGTTTGTGTTTATAGTCTTTTTTTTTTTTCCTTTTTTTTATTTTGATGCTGGATAAATTGTAGATGTAACTAGAGGTTATTTGCATTTGAGATATTGGCTAATATGTTCTATTATACACTGATGTAAATACACCATTATGGAAAGTGTATTACTGGAATGTCTCTTTTGTTTGATTTTTTCACATTAAAACTTAAAGGAAATCTGTGATCATTTTCTGAGCCTTGCTGTCCAAATATTATAGATTTTCTCATTTTTATTATTGTGTGTGTTTTGCCATTTTCTTCTTCAGAGTGCCTTAGAAGTCCTTCCTTTCAAAACAGCTGCTACTTTTGATCATCAGAGATCTATTGATATGTTTTCACTGTCACCCTTGATGAAAAATGTTTTTTTCCTCTGCTCTCTCTGCTTTTTAAAAAGTTCCAAGTTAATCTGAAAATATGAAATTATACTTACATGGCTTCCACAGGCTAATATAATAGGATTATAGCCTGCAGCTCGATGCTCGGTGAGTATAAAGGATAATCCAGCCATTTTAGAAAAACAGAAAAGTCACTGAGGAGGTTGGTTGTGTAATAAAACCTTTTTAACTCACCGGTATCAACAGCTAGTCAAATCCAATTCTGCCTGTCTCAGAGCAGACAGCTGAGCAATCGTGCTAAGTCTTTCAACTCCCTGCCATTCATCTACTTCAAAATTAAGAGGGCTTTTATGTTATGTTTTGTGAACCCTTCCCCGCAAGAAATATTTGTGGCAGGCCCCACCACCTCCCGCAGCTAAAGTCATAACCTGCCGTAGAAAAACACTGACTGGAGTCTGGAGAGTAGGTTAAACCAGCATCACTGCTATATTTTCCTCTAGTCTTTCTCTCTTGGGGGGGGGGGCTGTCACGGTGTTTGTTGCCGCCATGGAGGATAGAGGACAGGAGAGCTATGATGCCAAGAGCCTGGAACCTGACCTCACCAGAAAAACATTTACATTTTGGAGTGTGTGTTTGTTTGTAGGCCAGTGCACGACCGTGTGTATGTACGTGGACATCAATACGTGTGCGTGCATGCACCCTGTGGACAGGGTGGTTGCTAAGTGCCATGAAAAGACACTGACATGCCGGTAGTTTACCTCTCTGTGGCATGAGACTCTTTCTTTGATACTGTCCTTCTCGCTTTTTTGGAAACAGCTTCCTGTCTCAGACGCTCGAACATTCAGCCAAGAGGGAATGTTATGACAGAGCTGGGATTATGACTTTGTTTTATGCCCGACAGAAAACTGTTGCTGATGCTTATTTATTTAACACCTTATCCTTTTAATGGTAAGAGGTGAGACCTTGAGTGTTTTGGAGGAAGTTACATGATTTCCTGTCATCTTTTAAAAAAAAAAAAATCCCAGCCGATCGTCTGTGAGTAGAGGCACAGAAAGTCAGTTTGTTTAATGTAGATACAGCCATTAATATATAGCATTTTTAAAAGCCAGTAATAACTAATTTTGTCTGCTTGAATTGCAGGTATTCACGGACATCGATAAATGATCTTATGTCTCCCCGCTGCTTCTGAACATTTAGTTTTCCATGTGTCTAGATATGGAAAGCCTCCTTGTCCTTGGCCTGCTCAAACTAGGGCTTTGTGCTTGCTTTGGCCAAGGTCCTTTCCCTCCCTGCCTGACGACTGGCTGGGCCCTGTGTTTACGTAACCATATATATCTGAGAGGAAACTCGTGAAACGTTAATCTCTCTACTTTTTAACCCTGATGAATTTCTACATTTTCCAGCTGTGCGGCATGGCATATTTATGCTCAGGCTCTATCACTGAAAACAGCTCCGTCATTGTAAATGAATCACTATCCAAGAGTAAAGAGTATGTGTGTGTGTGTGTGTGCGTGTGTGTGTGTGTGTGTATGTGTGTGTGTGTGAGAGTGCATGTGTGTGCAAACGTCAGGCTAGGAAACTGTACAAATACACTCTTGGCCATGAAAAGCTGCAGCAGCACTGCACCACCATGGATTCAAATTCTGAGCCTCTCTTTCCTTCTTCCTCAGACCGAAATCATCGCACGCTGGCCTGTCACTTGTCTCATTGCTGCTGGCTGATAAGCGTTCCTCACTCATCGTGTGGATGAGACAATGTCTCATGTCATATCCTCTGTTGACTGGTCACACCTGCATTGTGGCCCCAGTGGAGGATAATACTTTCCCCTATTCTTCTTCCTCTCTGCCCCTTTTGTAACTTTGACCTGCATCATCTCAGGAACTGGTCGGGGTATTTAGCTTCATGAACAGCTGGCTTTGCAAAGGGTTTGTTTTTCTTATTCCACCACTCTGCATGGTCGAGGACTGACACGTGGTGAGTCATCTCGCCAGCTCATCCAAGAGCACAAAGAAAGAGTCCGTCTTTCAACAGCTCCTTCAAACAGACAGCCCCACCAATTTACCAAAGGGAATGTCTCTGAAAGCCTTTTAGAACAAGGTTTTGCCTGATGTTTGTTTTACAAAGACTTTTGCTAAGCTTGCATGTCCATTTGTTGCTTTATTTTGACGGATCAGACATTTTCAGTGTCAGTGTGTGTAAGTAGCATATAATCTTGGAGGCATTAGGGGTAACTTTAAACATTTTAATTGATCCTGTACCTCGTGCGCACCTCTACCACATCCTATCACTCCTTCACCGTCTCTGGAGTCACCTTGGAGTATAACTGTCTGTACAGAATGGTAATGAGGAAAGCTGATGTAAAACAAATAACCAGTGTCTCCTCTTGCTAAGCTCACACTAAGCTTCCTGTCAGTTTGGCATGTCTGAGTTGTCAGGACAGCCCAACATGCCCCGGGACTATGTCTGCATTACATTAAACACAATCGCTTGACCCTAGCTGGCCCTATCCCCTGTACCACATCTACTCGAGCTGCTCCAACAAGGTCTGACCCCCTCTCCACCATAAGGTGGGGGGGAACAGGGGAGAACAATCCCATTACATTACAACACACTGATCTAATGGAGGTAACATTAAAACCATGTCGGGTCCAGTCACTTACTTGATGGATCCAGGGAGAGAGGGATGGGGAGGAGGAGATATGGTGAGGCAAAGAAGTGTTGAAGAGAAGGGGGAAGGGATAGGAGGCTGCGGGGGGTTAGAGGTGGTGTCGATATGACAGAACGGATGCAGCGGTGGAAAAGCTTGTGATGGTACCCGGTGCCCTTGAGCAAACTGTCATTCAAACCACTTTAATTAATTTCTTCACTTTGTCTTTTCTCCCCGCCTCCCTGCCATCACACACATGCAGGCTACACACAGGAGGCAGTAATATAATAGAAAGTACATGTCAACAACTTTGGACTCGATAAAGAGGGGATTTTTGTCATGGAAATTCGTGGCCGGGTGTCTGTAATATCCGAGATCTGCCAAGGCTGGCTTCCTAGTTGTCAGAACAGGCTGAACAGGCATGTTGGAAACCCACCATTTTGCAAAATGGAGCTTTGTATTGTTAGGGTGTGTAATTAAGACCTCATTGTGACAGCCATTGAGAAAAAGCTAATGAGGGTTCTGATGTATTCCATATGAATATGAATATTGAATTTTTAATATTTTATAGCTTTCTAATTGCCTTGGTTTCTGTTAATGGCTCTGACTGTCGAATATTACCCAGACCGAGTGTGTGGCATGCCTAAGTACCTTCAAGCTGAGAGCTGATAAAATAGCCAAATGCTCAAGCCGAATTCTTTATTTTATGATTGTCGTGTATGTATCTCTGAGGCAGACACAAATCTTGACTGAAGGCATGCGTGTGACTGTGAATACATTTCAACCACTCTTTTACTCCCTCACCAAGATGAATGTATATATAATTACAAAGTATATCACAAGCACTACCTTGATATAGAGTTTAATGGCCGTATCGTTTCTTTGTGGAGCATGTCTGTTGGCCTTAATCTTCCCTACAGCTGACATCTTAATAACTCAGCCCTCTCCATCTCTTTCCACGGGAGACATCCGGATGTTGGGGAAGGATTAGTTTAATGAATTTGACAATTAGTAACAGAAGTTAATGACTGCATGGGGCTAAGTACCCTGATGGACATGGCTGGGGGGGGACTGACGGGCTTCCATTGCTCTGGGCCATAGATCCTCATTAATAGCTATTCCGCCTGCTGGAGAGGACAGGAGAAGCCAGGCCGGGCCTTTGTTTAGTCTGCCTCTGAAGGGGCTGCTTGGGGGTTGCGCTGTTGCACAACGCCACGCCAGAATTAGTCCCGCTCTGGGCGTGAGTTAATGCAGGGCCTCAGGTCCTGGATCAGGTGAAGCTTCTTTTAATGAGCTAAGGTCATTAAATGTTGAAAAAAGAAATGTGACATGGAATCAGGGCGGGCAGGGAACTCTCTCCTCGGATCTTGTGCCAACAGTCATGAAGAAAGAAAAGTGGCTCGTGGGTCACAAGAGTCCTGATGACCTCTGCCTTGATTTATCCCCGTGTTAGCTTCTTACGCGGATTCCACCTTTAATGCAGTCAAAACATCGTTTAACCAGATAGCTCTCATAAAGATTTTATTATTATTTATTATTACACTGTGCCTCATGAGCTACCTTGTCGCTTTGTCAGGTATTCCCACTATAAACCATTTTGATAAATTTTTCAGCTACCATAAAAATGAAAGTTTGTGTATTTTATGGCATCATGAATACACATGAAACAATTCCCATAAAATCCATCAATTTATATTTTAACATACATGTACCACCTTTTCACGGTAATTCATCGCACCTTTCCCACGGTGAATGAGAAAGTATGTGTCGTATTTGTAAAATCACGTCAAGAGCAACATTAGCTGCCCGCTCATTCCTGTGTGTCTGTATCCTGGTGATAGCTATAACAGCGACTAAAACAGAACGGCATCCAAAAATAATCATTTTCCAATGTTGTTTGCCAAAAAGTCTAATAGCTAGAATAACTATTGAAAACAAGGGGATAGTTGAGATTCTGTTAACATTTGTGGCGATTATGCCATGATGTAATGAAATGAGAGCCAGCGGGGAGGAAAAAAAAAACACATTTAAATCTCCAGTGTCTAGGATTTAGGGGGATCTACTGGCAGAAATTGAATGTAGTATTCATAGTGTGTATTCTTATGTGTATAATCACCTGAAACTAAGAATTGCAGTGTTGTTATTACCTTAGAGCGACCCCTTTGTATATTTAGAGAGTAGGACCTCTTCCACGGAGTCAGCAATGTTGCACTGCTGTGTTTTCTACAGTAGCCCAGAGTGGACTAACCAAACTCTGGCTTTTAAGATGGCCTTACGCAATTTTTGTAGTTTTGCAGCAAGGTAGCAGCTTGGAGAGGGACTGTGAGCAGAGTATCAAGTCGTGTGCAGTCCACAACTCCACCACTAGCTGTCATTATGCACACTGGACCTCTAATTTCTTTTATTTTCTTGAACCTCAGAAGCCCAGGTTCCTGCAGCTGTCTAGCTCTAGGAAAGGAGGTGAGACAGCGAAAACAGAAAGACAGAAACACATATATATATATTTTTTATGCTTTGCTGCTCCGTTGTTCTGTCAGACCAAGTCCGGTCTTGCAAAATTTAAAGCTAAGCGACCTAACGGGTGCTGTTATAGGGCACTCCTTCAACTCTCTCATCTCTTTTACTCTCTCTCTTCTGTCTCTCCTTATCCCACACTTTACCTCCTAATGTGCCTCTTTAGGAAGTGACAGTTGTATTTAGGGAAAAGGTTATCATTGTATTGGAATAGAGTGCTGGCCCTGAGGCTTACCTAGAATTACATGACACTGCCTGCAGCCCCCTTCGCTCTGTGCTGGGCTGAAATGTTATCAGTCTGACTTAATTACTTTCACTGGGCAGCGGAATTGACTATAATGTATATTTCAGTGTCGGACATGTTGAAGAGATATTAAAACTTAAGTGCTGAATCCCAAGTTAAGATCTTCTGGTGTTTAACTTCGGGTCAAAGAGTTAAATTCTAGCTGCATATTTGTCCGTTTACTGGGTTTAGCTTCAGTGTAATACCTCACATTCTCTGCTGCACCGTAAACACACACACGCACATGCACGTAGCTGCACACATACACACAGAATAGAGAGCACATCCTTTATCTGATTAGCTGGCACGCCTACATGGAGCTGTGTGTATGTGTATGTGAATGTGTGTGTGTGTGTGTGTGTGTGTGTGTGTGTGTGTGTGTGGGGGGGGATAGAGAGATGTCACTCAAATCGGGTGTGTTTATATAAAAAAAAAAAAATGTTA
>JAQMCX010000015.1:7849949-7889557 GCA_029814765.1 Acanthurus leucopareius | reverse complement strand
GTGTGTGTGTGTGTGTGTGTGTGTGTGTGTGTGTGTGTGTGTGTGTGTGTATGTGTGTGTGTGTGTGTGTGTGTGAGGCACTGTGCGTCGCAGCGTCAGGCCCCAGGCAGGGCATGGATTTCATTTAGGAAAGTATCAAAGGTTTACACGCTGTTCGCTTTAATCAGCATGTTTATCAGGCAGAGAAAAATTGCAGGAAGGGACCACAGGGAGAGGGAGGGTTGGGGGGGGTTATCTTAAGGACCAGTAGCCAGGGAAATTGATAATGGCTACAAGGTAATTTACTGGAGACTTGTGCATCCCTCCACTGCTTCTACCCCTTGCTTCTCATTCTAATTACAGCCCATGTAATGTTCTAATGAATCTGCAGGTGTGTGTCTGCAGGGGAGGGGCATGGAGGCAGTGACAGGGGTTGTGCATGTACATCTATGCACGCTTGCACTACTTGCCAGCACATCCGTGTGTGTGTGTGTGTGTGTGTGTGTGTGTGTGTGTGTGTGTGTGTGTGTGTGTGTTTGTTTGTGTGCACCACTCCAAATCGAGCGTGTTTTTTTGCAGGAGGGAAGGCTGAACGCATCTCAAGGCTGCGTCGGTATCTCTCGAGTGCATAGTTGTCTCACTGTTTCTGAAATATGAATATGATATGAAAAGCAATTAGATTAGCCCTCAGCAATATTAAACACACATGCCACTCACAGACACAATGCTCGGCTGATACTCCGGGTCGTCACTGCCGTTCCGTCTTCCAGCTTTGGTGTGTAGAGGATGGAAGCTGCGGCCAGACACACTCATCTCCCCGCTCACTTTAGACTGCTGATAAGGTCCAGGAACTGCCTCTATTTGTGCCTTCAGTCACACACTCACATGTATGCAAACCTCCTGGGGATATGGGCTGGACCATAGAGGCCTTGATAGGACCACAGTGTAAACATCCCCACAGGACTGCAGCCCAGTGAAAGGAAAGAGGCGTCAGGAATTGGCTTTCTTTGTCCGTTGTCTACACGTATGTTTACATATCTTTTTGTGGCTTTGTCCAGATAACACTTTTGGTGTACCATTGTAGATTGTGCAAGGATGATTTGGTCTCATGAGATAGTGACGTTGCATTGCCTTTACAATGCACGTTGCACAAAACTGTATAATGGAAAAGGACAAGAAATCTCTGTGGTTAAGTTTCCTCCATCTCTTCCTCCCCACAGGAAAAGGAGGGTGTCGAGGCAGTGTCTGTAGGGGCCATTCTCTCCGATTACCAGAGGGTCCGCGTGGAAAATGTGTAAGTCAAACACGCACGCACGCCCATGACAGAGAACACACTGATGAACTTAAGTGCACACACACTCACACGCTGGGTTTAGGCCTCTGAACTCGAATGACGCACACTCTGTGGTCCACTGAAGGAAAAGAGTACATCCTCTGTAGTTGTGTGTTCCAAACTTGGACTAAGTTTTGTTTAAACACACACTCACACACACACACACAGAGTTTTGTTTATGCACTTTTATTTAGACTAGCTTTAATTTTATGGGGCGGCTCTGTTTTTATAGAGCAATTCTTTCAAGAGAAGGAATGAAACCGATAGTTTCATAATTGTCATGTGATTACTGTTAATATGAAAAATGCACTTTTCCATTATGGGTGAAACACAACAGTCTTATTTGCTGAAAGATGAGATGGTTTCCTTTCGACACAGATACCCATATGTCTTTCTTATTTTTGTTCTTGGTTTAAACTTTCTCTCTTTGTTTTTCTTCGCCTTCCGTCCTTTTTTCTTTGTTCCCCTCCTTGTTCTAAACTTACACTGGCTGGACACAGTGCAGAATAAAAGCTCCCTTCTTATTAACAAATCCCGCCGTCAGTCAACTATTGTTTCCACTCATGCACACTAGATGCATACACATAAACATCCCAGGCTTTTCTCGAGCAGCAGACATTTGTGTGCAGACACTGTGGCTCTGCTTACCTGCTGTGGATGTGTTTTGTTTCTCACAAGTTCATGCGACAGACAAGTCACAGCTTTAGAAAAAAAAAAAAAAGTTTAGTCTTGTTTTTTGCATGAAGCCACTGGCAGTGGTGGCAGGTGGGAGCATGTCCTGTGTGCCTATCAGGGCAGCAGCCTTCCCACAAACGGAGAAGCCAGCCAGCCCAGTTGGCTTTGAAGTTTTTTCTGATGCTGCCAAATATTCAGTATTAACCGTTTTACATCTCCTTCTCTTTCTGCAACCCACTCCCCTCCCTCTTGCCTTTCCCTTGTTCCTCAGTTGTTTGTGGCTAGGTTTGCAGCCCCTGGCCTACCTGTGGCGCAAAGACCAAGAGTCCCTGCTCTCTGAGATGATATCATCTGACCTCCACGCTATCCTCATTAAAGTTGCCGCCTATGGTGAGTTTTGTCTTACAATTTTTGTGTTTCAGGCAGCTGGTGAGCAGCCAACACCTTTTACCCCATTTCTAATTTCTCCGGAGTTGCCCTCTTGGCTAAGTGGTGTTTGGCATGTGGATCGAAGGGCCTGAATTTGGATAAGTGAAGGAAGGGAGGAGTGGAAATGGCGGTGTAACCAGAGAGAAAAAAAAGAGAGACGAGCAGAGTAATGCCCTAATCATCAGTCTGTGATTTAGCGGCAGTGTTGAGACTTGTGCCAGCGGCAAAGGTATTGAAGCAGAGAACAATATGAAAAAAAGATAAGAGGCGCAGAGGGAGGAGGTGTGAGGGAAGTGTGCAGCGGTATTGGGTGGGCGGGTGGAGGGAGGGTTAGCAGTTGAGAAATAATCACAGGTGATTGCCCCGCACATTAATGCAACCTGTCAATAAGCGGCGCATGTCCCCATTGTGTGAGAGAAACACTGCATTCTCTGCTTATGCGCAGCTTAGAATACCGTGAAGGTCCATGAAGCGAAGATTAAAATCTCTCATTTATAGTCTTCAACTGCTGTAGCACTGAGTGGTGAGGTTAATGTGGTGTCACCTGCTCTCTACCTGCCTGTTTTGGAGCCCGAGGACAGGAAGATCAGATTACTGAATAACAGGAGAGAGTTAAAAAAAAAAGGAAAAAAGTTTCCTTTTTCTTTTCTCGGGTACATGATGTTAAGATCCCTACCTGTATGTACTTGACAGTGCAGCCGGATTCCTTTTGACGTCGCCGGTGATAAATGATAATTACGGCTACAAATGGTTCTTTTTGCTCTCAAACTACTCACAGCAATAGATCATCATGTAGACACTGTTTACGTGCTGTTAAGTGGTTGTTGTCACCTTTGGTAGCAATCAGTCGAAAAGGGGTCCGTGGCTGACTGATGACCCGCAGAGCTGTGCTCCGCGTTTGAGATATTCTGCATATCTTTCAACGCTGCTTAAATAACTTCTTGTGGAATGCACTTGTCAAGACATTTATCTTTGGTACTTTATTTTCTGGACCCATTTCTCATTTTTAATGGCCTAATCATAAAGGACTTTTCGGTAATAAATATTTTGACTTGTCAGATGCCGGTCAAGATAAGGATGATGTCAGAATTCCTTCTTTTTTTTCCCCTGTTCTGTGGGGTTATAATTAGTCTTTAGCAGTCAAAATACATTTTTATTTTCATTACACATGTAACGAGATATGATCTAAGACTGCATTCAGAATGATCAGTCATCATTTGCCAGGTTACCTTTCTGGGAAAACACTCCTAAGAGAAAAACCACACCTTAAAGACCACAGTCACCTCAGTAAACCAGCTACCTCCGCCAAGCTCTCTTCTCTAAACACAACTTCATCTAAAAGCAAATTCTCAACATTTTTTGGAAGATTATAATTAGAAAGGAAAATCACCTGGGGTGCCTTTTTGAGTGTGTATCTTGGCCTCCAACTGTATGTGTGTGTGCGAGTATGTGTGCATGTGTGTTTTGGCTACAGGTAAAAAAAAAAAAGAAAGAAAGATCTTATCAGCACTGACTCCTCACCTGTCCCGAGGCGGTGGTAATTAGAAAGAAGAGAATTGAATAGGGGTGCAAGCGCCCGAGGCGTTTTAGGCAGCATTCATATAATTGCAGCTTTGGTGGAAGCAGGTCTGAGCAGTGAGGTGTGCTGTTTAGGGGAGATTGGGTGACAGAAGGGCGTACCTAGTGGCCTTTGGTGTTTTTGCGTAAGTCTATGTGTGTGTGTGTGTGTGTGTGTGTGGGAGAAGAGATTTGAAGGGATTTACTTGTGCAGACCTCATGAGGAGGGAAAAAAAACAACAACTCTCACAGGGCAAAGGTTAAATCTGCTGCTGAACTGACAGCCACAACAGCTTATGATATTCTGTAGTAGTGTGAAATGGGGTTTTGGTGGGCTCTGAATAGTGAGAAGTCATTCAAGATTAATATTCCTTCATTAGGCACTCAGAAAGACAGGTGGAAATTAGCAGTGAATGGATAAAGGGGGGGGGTGGACTTTCTTTCTTAAGAGAGGATATATTCCTTGATGACAAATCCCTGTAGTGAAAAGACAGCTGTCCAAATGCAGGGTGATCCTCTAAGTGAATTCTCCAGAAGTGTTCATTTGCGTGCTGATGGCAGCCTAAAAACCACAAAAGAGAGAAAGAGGATTTTAGTCTTTGAAGATGCCAAATTGCATGTAGCGAAGTTAGTTCAACTCTCCGAGTGTGAGCCTACGAATGTCACAAAACGCTTCTAATTAGCAAAAAAGCATTTCTCTCAAAAGGGAAATACATGTTTTTGTTGGGAAACTGCCTCTTTATAATGAAATGCCTCTGGAGCTCACCGTGGTAATTGGCAGTTCCTAAAAGCTAGTATTAAATATTCATGTAATTAGTTAATAGATTGATTAGTGCAGGTGTGTATGAGGCCACAGGTTCAGCAGTTAATTGGTCCTCAGCTCCAGAGATAATTGGCATGTGTGAAATCAAGGTCTATCTGCCAGAAAACCTTTTATCACTGCATGATCTTTTACCCTTCACACCAACATAGCCTTTGTAATATGAAGAGGGGAATTCATGTCACAAATTTGCTTTCACTGATCACCTCTCTCACTTAAAGACACTGAGTATAATTTAATATTTACTTAAAGGACAATCAATGTTTAAAAAAAAGAAAAGAAAAATAGTAGAAAATTGTTTTCCATGATTAAATGAATAGATAGTCAATTCAAAAATGTTTTTTGTCTGTTCTAAAGAGTCAAAACTCATCCTTTTTTTTCAAATGTCTACCACATATAAGAGTGTTTAAGCTGCGGTGCAGGGGTATATAGATATGACAGATGTTTCTGAGGAAAACAATACCAGGCAGAGGATATTATTTACAAGAATGGAGGATAATGATCTCGATCCAGACACTATCAGACACTGTATTAGCCGTCCCCGAAAAAAACAAGTTAGGCAGTTACAGTGAATGATGGGCTGCATTAGTTTGACTTGAGTCGGGTCATCGAAAACAAAAGGAATTAAAAATGTAGTGAATTAAAGTAATGAATGTTTGTTTCATAAAATGTCCAAAAATAGTGTAAATAAAGTATATTTATAAATTTCCTGAAGTCCAAGGCAATGACTTCAAATCATTTTGTTAGTTTACCGATCCAAATATATTCAAATACTGTCACACTAGATAAAAATAATTTTATCCTCACAAAGAAGAAAGAGGAACCAGAGAATATTTGGCATTTTGGCTTTGAAAAAAGGCTTTGAAAATTAATCTATTTATCTATCTATTGTCTAAATCTATTTATTTTAGCTCTAATTTCAGTAAATCCATTTATTATTTAAAGTTTCAGGTTCATTTAGTCCAAAAAAGAAACCATGTGTCTCATTTAACTCTTTCACTGTTCTTTTTGTAGCATTGTTTGGCTTTATCAATTAGCAGGGAGACGATGACATGCATCAGCATTTCAATAACATGCTCTGCACTTTAGACCACTCATTGCTCTTCCTGCTTGCTTTTAAATGAAAATAAATAACATCTAGACCACACAAATGTAGTTAACTCACTATGAGAAAATATTCATTAAAGAATAACTGAATCAGCCTCAACTGTGAGCTCCTGACTGTCATGTTTTTGAACAGCTAGTTTTGGCGTCAAGGTTCATCTAAGGCAGCCTTAAACAGGTTAAATATGATGGTTATGATGGTAAATATGATGATTTTTTTCCTCTATTTTTAACCTCCTGCTTCACATTGGAGCTCCCTGTTAATTCTCGTAAACTGGAAAAATGGATTAATTAATTGACAGAGGTTTGTTTTTTCGTGGTTAAGTACTGTATGGTTGCGTGTACTCCCAGTTTCTCCGTTTTTGATTCGGCGGACTGAAAAGATTTGATCTTGATGGGATTGCTACACAATTCACGCTGCCTATTATTCTGTTCACAGACGCTGAATTTCAGATAAGAGCCTGACAAATTTCACATATAACCTTAATCTTATCATCCTTTGTACGGTGCCGCCTCCCTCCCCTTCTTTCTTCTTTTTGGTTCTGTATTTCTCTCCCCTCACTCTCTCTCTCTCTCTCTTGCGAAGATTAGGTGATAGTGAACAGCTTTTGTTTTGGCGGGGGTCTTTGAGAGCGTTGTTTAAAGGCTGATGCAGCTCACCTACTAGGGAGGAGATGCTCATTTCATCCATTTAAAGGCTAAAATGTTACACATCATGAATCCAATTTTCTCTGCCTTTTCTCTCTGAAGGCAGGGATTAAAGCCGAGCTGTCAGCTGGCACACCAGATCTTAAGACAACCCGTGGATGTCTGCGATACAGCGCTCAGCTCAGCTCAGCTCAGACAGTATCTCCAATCTCCCGGCTTTTTAATTTAGCATTAGGCTCAGTAAGCAAAATCACAAGCTGTTTCAATTAAACAGGTAACTCACTGCTGTGGGTTTAAATTAATCAACTTCTTTAAGGTGAAAAAGGCCGATCGTGATGGTTAAGAAGAATTAGTCCAAAAGTGAGCTCTGAAAGTAATTGCCATTGACTTCCACAATATTAGAAGTGAAAGCAGCTTTTTTCTGTAGAGTTCAGGAAAATACTTTTTTTTAACTGAAAGCTTTGACTTTTGATCCAAAAAAGTGATTTGAAAAAGTGTTTTTCTTTAAAGCAGAAACAAAAGCTTTTCCAGATTTATCTTTTTATCGCAGATTTCTGCAACATGTTAAACTTCTATTGGGTCTGATTATGTTCTGAATGAAGTTTTTACCGTTTGTTTCATACCTCAATACAAAAGCTAACATTAATGTCCAAATGGCTCTCAGTTTCATGGTGAACTTTTTTTTTTTTTTTTCCTTATACTTCGCTAATTTCTAGCCACTAAATGTCAGCAAGGTTTTTTAAAAAATGCTCTCCCTCATTACTGGACTCTCTGGTTTTAAAGTTCACTGCATTTAATTGGAGTTTCATAGGATAATACGAGGTAAAAAGCCCTTTTAAGGGAGAGCCATTCCTCTCAGTCTCTCTTAGGGAAAGCTCCTCTCTCTCCAAAGTGCGGTCTCGCTGTCTCTGGCGGCAGACTAATGGCAGCTTCTAGTGGGCTTATTTGGGTTTAATGTGGCATAATGAGGTTAGGTAATTGGGTTTAGGTCAAGTTGTAAAACAGGTTCAGAGTAGACGGAGATGTGAAGATCATGTAAATGAGTGGTGTTAGATCGCTGAAGGCTCACACCAGTGGCTACTCAAAGACTTCTCAAAGCATGCATTGTACAAGCGCGAGCTCGTTCCGCCTATCCTGGTTTCCAAATGGTTTCAGTAACCTTAAGTCGGTCGGGAACATCAATTAAGAAAACACTCATACAAGTGCTAAGTGGTCTTGAGAGGAATGCCTCCACGTTAATGCCGTGTCTGTGTCGTTTTATCACTCACTCCTGTCTTCCAAGATACCCATCGTCCTCCTTCCTCCCTGTAAATATCAAATCATGTATCATATATTATTTAAGAGCAGGGGAGTTAATGAACATATTAAAAAAGACGGCATCCCCTCAGCAATTTGGAGCCAATTATTAAAATTTGTTAAAAGGCATGACTAATTAAAGAGGAAATTTAAATGGGATTGAATTTTAATGCTTTTTTTTTTTCCACCCTCCTTATTACCTTTGTGGCGGGGTTAAGATGAGAAGATGTTGAGATTAGATATTCTCACACTAATTAAGACCACAGATCCCCTGGGAAGAGAGGAAGGGCCTGCTCATTCTCTCCCTCCACACTCTCTCCTCCCTCTCTCTCTCTCTCTCTCTCTGCTGTGGCCCCTCCATCTCTCCCCCCGTAGTGCTGGACCACGGGGGCCCTGGAGGAGAGACACAGCTGGGATTAAGATGAACCGCGGATGGGATGCGACATCCCTCCCTAACGTCTCCTCTCCCTTTTCTCTCCTGCCTCCCATCCACCGCTCCCCATGGGGCCCCACCGATGACACGTTAACCTTTGAGGTTGTCAGGCCACGAGAGAGGAGAGATTCTCACATTACGATTAACTTTGTTCCCTTAATTAAACACATGAACGTGCCGATGAGCCGGATCACGTGACGCCTCGGAATAGAGCAGCTATATTGGATTCTCTCCGAAAATTATTAGAGACAATTCAGCAAAATTTACTCAGTTGCGATGGCATTACTGTCACAACTGCACGTCACTCCATATAGGTCATCAGTGACTTGTTAATTATTATGTCAATCAATTAACAGGCAAGGAAATGGAGAATGTCAGAGAATGAGGCAAGACGTCTCTAGAGACTGTTCAGATGTAATTGTTCACTGTCAGTAACTTTGCCCTAATATTTACAACAATCAGGCTGAATAAAGTGGTAGGATCATATTACTACATGGTTTGGAATTTCCTAAAATCTTAAGTTTTTTTATTCACGTCCTGTTATGTGTTTGCTGTTCTGTTCTTTGTAGAAGGCACCTGGCACTCGGGGCTTTTGTTTTTTTTATAGGAACAAGGAAGAATGTACAGTCGGAAAATGTTGGTTGCACTTTCTGTGGAAAAGGAGTTGTTCACAGGATGGAGTTCAGCGTGGTGCCATCGGAAACAAACAGGCATCTGAAAGACAAAAATCAAGATTTAATGTCACAAGACTGTGAAAATCCCTACAGGCCCTTAAAAAGCCAAAGAAAGTGCTCACTGTTGAAGTGCACCCTTTAATTTTTCGCTAATATGTGTTTAATCCCTTAATAGCACCGATCAAAGCACTCACTGGGTGAAGCCGTGGTGAAGGTTTGGGTTTCTTATTAAAAGGGCAGGAGGGTATGACAAAGGGCTGTTTTTCTGGAAGTCTACTTGGTTGGTTGGTTTTACTTGTGTTCGTCTGGGGAGTGAGCGGCACTGAGCTTGTATTTTAGGAGCGTGGCACCACTGGGTATTCATACAAAGCTCTCCTCCAACCTCCTTTCCCCTCCCTCTTTTCTCTCCCATGCCTGTGAGTCACTTCCATGCACCATTTCAGGGGAAGGGGAGGGAAAAAGGCAAATAAACAAGATCTCTTTCCAGAGTTTATATTCTCAAAGGGAACTGGATGAGGGGGCGGCTGGCGAGGGGGCGTGGGGGGTCTGCGGCCAGCAATTGAAAACTGTTGCCCTTACCCGGAGAGATCTGTGTACACTACTTGCAAAGTCAAACAAATAGATCCAGGGTGCAGGTTTACGTGTGTGTTTGTGCGACTGCCCGTAAACCTCCCTGCCTGTCATCTTCAATCACTGTTCTCTGTTCCTGATCAGACCTCGCTCTCTCTTTCTCTTTCCATACGTGTGTCTGTGGGAAACGGTGTTTGTGTGTGTGTATTTCTGCCTTTGTGTACCACTGTGTGTACGTTTCATGTGTCCCTGTGTGTGTTTCCCACGTGGGTGCCAGGCCTGGATCCGGAGAAGCACTTGGGAAAACCTCTGGCTGACATGGAGCCCTATCTAAAACAGGTCACAGATACTCTGCCACCCTGTTTAATATCTTTACAGCTTTACTTCCATTTATTTCTACATGTACAACATTTTCTCACAGTCAGGCTACGTGATTATATTCTGAGTTCCAAGTCAAAGCAAAATACTACTTGTGAAATATATTTTTCTTTCCATTTCTCTGTTAGTCTTAGAATGATTGTATTCTCAGTGATATCTTATTACAAGTCACATTCTTGTACAATAGCTGTTTTTATCATAATGTTGAATAGTTTTTGGTATTTTTCTTTTAAACTGCCATATAAAATGATACAATTCTAATAAAAACATGGAGCCGTGGAAGATTTATAGTATTTCTTATGACTTGTATTGTGTTTTTAGACTATAAATTGAAATTTTAGTTGAAATAATGGAAATAGCTCGGTGAGAGAGTCTTTAAATGAAATAAACTGAAATAAGTTGTGTTTTCACTGATTAGCTCTCACAGAAATATGGAGTTCATATTTGCGGAGAAGGTGGTGAATACGAAACTTTCACCCTCGACTGCCCCCTCTTCAAAAAGAAGATAGTAATGTGAGTAGAGTCAAATACACTAATAAGAACTTGTCACAACTGATACAGCATATGAAAGTTTTTTCATGTGTGTGTGTTTATGTGTGTGTGTGCAGTGATGAAGCAGAGACAGTGATCCACTCAGCAGACGCTTTCGCTCCAGTCGGCTACCTGCGCTTCACCAAGATGCACACCGAGAGCAAAGAAAGTGTGAGTCAAACTTTTGGAGTCCACGAGCGCAACTTGTTCAACAAATAAGATCAGTGCTGTTCGATGCTGAATCGATCATTTCGCAACAAAAGTTTGAGCGGCTGCGGGGTGGATTACTTTAACACCACTCTGAGGGCAAAACAAATACAAGAACAAAACCTTTTGGTGTCTGATAACTTTGTCGAGCAGAAGAGAATCACGGCACTGCGGGGCAGGGTTCAGATCAACCTCCAGAGGGCCTCCCTCTCTCCCTCTCCAGCACACTCTTGCTCTCGGTCTCTCCCTTCATCCCTCGCTCTCTCTCTCTCCTCTAGCCCCACATGGCCTACTTTGACGTCTGCAATATTCACTGCAGCCCGAAACTAGGCCCAGCTTAATAAACATGTCTGCTCACATTAAGGCGCTTTGCATTCAGGTAGCTGGCTAAGCGGACACAGGCGGGGGTTGCGGGGAGGCAGTAGGAATTGGCTTTTGGTATATTAGAAAGAGCTGAATGGGGCTTCACAGACAAGCAGAGTGACACTTGGAAACACTTTATTTGCCCTGCGAGAACAGAAAACTTTAGAAACCTTCAATTTTGTCAGAAATTCTGTGATGGAGACATTGACCTTTTTTATGTGCACTTTTAATGACTGCGGTTTTAATTGTCTTATTTAATGAGACACCCAGTAGTTGATAAGTGTTCCTGGCAACAGGAAGTGCTGCTTGCATGCTGGTTAATTTTTTGCAGCGGGTAAAGAACGAAGGGTCACACTGAGGGATGCCACTCGCCTGTAGCTCAACGTGTCTCCGGAGTAAAGCATGCGTGTTTCTTTGCACATCATACTATCAACACATTAATGTTTATTGCTTTTACGTTCGTTTGTATGCAAGAGTGTGTGTGTGTGTGTGTGTGTTTGTGTTTGTAGCCTTGCGTGTTTGTGTGTATATCTGCATGCTGGGTGGGGGCTGGGGACTGTTATGGACAGAAAACATACCCCCATCCCGCAACCTTCGTGACCCTGCAGCCTCACTCCCTACAGCTATATGTTTTTTCACTCCCCACACCGCCTCTGCCACCCCCCACCCCCCACCACCACCCCCATCACACAAACACGCACACGCTCCCCACACAGCCCATGCAAGCCCCCCCTAGGTTGCTGGGGGAAGAGCAGGGAGATCCAGGGCCTGCGAGGGGAAGGGGAGGGAAGGAAAGGGGGGTGGCAACCAGGGGAGAACCTGCCCCGGTTCAGCCTTCTGAAGCTCTTCTCGTCAGGGTGACAGATCCGCAGTGACACCAGCACTAGAGGAAACTGCACCGAGCTCAGGGGGTGGGGATGGACCACCATCATTTGCCCTCCGTTAATGCTAGTCAAGCTATTTTTCATGCTGGCCAGGAGAGAGGGGCTGAAGTATAATTAATTTGATTATCATATGGCCTAATGCAGTTGACAGCAGATGAGGGGGGTGAATGAGTGTTTGGGCAGGGCGGGGAAGGGGGTGGGGGCGGAGGGGGTGCACACTGAGAAAATATGAAATATGTATTCAAAATGCGTGACACCCGAACAGGATTTGGCAGGTAATACGTGTGCCTAAGAGAATGGTAATGATTTGTTATTTAGAGAAGTAGCAAAGACTGCAAAGGCAAACTATAAGTGAGCAGGGAAAAAAAAAAAGAAAGAATGAAATCCAAAACATGTCTCACGCATCCAGTCATGAGTTTTGACTGACAGCCAGCGTGATTGAATCTACAGTATCAGAAAACACCACTCCCTATTCGCCTGAGCCACGAATATGTTAGCATGTTGTTTTATATTCATTCACCTTGAAGTTATGTGTGTCTGGGTCCTTGTCATGAAAGACTGACACACACACACACACACACACACATACACACACAGCTTAGTGGGGTATTTGAAAAGGCTGGCTAATTATACAGCATTTTGTCTGTCTTTGCAAAAGGCTCAGTGCTCTTTGGTGGGCGTTTGGCCTGATGTATTCCCTGTGGTGCTTTATTGCAGGATGTGGTGGCGAGAGCTTTGCCCCATGGTAGTTGTCCTTGCCAGAGCGCCATTGACAAGATGACTGAGGAGGTGGAATATGCTGATCAAGCTGAAGACAACCAGCAAGAATTTACATCAAACTGTGACCTTAGTTGTCAGCGGGGCCACGGTGAGATTCATTTATGGTGAAACGTGCACATGCAGACATGCATGCTTGAGTGTGTGTTTATGTGTGCGTGTGTGTCAGAAGATATCTGTGTGTTGTGTTTGCTCTCTGAATCTATGTCATGCGGCCAACATCATGATGCTAGTATTTTTGAGGGACTGTTTGACAAGAGCTGTCATTTTAGCGGTGCGTTTGTGACAGTTTCTGAATTCATTTCTCCTTTGACATCAACTACCTATGTATGCATTACCGCACATGCAGCATACGCCCTGGTTATAAATAAGAAATAAAAGACCTGTTTTGTATGTTCTAATAGTCTTGATCAAGCATTGGACCAACCATTTGTGCTGTTTGCCAACAGTACTTGTGGAAATCCAAACTTGCTAATCCTTCATGTTATCCTTTCTCTTCCTGCAGATCTCCCTCCATCCTGCTCCCCAAGAAGCTCCAGAGGCTATCAGTGGATCTCTGGTATCAATGGCCTTCAGAGCAAAGAACCTGGGGTCCAGAGCCAGACAAGGGCAGCTTTCACCCAGCTGCAAAGTAAGGGACAGTGTGAGGTGGATAAATTATTGAGCAAGAGGGCAAACCCTGTTGAGCAGCGTGGTGTACCAGAGCTCTGGACATGCTTCTGAGTATTTCTTCACTCAGGAAAAGCAAAGGTTCTATAGAAAGTGTTTGTTTCCTCTCTGAAAAATCCAAAACAAAAGGTACAGAGAACACTCACAAATAAACTAAGTTTAATGAGTCATGTTTTCTTCGATCAGATAAGACATCTTTGTTATGATCAAGGAGAGATGATACAGAATTCCTTCATCCAGTGGTGATTCAAGCAGCTCAGTAAAAATGGATTCTGTGGGGCTCACTGTACTGTTATTCCTACTGAAGCCCCCAAAATTCAATGGAGAGAAACATATGGAGAGAACTTCTTTGTCCCTCGGGTGTCTCTCTTTCTCCTTGCTGTGTTTGGAGGAGGTGTGTCAGAGCCCGAGAAGTCGTTCCTTATTCAAAAGTGCTTGTCAACCCAGCAGGCAAAACCCTGTGTGTCACAGACTCCGTCCGTCACGGGAATGGTAAAGCAAGTTGGCCACCAAACAAGGACAAGTACTTCAAATTAACCAAGCCTCTTTTAAAACACACACACACATACACACACATAGTGCGTTCATGTTGGGTGGGTTATCGTTTTTGCCCTGCAGAAGTTTAAAAGTGCACGCTTTTACAGTGTATCTGAGTCTTTTTTTTTTCTCCTTCTCTTGTTTGATGGAGAAAGAGGAGCGAAAGATGAAAGGCATATTTAATGTTTATCGTGGTGCTCGGCTCAACAGCCTTCACAGTGCAGAGACAATATTAAACAAGTTAATATTTAATGAACAACCTCTTTGTATGAGGGCGAAGTAGTCTGAGACGCTGGTGTTGGCAAAGGAAAAACAAACTTGAAGCTTTTTCAAATGATTGTAGGGAGAAAGGCTTCGCTTTGAGCCCTTGTGCCTGTGTTTGCATCTAAAGCCTTCGATGTGCACACATACTGTGTTAGACTGCACTTTATAGAGGGGGACAAACACCATTACCACTTTAAAGTGGTTTCAATGGATTTCACTGTCAGAAAAAAAAAAAGTTTGCAACTATCCACCTCTTAACTATGATGATGATCAAGTTCAAATTAAATCTAAAGTGCATTTTTAACACCAGTTTAAAGGAAGAATAACAAAAACAGTTCAAACCATTTGAACAGGCTGACAAAATATATAGTATAGCACAGCTCTAAGCCCGACACTTTGACACCAGCAAATGCCTGTACGGACTTCGACTGCATGAATATTCACTGGCAACCTCGCCTGTTGCAGGAAAGTTGATCCAACTTTCCACAAAGTACAAGAAAACAACAAGAAAAAAAATATAATAAGACCAAGGAGGTAAAAGAGGTAAACCAAAAACACAAGTCTCAAATAACCAGTTGCATGAAATTGGTGGCCAGTCACAAACAAAGATGTGCTAAGGCCAAATGCATCACTTCTTTTGGTCACAAACCTTCAATTTTGCTTGAATAAACACAGCAAATATGTATCATATTTGGAGTATAATGATTTTTTTGGACTACTCTGCCTATTTTATTAAATATGGTACTTAGCATTATGCACAGAAAAACGCACAAGTTCACCAAGTTGTTAATGTTATGGTAAGGTAGATTATAGTAATTTAATTTACAATATGATGTTACATTGTTGTGATTTACAGTATAATGTGATACCTGTTTCCAGGTGAGTTGGACAGCAGAGGCTGGAAGATGAAGGACATTATTCTGGTCCACCTGTATGTGAGGTCCATGGAAGACTTTGCCCCCCTCAACACAGTCTATAAAAGCCACTTTGGCATTAACCCTCCAGCCAGGTGAAGGTTCAAACACACATACGGACTTTTGTTTCTGTTTTTTTTTTTCCTTCTCTCGGATTACCTAAGATTCCAAAGCATCTATTTTTATTTTCCCCCTTCTGTTCCTTGTAGGGTGTGTGTCCAGGCTCCTCTACCTGCTGGTCAGCTGATGCAGATGGACTGCCTGCTTCACAACTGGACCGAGCCCCTTGAGGAAGGCAGCTTCCACCAGAGGGAAGCCCTGCATGTTCAGAGCATGTCCCACTGGGCTCCTGCCAACATTGGGCCCTACAGCCAGGCTCTCAGGGTAAGACTCTACGGCAGGAAGAAGGCAGTGTTGCTGATGGTGGGTCACAGTGTTGACAGTTTATATTTGGTTAAGGTCCCAAAGGTAAGTATATTATTCTTTCGATAGAATTATCATTTACTCTGCTAATGATTTATAGCATTACTGTCTTGTCGATAGGAATGCGCTGCACACCGCACTGTTATTTACTTTTTCACCGGTTTTCGAGTTTATTTTTTTCAACATTTTCTGTTCATTTCAGCCTTTTTCTTTACATTATTTGCTTGACTTCTGATTGCAAATGATCAGAAAAATTCCTCTAATTGTCCTGATCCTCATCTGAAGGCCTGAGCCAGAATAAAGGTAAATTAATTTCTCTTGAGTCGTTTTTGGCTAAATGATTCATAGTATCACTCAAGGACAGTAAGTTAAGGATTAATGGTGCAATATCGAGGATTCATTTGATGAATGATGAATCTCAGTTGTTATTCTTGTGTTGCTTTGTTGTGCTTGACTCTTACAAAGCAATTGAAGTGTCTCAGATTACGTGATTACTCCGAGTGCGTGTCTGTTGTCTCTGTTTATGTATGGATGCACGCGTGCAGATGATTGTGATTGTTGCTTTGTGTGATAGTTTGTTCTCATTACTACTTTTATGTATACATGTAAATATATATCCCTATTATAATGGGCAGTGTGTATCCATTTTTGCACTTGTTTGTAAAGCTACGAACTGAACTGCTTTCATATTGTTTCAAACTTAGAAAGAATGTCGAATTCAAAGGCAGAGCAGAGGAAGTGTGGGCCGTGGTTGCACGGTTGGCTTGGTGTTTTGTTTACCCAGTGTGTATTATATGGGATTACACTTGTCAAGGTACTGTCAACAAGGATAGTGTCCATCTCCTCCACACTGTCCTTGATCCTGCAGCCAAATCCGTCTATGAGTGAGAACATGTGTGGATTAGCCATTCGTGTAGAGCTTGACGGCATATTTCACCAGTGTTTCACCGGAGCTCTGAGGAGCTTGTGCAGTTTGGATTCCTTAGATGCAACCTACAGAGTCAGGTTTGCTTTTAACATGCCAGCCGTGCTCGATTTCCTCAATGGAGTCTCATTGAGACATGAAATGGAAGCCAGCTGTAGGCATGTGCTGTTGCCTCTAGAAAAACCGTTTAATCTCTCGTTCTTTTAATGATCGTTCATATCTAAAACGCTTTGAGAAAACAATGAGAGGAGTTTGCTCATTCAGAGCCGCGCGCTGCTCTTCATACACGACCCCTGTGTTGCCTCACAGTGTGTCTGCTCCTCCTCCACGTTACAGCGACTTAATTTGATCAAAAATGTATTAACAACTCTTCAGTACGGCTAAGGATTTTTACATATTGATACAATTACCCCCCTGCTGTGAGCAAGCATGCGGTGCCACCCCTCCTTTAACCAATACCACGTTGACTCCATCTTAATGACAATTTCCCTTGGCGACTGTTGCCGCGTGACACCATGGCGACAGTGCTCTGACAACAAGCTTCTGCCTGAGTCCAAATAACCTGGAGCTCTTCACACTCACTGTGGAAAAGAATTTGTAATTAAAAGACAAATTCATTTATACAAGGGGGGTGGAAAGGGGGGGGTTTCACAATTTTGTGATCTTAATTATGTCCAGAAAATGTAACAGTTTCTGTGCAGCAGAGGTGTTTTTTTTCTAATGAGTTCTTTCTTTCTGCTGCTGAAAGTTCACAAAAACAGTAAAGATGGAGTCAAAGCATGTTGTGAAGTAGTCAGGAATCACTGAAAGCTGATGTCCTTATGGTGCTCCCCTGTCACCTGTAAATTAAGAGTCTCTCTGTAGTTCTAGCTCGTCCCAAAGCTTTCTCTATCTTGGCCACATCAAGATTTATCCTGGTTTGACCTTTCTTCTTGTCCAACAGTCTTCTTGGGTTGTTTGGTTTGCCCATGTGTTAGTGCTTTATGAAGACAGTTTCGAGGACAGAGCGAAAAAAACAGCAGCCAGTCAGTAATCTTCTTCATGTGTGAGCAATGCAGACAATAAAGTGGCTTGGTAGCCAGTTTGCAGAATTCTTTTGACGTACAATCGTGTATTTTCTTGTTTTCCTGCAAGTTATACCTTCTAAAAGTGGTAAAAAAGAGTGTGATGCCATTTATGGTCAATCACATGAAGAGCGGTGTTATTTTGCACAAGATTTCACAGATTGTACCTTCAATTGATAAACAATCCAGGTTTTTTTTCCTCTTTGTCATCAAATCTTAATATTTTCAACTATTCTTGTGTGCTATTTTGAAATACAGCTATAAGCTGACCAATGTCCAGCTCTATTGGGACCCATTTACTCTTTGACAAGTGTCCAGCGGTTTGAGAGACAGCACATGGCTAATGACAGAACATGGTATGTTGGCCCTGCAGGTTTGACTTCCACAGTAAAGGGTGGTGCTGGTGGAGGTAGAGAGGAGCAGCGTTAGGGATTGGCATGTGATTGATGCTGGACCTTCAAACTCCGTCCATCTCTCCATCTATCTGCCTGGCTTGTCATGTCTCTCAGCTTCAGCTCTCGGGGAACAGCAAGCTGGCTGAATGTCGACGTGGCCTGGCGAGCTGACAGATTCAGATCTGACTTGATTTAAAGAATTAGTTAACCTTTATGATGTCAAAGCTGGGGGCCTCACGGTGTATTGTATGTTAATGTAGGATGTGCCGGTAGTTTAGGTAAAAAAAGCCGCAAGCTATTGAGGCAAAAACAGTGATTTAATTTATGCTTTGTTTTTACATCGTTTCATATTGGTTCATGCCTGATTGACATTTGTTTAGAGGTTACAGTCACCATAATATGTATTGCTTGAAGTGTAATATATCAACTGTGAGTGCAGTAGTATCAAAGTTCCTGGCACTAATTGTTTTGTTTTGCTGCCTTTTTTTTTTTATATCAGAGATCTAATGCAAATTTTGCTGTCATTTGTTTCGAACGTAATTTGCATAAGCTAATTAAGATAAGACATTCTACTCTTTTACTGCATCAATCAATTCATTAAAAATAAAAGATGCTCTCAGACGTACAGTTTTTTGTTGCTAAAATATCAAAACAAATTCTCTCATCACGACTAAAGCCAAGTAATGGCATGCTTTTAAAAGAAATAAAAGTTATTACTGCATTTTCTGTCAGTTGTGTCTTAGAAGGAGCTTTTAAACAATTCCGTTTCATTAACGTAATAGTAGGAAAAAAAGAAGAACGGTCTTGCTCCTTTAGCCAGCATTGTTCCACATTTTTGCACAAAATCCATTTGTACTAATAACAGACAATTACGCTCCTGAGTTGCGAGATGGAAAAATGGACCTATTATAAGTCAGAGTTAACAACAGGAGTCTCAAACTGCATGATTTTTCTAACATCTATTTAGATAAATGCTGCCTATTCCATCACATGTTTACACAGGCAAGCACAATAGCCAAAACAGGTCTGAATAGAAAGACTATCAGTTGAATGGTTGTTAAACATCTCCTCTTTCCTGTTAAGCTAAGTGGCTCACCCCTGGGATATTTGCTGGGAAATTATACTCACTGATCAGATTCTGCTGGGTGTGTTTTGGGAGCTGACTGAGCTGCTAGCCTCAGGTTGCTGGTGAACACTCACCCCTTGCCTCATTCCCCTAATTGTGAGTGACAGTCAATATTGTGGAAGACCGTCTCGCACAAGCCCGCGACAGGATTTGCATTGGATTTTGAAAATTGTCAGAGTGGACTGTGAGGCATCAGGAGGGAAGTGGATCTGACGCTGCCAATTAACGTCAAAAGGAAGGAGTGCACCGTGGCGCGTGGGAGAATTTGAATAATCTTCTCACAGGAGTTTTAATGTCTAAAAACAATGAGTTGAACTTCGTCTGACCCTCTTGATGAAAAGTTCAGAGGTCAGACGAAGTCATAGTAAAGTTGGGCCACCCATGTAAGCATGAAAGTGGGTGCGAGATTTAACCAAAGAAGTATGTTGGAGGAAGTTTAATTTACTTTTCAGAAAATTCATTTTATTTTGCTTATTTCACAAATTTTTTACATTAATTTTAAGGACTTTTTAAAAAAAATAATTGACGACACAGAGTGACAGCAAGATGGGATCAATTGGGATTAAGATTCTCAAAGATTCTCAAACTAAGTTTAACACTCATGATATAAACATGTTTTTATCCATCATTCTCTATCTGTGTTTAAAATTAACGCACCGATATTTCACAGACTCTTCTATTAGAAATGTAATGGCAGAGCAAATAGCCTATGATGTCTTGGTGAAGATAGCAGCCCTGCTTTATGGTGAACAATCAAAGACCTGACAGCTGAATTTTAGCCAGTGTGATGACTGACAAAGCGAAGGACTTTAAGTGATGAATTGCAGAAATTGAGATAAGTGCTTAAGTTTTATAGTTTGTTTTCACTCAGGATGTTTCTACACTGTAAAAGAGCCAACATGCACAATTCAGCACCCACCCCTCAATTACATCAAACATCCCCCCACCTCCCAAAACTTCCTTGTCTACATCCAGAGAATACATCTACCTCAATTACCACAGAAGAGTAATTAGCCAAAAACCAGTGTGTGTGCGTGCATCTGCGTTCGGGGAGGTATTCATGCAGCACGAACAGATTAATTAGGACATTTAACTTCATTTCTAATATAACAAAATTAATCCCATAAAATTTGAGGGATCTCGGAGGAGGTGCCTGTCAGCATCTGACGCCTCTCCCCTGTTTGCCATAATCTATTAAAACCTTGCTTTTATCTCACCTCTCCCCCTGTCATACTTTATGGATTTTTTCATAAACACGGCCCATACTTCATAAACGTCTCAATTTTCTAGTCTATTAACATTACTTCAAAAGCGCTTGATAAAAGAGGAGGGCATGCGTGAAATAATGCACCAATAATACGAAGCGCTGGAGGCAAGAACAGTAGGGGCGGCTCTCTAGCATGCCAACTCAGACAATGCAAGGGATGTTATCAACTTTAATAAAAGAACAAATGATCACTTTCGCCCAAGGAGGAGGGGAGATGAGGCAGCGAGGAAGGGGTGAGGCCAGTCGCTCAGTAATTGAGTCGATGAAAAATGAGGTCTTGAAGGCTCAGCGGTTTGAGCAATCGTGAGATTGAAGGCTACTCAAAACTGCGTTGTTCTTCAGTACGTGTAGTTACTTGCTCCTAGTTGCAGCGGAGGATGTTAACACAGATTTGTTTTTTTTCCTTTCATTTCACTGAAGGCAGAAGTAGAACAGGCTTGCTGTTTCCTCTCCTGAATGCCTGAACTGTGTGCAATGAGTTGAACCTTTTGTCTGGAGCGAGTCAGAAATGTTTTTTTTTTTGACTGACAGTCGGGCTTCACCTTACAGCCTTCCCCCAGCGAGCATCGATTCAGTTCCTGTCTCTGTACATCACCTAAGTCTGTCTCTGTGGGCTTTACTTATCCTACCCAAACACAGGGGTCACCTGTCTTCACTTGAACTGGACACACACGAAAACAGGCTGATCAAACCCAGTGAGACCTTACCGCAATGGCATGCCGGGCTGTATGCCCCGAGGCCAGATCTTACAAAGGCACACACACACACACACATGCACATGCACCTGTGTGCTCTTTGTGATAGGCCCTGGCTGCATGACAAGGTAAACTGGTCGGGGTTATTAAAATGAGTCACGGATGACTCACTGTAACACACTCATGACTGACAGGACAGGTACACAGCATTCAAACCGCATTCGGTGACGTGCAAATAGATAAAGATGCAACGACAAACAAAATGGGCAGTTGAGTATACACACATTATCTCAAACCATCTGTACCTAAACATTTGTGGACAAATGTTTGCTCGTGTGTAGGTCTGTGTACCCACAACATGTATGCATACTCCACAACACTGCCCCGTATGCAAAAAAAAACGAGGACTTCCTTCCTAATACAGCTCTGTCTTGTGTCAGTGCTGGAGCTATTAGATGTGGGTTGATTACTTGTGCTTCTAAATGTGTGCACATGTGTGTGAGAGCTCAAATCAGACCACCTATTTAATCTGATGAGGGGGCAGTTTTATGGGATGTGGTGGACGACAGAGGAGGTAATTATGTCCCTCTCAACCCCAATGCCACATGCCCCACGACCCCCCCTCCCCCCTTTGCTCTCCTTTCGTGACCGCGTAGAGGCTGACCTGCTGTGGCAGTGGTCATTTTCAGGAGTCAGTGCATTCTTTGCTTCATACAGTATTATGCTGCTGCTACTGCTGCTACTGCTGTTTCTGCTGCTGCTGCTGCAGCACCACGTGGGAACAGGCTGGTATCAGCTTGTACCAGGCGAGGACAGGGGAAGGACTGGATCTGTCAGAGTGCATCGACTCTCAGGCGGCCACGTACGCCGGCGCTGTGCCTCTGCCCTGGCCCCTGCCACACTCCCACTCATTAATGGGCCCGGCCGTGACAACTGATCCTAATTGCCTTTGAACAGCTCTTCATGTATTATTGGTGCCTGACTGCCTTGGTTCATGTCAACAAGGCATGGGAAGCACGGACAGGATAGCCACAGTCATTGCCCCTCTTCCTCTTTTACATACTGAATGATGCAGAAATATACATAAAATAGATACACAGATACTGTAAACACATAAATGTCGTGCATTTATGTGAACACATAGGTGGACATGTATCAGTTAACCCCCAAGTCTCAAGAAACACAAAACACAGGTCTCTGGTGTCTCTTGTTAATGGTCTGCAGCAACCTTGTACAGGGGTCTTTCACCTTCACAGGATTTCAGATTACTTGACTGCTGTCTGTGTTAAATTATAACGTAATTATTTTTGTGGCTATGGCAATTTTTTGAGGAATTCAGGTACATAAATTAGTTTAGAAACATGAATATTGTTTATTCAATAAATGGTAGGGTCTTCTTTTTTTAAAATTTTTTAATAACCACTTGCTCCATGAGCATTAATGTGTGTGTGTGTGGGTTTGTGTGTGTGTGTGGTTGTTTGCTTCTCACTTTGTCACTGCTGATGAGCAGTGGAGGGTGAATGGTTCAGAGACATCATGAAGGCATCTGAAAAGCGTCATGTAAAGATCCCACCCCGGCCGATATCTGCCAAGGCAGTCGCGCTGTTACAATTGCAATCACAAACGCTCAGTCAAAACACGTCATTATTTGTGGTCCAGTGTTTGAATTATTAGCCCATATCCAACTATTTACTTCCCATTTTACCCTTCTATTTGAATAGGGGGAAAGAGGAGAGGTGGTGTGGCGCGGCTTTTTATTTGTGGAATGAAATAAATGAATACCAAATGCATAGATAAAAAGCATAGCGGCATGTCTTGTCCACTCCCATCACTGTCTGAGAGAGGAGAGACGTATGACCATCCCATTACTATGGTAACTAGCCACTATATTCAGAGCTGCCCGGGTGTGTTTCTTCCCCCCGCAGTGACGAGAGGGCATAGCTGACAGGGCCTACACGCACATACACTTATACACACAGATAAGGAGGGTCTGGATGATGCTCCTTGTGAAATATACACGTGTGTGGCAAATACAGACAGAGCAGCATAGGGACCATTCCCACACATACAAATAACAGTGTCAGGGAGAAATATAACCACCCCCCTCTAACTTTTTTAACCTTTTACTCAGAGGCAAAATTTGTAAGCCAAAACAATAGACACAGAACCATTATAGGAATCTGGCAGTGAGAGAATGTAATTAAACTTAGGCAAATGGGTACAAGAAAAGCTGCATTGTGCTTTCATATTTTTGATGTATAGCCATTGGTCAAACAGAATTGGATAAAAACGTCCGGGATTTTATTAATGGAGTGTTTTGTTAGCAAAGAATAAATGTGGTAACAAAGAGAAACCATGATTGATATGTTTCCGACAAACACTAATTGTCAACAACCCCGACTGAGTGGCTGCTAAAGATGGCTTTTTTGCTGCAGCAGATTCACTTTCTGACTGCTGCACAGCTCTCTGCTGTAGTTTGTGTATTTTAGGAAACGGCTCTTACACATGATTCCTTTAATTATTATGCTGTCTTATGCTTCACAGTTCTATAAGTTACACGAGCCTCTGGTTAGAAACGATTATTACATCTACATGCAACAGTGTGTTAGCTCGGCCATTTTGTCTTCATTTATTAAGGGATTTTTTTTTTTTTTTATGCATTTCTACAGATGAGTTAACGTTTAAATTCCATTTAATTTTGGCCATTCGCTTAATCATAAATTTCACATGGAGCAATTCTTCTGAGTAGTAACTTTTAACCTACACCATTCATTTTTCAAATGCCATTGTCATCAAAGCACGCTTTACTGAGGTAAAAGCTGCTGCAGATGAATAATATACAGTCTCCCGTTTTTTCTGCGGACATATCAGCATGTTCCCTTTTAATATATATTTATTATTGATATTATGGATTTATTATGTAAGGGGATGTCAGGCCCTGCGAGTCTAGGTAATGTAATGAGGAGATGCTCAGGCTAAGAGTTCATCCAATATAATTTAGAGTACACAATATTTTCTACATGTCAAAATATATTGAGTTGAATTTGATGCTCTGACACAAATGTTAATATTTGTTCTATTTTCCAGAGGGGATTCAGTATATTTCAGCACAATGTATTTTAAGATTTCCCAAAGTGAGACCATTATTATCTTTTGTCTAGATTTAAAGTAAAATAACATTTTGAAGCTTCAGGATTGTGTATTAAAAGGTATTTTTGAGATGGAAAATCTTTCTTTTTTACATTTTATTTTTTATTTTAATTCTTATTTTTTTTTACTATCCCTCTTTTTATAGACACTTCTCAGCTACATTTGATTTTCTGTACTTGACCCTAAAAATAAATAAAAAGAAAACCCCAGACCATTTTAGCATTTTTCCCAGATTTTTCTTCATCCATATTCCTGCGTTTCACTGGTGGAATTTGTGGCTTATTTATGCAAACATTTTGACTTTGCCAAAAAAAAAAAAAAGAAAGAAAAAGGAGACGATCCAAGAAGACTTCGATGCTGTCTAGCCAGCCTGTCCACAGATTGAGTGGACTTTGTATGAACAGCATTGCTGATACCCCAGATGCCTTTTTTAATGCAGCCATACTGCCATCTGTTGAGATGAGAGGGGGCTGCATCTCTTTTTGCTCTCCTCTGCATTTCCTGCACCATCTTGTTCCTTCTGTCTTTCATTTTTTTTTGTTTGTCTGTTATTCATCTTGTATTTGTAAATACTGAACTACACGTTGTCTGCATCACAAGCAGCAGGGTAGAAACAGAGCGGGGAAGAGAGTTTGTGTGTTTGTGTTTTGTGGATACAGAGGACTTTTCCTTTTGGACCAGCAGCTTCATGTTGCAGGGTCACATGCTTATTTGTTTTTGACATTCACACTGTCTCGTGCAAAATAGACATTTTACATTGGGGTCCCATCCTTCATATCACACACACACAGACTAGCATAACTTTGCAATTGCTAACAGTTATACTTTAATGGTTGTGCCTGCACAGCACTTTGTGTTGACATCATTCTTTTGTGCCCAGGTTAAGTTGGTGCTCTCATTACCAGCCAGACTAAGAGATAAAGCATCAAAAAGAGGAAAAATATGAAAAGACAGAAGAGACGAGGTGGTCACAGCTGGGAAGGGAGAAAAAACGGGGGTTGAGGGTTGCAGTTTCAGCATCATTCAATCAGACAACATGCCCCTCAGCTGAAACAGCGAGACCCTCCCCGACTCTCTCGAATTAGGGAGATTAGCAGGAAAGCGCATAATGCAGGATGATGGAATTTGTCATAATTTGCATTGTCCTGGAAAGATTCGGTTTGATAGAGCGATGCATGGAGGGGCTTGTCATGTCCCACGGGCAGGTCATAGAGGAAGCTTGGCAGATATGATTTTTGCGATATGTGCATCAGTCGTAAAAGCCTCACAACCAATTTGTCAAAAAATGTGAGGTCGGGACAGTTGAAGGCAGCAGGGCATTTTGCCTAGCGCAATGAAAAACCATGCCCTTCCATCACTCTTCATCCACAGCCCAGCTCTGGTGTGGCACAGTTCTCCAAAGCAGCAGACAATTTTATAACATCAGCTTTGGGTATTTGTTATGTTTTATTTGAACATATTTATTCATTTTAACATCATTATACCAGCAGTAAATTTACACAAGAACAAAGCGCAAAAACAATAGTAAATTGTATAAAAAACAGTCTTATTTTGTTGTAAAAATACCGTTTGTTTTTTTTTTATGATGGTGGAGAGTTTTATTTATTTATTCGTTTATTCATGCCAGTTGGCATTCAGATGTGTCTCCCTGAGCATCCAGCAGTCAGGCTCCCCTGACCTTGGCCATAGTACTGAGCGTCAGCTTCTGACCACCATAAAGTTGACCAGAGCTGACATGACAGTGTTACTCTTCCACACGGTTCACTGTCTATGGAGTGGGCATGTCGAGGGCAGACATCCAGGCACAACAGAAAAATACTCATAAGCTTGGAGAAGGTGGGGGTTGGGGAAATGCCAGCGTCCCTGGCTTAGACTGACCACACGTTGCCTTAACAATGGCTTATTATAGTTGTGGAATTTTAGCAATCATCTAAATTAGTCATCGTAAAATCTTTGTTTTGAACATATGCTTATGGTTTGTTTTCTGAATAAATGTGCAGTTTTTAGACCTGAGAGAATGAATTCAGAAATGCCCTATACTTGCCTTTCTTTGTGTACTTCATACGGCTATTTATGTCGCCGTTTAAGTAACACTGATTTTGTGTGACAGTTGAGCATACAGGGGTTAGGCTCAAACTGGAGCACAAACAGAAAGCAAAAAATAAAGATAGTGGTAAAAAAAAAAAAAAAAAAGAGGAGGGAATAAAAAAGGCAAATATCTCCCTCCTCCTTCCCATGAAGCCTTAAATGAGAAGCCTAACATGGGGAGAGATTCTGTAGAGGAAAAAGCGGTTGTGGTTCTCCTGAAAGGTTTGTATTTGTAGAAATGAGGTGTCAGAAGAGGCAGGATTTCCTCAGGGCGCAGCACAACATGAGCCCATCTCTTATCATTTCCCACTCCCAGACGTGATCTGCTTTGAATGCACTAATGCTGAAAGAGCCCCACAGACTTGAAGCCAGTTCGAGATGAAATCACAGCACACATCCCTGACAAACTGCCATCCACCACACAAGGATTAAACAGTCGTTGCATATCAAATCCCCGCCAAAAAGCAGAAATAATATATGCACTTAAATACATTCAACAAAACTTCAACCTCAGTTTTTTGATCCTCACATTTTGAACTATTTTGAGCTATTTGCCAACCCTAAAATATTCAGGAAAAGAGGAAAATTACCAAAGTGAAAAACGAGTCAAGACAGAAATTTAAAAAATTTGTCACATATATTAAGAATGTTCCATAAGGGATTAAAAGTAAATTATAGTTTATATATTAAAGTGAGTTTTAAATAAAAACCTAGCATGTAAATGCAGAATCTGGCCTGCTGCTACTCACATGTGTCATGGTACTTTGGCTGTTGTTTGTACTCACTCTAAGCTATTTATAAAAGGCATACAACTGTAAAAATAATCTTAAAAAGTTGTGGCTCAGAGCTGTAAAGCCTTGCCCCAGTGCTCCGAAGATGCACTCCTATGCCTTTATTCCTTGCTGAGGCTGTAAACAACACTGAAAATACATGGTGTCAAGTCCATGACAGACAAATTACAAATATTAATCACATTTTGCAATTAATTACCCTCCCTGTAGCATGAACTGTACTGCCATTACCCTTTTAGTTTGGTTACATGTGTCCTTGCATAAGGGAAAAGTTACACCAAATTAATCTAACCTATTTTACACATTTTGTATTATCATTTTCCTGGTTAAATTATGCATGAGGTCTCAATGGGGAGAAATGTGACCATTAGCATATCTGATAGGAACGGTGGAGCAGTTTTCCACCTCTCTCTGTCCTTGGAACCAGGCAGAAAAACCTGACTGTTCGTCAATACCAGGTCATTTTATCCAGGCCAGCCCAGTTCATCTATACCATTCCGGAGCTCTGCTAATGACACTCGGAGACATCTTCAACACGATGGGGGCCCAGAGGGCTCCAACACCAATGTGAATATAGTCTAGCACTGTCTGGTCATCTCTGAGAGCTCTTTGACAAAAACTGCAATTAGGAACACCTCAGACACACCAGCCTGAAACGAGACACCGTTAAGGGTTGGACGGCGGACACAGCCAGGCGCTTCCTGAGTACATTTACATATATGTAACCGTCTGCAGCTCACGGGGAGGGATGGAGGGAATGTCTTTGGGGATGGTGACCTTTTGACATATCTTTGGGTTTATTAGAAAAGTGATAGTGTTGTAACCATGAAATAAAGGTCTGTAAAAAAATACAGCTTACCTAATACTGTGCAGGGAATTGTGGGTTTTAAAGGCTGGTGTTGTTGACCTCATGAGAAGCCTTTTTTTTTTTCATTTATATGCAAAGTGACCAAATTCTCAAAAAAGATGTAATATTGTTTAAAATCCTTATTTTCAAATAAATTCTGTGTTAAATTGTAAAATACATTTAAAAAAAAAGATTTAACAAAACATTTGACCAGTCGACTAAATGAGGCAAACAAAAGCGTGACATTTTAATCCTCTTGAACTCTTTAGAAAATACCATCTAATGAAAAAATTGAAATAAAAATTCAACATTAACTGTGACAAGAATTTTGCCCAAATTACCCACCTATCAGTTACTGTATGTGTACTCTGATGGTAAAAACCGATCAAATATATGATTAAAAAAACAGATTTTTGCTCCAAAAGACAGCAGAAACAGAAACCCTGAAATTTCCAAAAATCTTTGACGTTATGGCAGCAAATATCAAATATAACTAAGAAGCAGTTGGGATTCATGTTGGTTTATTTCTTCAGTTATGAAGAAATAAACCAACATGAACATGTGATATTGATTCACCAGCCCTTTTCTCTTTGGGCCACTTACACTGCTCAGGCTCGCACTTGAAAAATACTTACCTTGTTATGGAAAGTTTAATGTCATACGCAATTGTTTGACCCTTATGAATATTAAAGGATCCCATCTCTGGCCTATTAAAAATGCATGTGGCATTGTGGTTGTTGATCACGTTTAGAACGCCCATGCAAATTGGACTGTCTTCCCTGTCAAGGCCTAAGATGAATAATGTAGTTGTGTTGTATATTCAGGGACACACCATTGACAGTCAATTAACAAGTTTGATTGGTGTGTGAACTCATTCTTTTGAACTGTTAATTTTATGTAAATAGTATTCGCTCTCCCTTATCCACTGTCTCTCCCCCATCCAGGTTCACGACAGAAAGATGTGCCCCCACCACCACAAACCCCCAAATCCCCAATTCCACCTCCCACTAAGAGTAACCAGAGTGGGATCCTTAATAATTGATCATCACACACCTGCTTGGTAGAAGCTATGGGAGTCTGCCTTTAACAGTCAAGGGGGCCCATGCTAGCCCCTTTTGATATTCAAATAGACAAATGGTAACCAGCCTTTGTGAATTCAAAATGGAGCGAGCTCTTTTCATGGGGACGAGCTTGTTAAGAAATTCTGGCCGCCCGTCCAACCTGATGGAGCCCTTCTTTGTTGGAAAGGATGTGATGGCATTTGATGGCTCATAAATGGAATGCCAATGACAATTTGTTGTTGATGTGTGGGAATCTGGCTTTTATGTGAGGCAGACATAGTAATGCCGGCGCACGGGCAGATTGTGCTTGCAGGTAAATGATCCAGTGATTGATCCAACCGGTTGAAAGCAGCGGAGGGCCTTATCTCCTTCCTTTCTTCCCCCCAATTTTACTCGCGCCCATCTTCGCTGCATCTCTTGTCTCCCGCACTGTCCCAGTGATTTGGAGCAGCAGAGATGGAAGCTGAAGATTCATCAAAGTTGACAAGTGAACCCAGGAGCTGGGGATCATGGAAAACCCATCTGATTATGGAAATAGCCGTGACCATGTCTGCCCTCTAGCTAAACAGTTGTGTGGCAAGCATCTTATTCTGCTAGTATCCCATAAAAAACATACCTTTCAGCAAGCAACAAATATTCTGTTTTGAGGATTCCTCCTTTTAAACAAGTTGTGTCTCTTTCTATCTAGGAAGGTTTGATAAAACTAAGCCAAGTAAATAATAAAAAGGGTTTGTTATTAATAAGAAGTTTGACTGAGAGGGCGTAAAGTCTAAAGTGATACCTCTGGTCCATGCTAACCCTTTTAATCTCGCTGTAAACATGATACCCCGGGTCGTGTCTCTGCTAATCAGTAAAGGACCTTGTGTCAGGCCATGAATCAATTGATTCAGGCCCTTCTGATCCTCCCTGGAGATCCACATGTGCTCCAGGGTCCCTGCAAAGGCCAGCAATTATCAACATGTCACCAACAGCTATTTGCATTGACCAACAGCTTGTGTCCTGCACTAATGCCATCCGAACTCAAACACGGGTGGACTGCAGGGTCTCTGAAGACCTGACCTTCTTAATGCCGCTCCTCATCCCTACCCATCTCTTTGCATTAAACAGATAGATTTTTTCAGGCTTCATTATTCATTGCGTTTAATTCTAACAGAGGTGTTTAGCAGAGAATTGAGCTTATTATCACATGGCTAATTGTGCTTATAAATAACACTGGTGCCACAGAGATACATTGGCAGGCGTATCTCAGAGTCCCTGCGTATGAAATGAGAATTGTTGGTGATAAGATGCTGAAAAACGGCAGAGGTGAAACTTGTTAATTAATGCAGTGCTACTCAAACTTAACGTACACATATAATTAATGTTAATTTGATTATAGCACCTGACTGATGAAAATTGTACTTGTTTTTTACAAAACTCATTTGCAAGTTTAATGACTTGTTTCTTACAGCTAGTTTTCTGGTTGAATAGAAATTATGTGTTCAAGTTCATAATTGGCTAATTAAATGTTCTTATTTTTACTTCAAAAGTTCCACTGCAGACAAAAATTTGAAGTAAGTTTCAGCTATTTATTCTTCATAGTACACTGTACAAAGAGACAGGGACCACTTTCACTACCAGGTCACCTCAAGTTTTCCACAATTAATGCAGGGGTTTTAATTTCAGCTCTAGAAATATGTTACCAAATTTGATGTATTTTCTTTTTTGCTTTTTCTAATCTATCAATTATGACTTAGATTTACACTTTTTTTTGACTAGGAGCATTTTTTTCTCTCAGCAATAAAATTGTATTCCTTTTGTTAAGTCCATTTTATCACTAAAAGACCCTATGTGAACAGTTCTTTAAAAGACTGCAATTAATTGTTAAGTATTGGTTAGTAGGGAAACATAAGGCCGAGCTTTAGCTATTTTTTGCACTGTACTCTTCCAAAGCAATATCCCACTGGGCCCATAGCTCTGACTTGTTTTAAGCCGTACTGGTGTCATGACTAAGTGCCATTTCAAACCAAACTTTGGTGATCACCTAACTTTGATCTGGCACCACTTCCAGGTCAAATTTTTAGTTTGTTTATTGCTTTGATTTCTAAATGCATACCTGCAAACTAATGATGACATCATGAGCCTCGGCTGTGCTTGGGGCTGTTTGGCCAGTGTTAGTATGGGTTGCTAACACTCTAAACTGAGATAGTGAAAATAGTACATGTGGAACGTCATACCTACTTTTAATCATTATGCCAACATTGTCTTTATGTTAGCATCTCAGTGTTTGCATTTAGCTTAAAGCGCCAGTGTGCCAAAGTTCAACCTCACCGGGTTGCTAGTTTGGCTGTAGGCTCTAAATCTTGCAGATATTTACCATAATAAAGCCCATGTTGCTGTCTTTTCTTGTGCTCTTTCTCCAGGTTGATCAGTCGGTTTTCTGTGCAGGCCAGATCGCTTTGGTCCCCTGTACCATGCAGCTGGTAAAGGCTGGCACCAGGACGCAGGCCCGGTTGTCCTTTGGCTATGTGAAGAAGGTTCTGGAAGCGGTGATCAGCAGCCTGACTCTTACTCATGTTGTCCAGGCCCACTGCTACACCACAAGACACCAAGACATCCCCATCATCAGGGCGGTGTGGGAGAGCATGCTGAAGGAAGCAGAGGAAGAGGAGGAAAAGGTCAGCCACTGTGGACTTAGATTTTTTTGTTTATGAAAAATATTCAAGTGGTTGAGAAGAAGAGCAATGACTGCCTGTTTTATTATAGATGCAGAGGAAATATTGATCATACTGATAATACGATACTACTCCCACATATAGTAGAATGAACACATGTTTAATGGATTAAAAGACAGTGGGATCCATATCTTGATGAATAAGTAAAAAAAAAAAAAGAGAAACTTGATGTTATCCAAGTTTTTCAGAGAGGCCTTTCAGAATTTGTATTTTATAGTTGTGAAATAAGGGAAAGTTCCTCGCCCCACTCTGCCCCCTTGAGACCCAAGCCGCTGCGACTGATATTTACCAGTGAGTGCGCTCATGAAAAGTTGATGATGTGGGAAACGCTGGTGTCTTTGAAAATGTGGAGCTTGGCACAGAAGCAGATGTCTTCCTCAGAGCTTCCCTAATCCTTTGCCCCCACACACCATTTTGGAGCTCCGTTCAACTCTCAGAGCAGCTTATCCCCCTCTCCACCCCTCTTCCCTGCCACCTCCCAACATCCCTCCCTCTACTCCACCACCCCAGCTTACAACCCCTGCTCCATAAGTCTAATAGGGGCACCAGTCTCCCCTGGCAGCCCTTCTCCTCCCACAGTAATCTGTCTAGCCATGGGAATAGTGCCTATGGGAGAGAGGCAGGAGCCCACCTCTAACACACAGCGATGCTCGGTGGTGAACGGTGTTTAAGACTAGAGAGAGGACGTCGACTTTGTGTCAATGCCACAAAAGTATAGCAGTATGTGAAATTATAAACATGTTATTTAAGGCCAACAATCATGTTCTAAAAACTTTCAAATGACTGTCTCAGACCTCAAACACATATCATACAGTTTAGCTTATCTCAGTCAAGAGCTGGCGTCTGTTTTTTAATTTAATTGACATATTGTGCCTCATTGTACTCACAGTGGAATAGAAATCTTGAAAGCGTTGGCAGCGTACCATCCATTCAGTATGCAGATTGGCTCGTTCAGATAACAAGGCTAACCAAGGGCAAAGCTTTGGGACGTGACAAGACTAACCTCAGGTCAGAGGTCACTAAAGATGGACAACATCGTCCATCTGTTGTGCTTCCACACGGTATGTCAGAACAATCAAAAATATTCATTTAGCTGACCCAAGATTGCCACCGGGAGACCATGATTTATTTTTAACTGATTCCCAGATTAGGCAGCTCTAATTGACAGCTCCATCTGTAAACAGGTGAGCTCTCCCCTTAAGGATAGAGCTAGCTTAGGTTGGTGGGTTGCTAACCTGACCTCAAGCTTTTTTCTTTGCCGGTGAGGCAGATCATCTGGGTGAGACTTGGCAGCTTGGTCCTCTTACTTTCCCTGCTCTTCCACTTCAGCCACAGATCTATAAAGTACAGAAAGAGATAGGGAAAGTAGTTAAGATGTGATGTGTGTGTGTTTGTGAGTGTGTAGTGGGGGTTTCTGTTTCATGCTGAAGTTGGTGAAATGCTCTTTCCCTTGGGTGGGGATTATACAAAGCACCGGTGCTCATTTGAACTCATTAAATTGTTTAACTCAGGTCAAATGCTGATAACAAAACTCCCTCAGAGAGAGAAAGAGCACCACCAGCTGCCATTAGCAGAAAGAGTGTTGCTTTATTTATGGGCTTCAAGCGGAAAAGCAGCTCAAAATTGACTTAAAAATGTTGTAACTCTAAGTTAGTTACTAAATGAACCTGAGATTTGAAGCAATTTTCAAACAAAAGCTTCAAAGAGTTTCACAGAAAGAAACAGAAAAGAAAAGAAAAGAAAAGAAAAGAACAGCATAAAACAGATAAACCAGTATGTTAATAAAGATACACATACTTACCAAAAACTCAAGTGATGCCATATTATATGTATAAATGTAAGAAAAATTAAAAACTGGTGAGTATTATCTAATGTCCCAAAGCATTTAATTTAAGCATTCTGAATAATTAAACTAAGAACTAATTTAAAACTAAGAACAAAAATTGTAGTTATACCATTTTTTTAATCTAAAAACTTTCTTTTTTTTAAAAAAAAAGTCATTAAATATCTCACATTTAACAATTAAATAGATCATAGAGCATTCCATGTAGAGTTAATTAATTATGCAGGTTTTATTATGTCTGAAGATTTAAATAGTTAAACTGCAACTTGTTCTTTCCACTTGTTTTTTTCCTCAAAACGCATCTTTTCTTTATCATACATCTTGATTACCATAAATACAATATATAATAATGTGATATATATAGTTAAGTCCAGATGGAGATCGAACTGAATTGTGAAATGTTGGTATAAGTATCCTCACAGTTTTATATACTAAGATAGAAAAGGTATATATATCAGTGTATTTTCAGACAGCAGACCTGTGAAGTGAAATCATAGAAACACCGGCTGCCTTGCGTGTCTGTGAAGCCACAGGGCCATGTTGTTGTTGTGCGTTGATAATTTCTCTAATCAGGTGGATGAAGAAGCTTGCAGGGTTAATTGGGAGCATACTGGAGTCGCTACAAGTGTGAAATTGTATTTACGGTGCATTAAACCACAATGAGCCTGTTTGTCTGCGTGTGTGCAAAGGCTTTGATGAACAGGAAGATTTTGATGTGAAAAGTCAATAAATGTTAAACAGATCTCCCTTTGTGTAGCAATAATAGGTTCTGAAAACAAGTCGGAAAATAAAGTGAAATAATTATTAAGGAGGGTTGGATACATTTTACAGTTATTCTTTTAGAAATGTGGAAAAGATTTTGATGAAATGATCTGATTTGTTGAAATTTTATGGATGGTCAATTTAATTTTAGCAGAGCTGAATCTGCTGTGTGGACAGTTCTGTCCCTGCATGCCACAGTAGACCCTATTTACATTATGTCTCCTTTGCTTTTTTTGAGGCTTTTGAAGTAACTCTGGCATAGTTTTATAATGGCCTCATCCCTTTAAACCTCTCTTTACCACACCGACATGGCCCTGTGTGTTTCATTTACACAAACAGTCTAGCGAGCTTCAGAGCAGACTCTTAAGAAAAGAGCATGAATGAGCGAGTGAAAGGGAAGGGATATTATAGCGGACTGACAGCACTACAGTAAGTGCTGAGACATAGAGCCACATGCTGAAGGCGTCCTGCTGGGCAGGAAATGTAGGGGAACTGGCTAAGCAGCGCAGACCCATCAGCTCCCCGCTGTTCCCCGCCTTTACACCACTTCCTTATTACCGTGTTTACCGTTCGGCTTTCACGCCTCTCGGCCCTCCAACCCGCCGCACGCTCCAGGCGCATGGGCGCGAGTTAGAGGGAGGAAAGTGGGGAGAAAGAAAACAAACATAAGGAGAAGCAGGTCACACACCATCAGCGTAGAGAGCTGAGCACAGCAGATCCAGACTTGGTTGCATTTACCTGCTGCCTACAGAGTCAGAGAGCGCTGGAGGAATGCTGCAAGCCCTGGAAGTGAGGTGGGATGAAGTAATGAGATGGACTGTGTTAAGTGGCTGGTGTAGAGCGGAAACAGATCCCTCCACACACACACACACACAAACTCTGCCACTTGCCTCCCCTCCCAACTTGCCACTTCAGTACTCAGCTCCACGGCATGTCAAAGTTTGTATTTTATTGGATTAATTAAATAAATTATCTCTGGTCAGGTAGGGATGTCAGCCAGACTCTCCCCTCTTACTCCTCTGGCATGGAAACACATATTGATGGAGCTCTGACCACACTCTAGTTTTAAGGTATACACACATGCAAGACACCTGCACATACACAAACACACTCACAATAATGCACCATTGGCACATTTAGTCTCATAGAACTGCACAACCTTTCCACCTCATGCAACTTTTCGGTGGTTGCATTAATAAAGAAACAAATAGGGGCTGATTTAACGGTGTCCGACAGCTCTGACAAAAAGTCAGCAACTGTGCCGTGACAATGAAGTCCTGCCGGAGGCTGGAGTCACAGCGCTGAAGTCCCCCTGATCTCCTTGTTGATGGTCGGTTGGGTATGGTACCTCAACACTCGAGGCCTGCAGGGTGGCCTTTAAGCCTGGCTGAGCAGGGCCCCCTGTCCTGTCACTTCTCTCCCCAGTTCTCACTCTCCGTTCCATGTTCAATCACTATTGACAAGTGCAGGAGCAGTTCCCTCCAGGAGAATACCTAGCCTGTGCCAGAAGTGCTAATATAACATTTATCAAGGCATGGGACACGTATGTGTGCTGTCACTCTGTCCGACATGCTAAGAGCTTCTGTGCTGACATGGCTATTGTTCTCTGCTCTTGTTATTGTTATTGTTGACCACCACTAGGTCAGGTCTCTTCCAAAAATCAGCAGCGTAAAGAAATCTTAACCTAACCCCAACGCACATACTCATTCAGGACAGTCTCCAAGGCAAGAGGTTAGCTGTTGATACACAATTAAGCGTTTGCTATAGTTTAATCTAAAGGTAAGTGCTGCTTCAGTGAATCTGGCTGATTGGGTCATGACGGGCTCGTCTGCTGAAAGGACAAAGAGGCCGTCGTCTGCTCTCGTCAATGATTTCTCTCTCTCTTTTTTTTTTGTGAGTAAATATCAAAATAAAATGTAAGTAACCTGTTATTATTCTGCACTTACGAAGTGGGGTGTAAGTGGATGAAAATTGATCCAGCAAATTGAAAAGGGGGTTAAGTGTTTTTGCCCTATCGACTCCAACTGAAATGACGGTTATATAAAACACTCATTTCTCTCCCATTAGCAGATGAAGCCACAGCCAAGTATTATTAGAGGGCCACATTGTAGCACTGCTCCAAGACATTTTGTTACTGCTAATGGCCCTCTGTCCAGAGGAGAAAAAATATAGAGGTTTTGGCTCTGTAGATAAAATTGAGGCAGTTTTCCACTAAATGTGTGTGTGTGTGTGTGGTGAAGCTGTCATAACATGTTGTGAGTGATCTTCTTAGAAAGGTGAGAAGTCATCTTGGATGGGACCTGTCATCCCAGCAAATGCAGCTCAAAGTAAAAGCACTTGTGCATGTGGCTGCAAGCAGTATGGATTCTTTCTGAATTGTTTGGACACTATCATTACCCAGGGTCACCTCACAATCTCATGTTAATTGATAGCCTGTCAGCCTGTCAAATAAAAAAGCCTGTCTTAGTGCTGTGTGGTAGAATTTTATGAGGTGCTTTACAATAATGTTTAATGTTGATGGAGTAGTGTTTTGTGGTCAAAAAAGCACAGCATGTATCTCAGCAGGAGGGCCATACATTTGATTGTGGTGTGTGGCAAAACACGGTATATAATTTGCCAGCCGGTTCATTTGAATATATCGTTTCTCTTGTGCTGCAGGACTTGTCGTGGGAGACTGAAAGCAAATCTGCGCCTTTGTTTGTCGCCGTGGTGCCTGCCTTACCCAAAGGTGCAGCTGTTGAACTTCATGTAACTGCAGTTCAGGATGATCCCACCAAAAGGACTTCCTGTCACATGACTACAAAGATGGCGTGCGGATCCATAGAGTGCCACACTGTAATGTCTGCTGACATGTGCAGTGCTTCGCTGTCACTTTCCCTGGCTGCGCCTGGTGATGACCTGGAGATCACCTCCATGAAGGATGCAACAGAAGCGGTCGGTGCTACATTAAAGAAGGCCATGAAGAAGATGGATGCCGAGCTGGTGCCACTGTGTGCCAGGGTGTTCTACAAGTGCACCCACCCTGCGGCTCAGCAGATTGTCAAAGGTATGTCACTGGACGTGTATTTCACTTGAGATGTAACACAAAAGCGTTGATTGATCTATTATTAACACTCATAAAGAGTATTTATTCTAAATAAGCTGCTCTGTTAAAGGCAACACTTCTGAGATTCACTGCTCTCACAAGTTAAGCTCTACATCACTGTATTAATGGAAACAAAGTGACAGCCCGTCTCTCTCTGCACTCTCGTTTCAAAGAAAGTTTGAGCTGACATTGGTTAAATAAACTCCATAAGGTATACTGGGAAGCAGTCTCTCCGAGGAGAGCTCCCCTTCTTCCTGTGTTTAATTATTGTAAGTCATTTGTTGTGGCTGCGGTGTGTACAGTAACCCAAGCAGCTGGCACAGTCTTTTGTCATCATTACACTTTTATACGCCACCATCTCCTGCTCCCCCGGATCCTAGGTTCTTGTCAAGGCAAATGCAGAATAGTATTTGTTTTATCCTGAGAGATGTTCTCTCGGAGGGAAAAGGGCGACAAGCGCATCGATCACACAGGCTCACTTGTCAAGTCATAGCTGAAGCAGTCAATTAACATTTTTGAATCAGCGCCAAACCAGCCATCTTACTGTCATATTTAGCTTTGACATAACTCATCTTTTTGAGGACATGAAATTATGGTTACCAGAGATGAATGGGAAATAGGTTGATCTGTTTCGAGTATGTGCTGATATGCATGACAGATGAACAGAGCTATTTGTTTTGTTACCTAATTATATAATTGTTGTTCAACATTGTTTCGTGATATATGATGTGTGTCATTTATTTCTCCTCTCATTATCTGCATCAGAAGAATACGATGATTTAGTAGTGAGGAGAAAGACATCCAGATTTTATGCGTTAAATATTACATTAATGAAGACATAGATGAAGATTTAGGAATACATGCTGGATGTGTTTATATTTATTACAGTTTCAATCAAAATTTGCCATTGAAACGTCTCAGTGAGAAGTACTCTAAAATGTTAGGTGTGTTACTGGGTCATTGGTTTACTGGAGCAAAATCAACCTCAATCTAGTCCTTGAATTGTATGTGTCTTTGATTATGGCCTGCGCTGACTGCTTCCCTAAAACCATTTACTGACTCATCATCGAGCTGGAATCTGTTACCTTACCGTGCACGCACAGCCGAGCCCTGGAAGCTCACCCGTGGGCGTTTTTATGGGTCACAGCCTATGCTCATTGGGTGATGAATCCAAAAAGTCAAAGGAGGAAAAGTAACACCTCTGGCGCTAGCAGTCACAGCCTCACAACTGCTGCTGTCAGCGAGCAGACAGGCAACAACACTGGGGCAAAATGTGAATGCACAACCCCCCTCCCCTTTGGTTACTTGCGTCGGGATTTACAGCTGATAGACATGACATATGCTCCAAATGAAACCTTTAAACATCTTGTCTCAACTTGTTACTTCCGATAGAAAGGTTCTCACAAAGATAGGGCCCCCACAACCCAAACTCAGACCTCAACTTCTAGCAAAGGACCAAAATAGGTTCTTGTGTTTCTTCTAAATGAAAAAAAACTTATTTTATATAGTAAAATTTGAATGCACTTTGATCTTTTTGTGGCTAGATAATCAAAACAAAACCAAACAGTAGCTCCAATATCCACAGTAACTGATGTTGGCAGCAGAAACAAGCCACAAACATAAAACTGACAATTTTTTTACATTTTAAAAATTACAGAGTGAAGTTGTTAGCATATAGAGTGCTGTTTGCACATCATGTTTAATACTCACTCTTCTCTTAGCTCTGTTTTGGTCTCAAACAATATCTCAGGAAAATATTACTTGCATTCAACTAAGTGCTCCAGTATGATCATTGACTGTGAGCATGTAGCTTGTAGAGTTTTTTGCTACTACAGCTGCCAGCTGTGGCCAAAGTTACACCATGAAAGCAGTTAGAGTGAACAAAAACAGTTAAGTTGTCGAGTGGAGAGCCAAAAGTTTAGCTAAAAGACGCTTTAAAGCTCTGCAAACCAAAAGGGAAGTGGTTTTTCTCAGTGGTTTCATCATTCCCAATGACGCCTTTAATGTACATGCGGGAATGTGCTGTGTTGTTTGTATAAAATTATCTTTAAAAGCTGCTTCATTGAAAGATAAGGAAGGCCTCCCTCTTTGTGACTTCACTGCACACACCAAGCACCTCAGCTTCTTTGTTCCACCTCCTTGGACCAAATGAACAATTTCCATGAGCCAACACTTGTTAATTACCTCTTTGCTTACTGAATAATTTGACCATCTGACCACTCAACCATTCCACATAAGAATCCCCCTTTTTCCGTCCCCTTTTCACCACTGCCTTCATTGACACCCCTCCGTCAATTCACTTAGGCTTACAATATTCATATATTAATCAG
>JAQMCX010000015.1:7801899-7849819 GCA_029814765.1 Acanthurus leucopareius | reverse complement strand
TTACGGAAGCATTTATAGTAATTGGAGCAAAGTAGTCCGTTTATTTACTTGCTTTTGAATCACATACACCAAAAAAAAAAAAAAAAAAAAAGCACAAAATTGCATGGTCACTCAAGTCACCTTCACCCCCCTCATGTCTCTCATTCATGCATAAGCAGGCACGTCTGTGTACACAGACACTGAAACAGACTCTCAAAGAGAGAGTGCAATTATTTCCTATCTGTTAGTACAAAGATTAAAACATCCTGACATAAAACAGGCTTTGTGTGCAAGGTGTGATAAAGGGTGTGTTTCTTCTCTTAATAAAACCATCCCCTGTCTGTGATCTCCCCAGCTCGTTCAGTTGTCAGCTAGCCATCTCTAGAGGATCCTGCTTCCCAGGGTGCACCACATGCTCTGATAACACATATTTAGGCTTTTAATGCCCTCCGAAAAAGGCTCTGTGTTCAGTGGGGGTATTTTAAGCTGTAGTGCATATTAGCTAATTAGGGTGTGTGGGCTCTTTGTAAGGATGTTTGGCATGCTGCGTGCGCTTTAAATGAAAGAGAAAGAGGCTTATTAAATAGTACTGAACTGCTCGTATAACCTCCCTGTCCTGATTCCTCTCTCTACAAGTTCACATAAATGTCACACAGTGTTGCTGCAGTACTGGAAGATAATATTAAAAGAACACAAGTTTTTATTTGTCCGCCGAGACTCAGCATTACTGGTCAGGAATGACATTTTGACATTCTGCTTGACAGATGTTATGAATAAAGAAAATACATTTGCAACAGTGATGAAAAAAGTGACATACTTTTCCAGATGTGTAACTGTGCAGTGGACATGCCAGATCAGTGACCACACCCAAATCCCATGCTACATGCTAATATATCAGTAGACATAAGCCAGGACAGTCAACCATGAGACAGGAACACTTTTGACCAATTAGTGCATGGAGCAGAGCGGGGAAGGGGGCAACATCCCAGCGGGCCGCTGCTAAATAGACAGGCTGTCATCAAGACCAGACTCTGAGACACTCGATGAATTCTCACATGTCCGCTGCCCATCTGTAGTCCGGCCACACACACACACATACACACACACACACACACATATACACTAACAACATCTCTTAGCTCTTGTAAAACTGAGAGGCAGTCCCAACACAGCTTACTAACATCCCATCACAACGGGAGCGCAGGATCCATTCCGCTAGATCCCCTCCAACAAGCTGCTCAATTGTCCAAAAGGGTATTGGCAACCCCCTTCCCCCACCCCCACCCGCCCCACCCCGTGTGTACGTGTTTGGTTGTGTGCAAGTTTGGGAGGGACAGCATAGATTTTAGTCCGTGCTGACCATATGTCCGCACTGCAGGGAGTTGAACGAGGAGGGGGGCTAAAAAATCTGCCAAGGATTTAAGAATGCCAATAATTTGTAAATAGGCCCGTGTTCCCTGGTCGAAGGGTTAAGTGGAGCCTCTGTCCCGGACCGCCCCAGTGGGACGGCTATATGAGAACCCTAATGTCCAACTCCAGCCAAAGTTCTCATGAAACTGACGCTTCTCTCTTCCTTTTTCCCCTCCCTCTCTACCTCTACCTGCCAGGACTTGAAGAAAGTCTGAGAAGCTCTCTGGAAGAGTCCTGTCCGTCCGTGGCCCTGGTTCCAGTCTTGGACTTGCCTGACTCGCAGATCCTCCACCTGTCCTGCTGGCTAAGTTTATAGAAGCACAGCCAGAGTCAACAACCAGGCTCCAGTCATCCACAGCATCGGAATTCAGTGGGGCTTTTTTTGGGAGGTGCAACTCTTACAGCCCCAACACCTGACGACTTATAGCAGAACATGATCAAACTGCATAACTGCCCATTAATTCTGACTCTTCATCACCTCTGATTGTTGAAATGCAAATCTGAGTCTGTCTCCAAGTGGTTTTGATGATGCGGGTTTTCGAGGAAGTGTTTATTCCGCTTCACATCCCAGATCTTAGCTCAATAATTCACTGTCCTCCACTGAAGTTGTGGACTGCTGCAGCTGTTGTCCTGCCTCAGGGATGAGTCTTATGAAACTTCTGTAAGCCAAAGCCGCATACCAAAGGATGGAAGACCACAGCCTACAAAAGGACACGCCAGCAGTGTCTCATCCCACAAGGCGATAAACTGTATCCCCTGATATCCCCACTGTTTCTGCTGGAATTTCTCTTAGCACGCTAGCTAACACCCCTCATAAAGGCCTAGCGCCACCGCTGACACCATCTGTTCAGTTGTAAACCTATAGATTCACTGTGCGACTGTTTCTCTGTGGCAGTGTGTAATGTGTGCGGATGAGGCGACTGTGTTTCTCCCTCTCATGCTCCATGGGATTCAAGGTGTGTTATTATTGTGTAATAGGCAATCAGCGCAGAGGACCTGAAAAGATTAAGCCTCTTTATGTTTTCTATTGATTCTAAGGCAACCTGGTTAATAGGAGAGGGACACTACAACACACAGCTGCAGGGCAGGTGTGTGTTTGTGTGTGTGTGTGTGTGTTCGAGGTGTCAATGGACAAAGTGTGACAACATTGGAGAGAAAATAACACTATTAACCATTGCTCCTGGAACATTTCTTTTCTCAAAGATCATGAACCGTATTGATGATCTGAGTTGGAATGCATCTTCACTCCAGCTATTCTCCTCATCGCACTTCTGATGGCGAGAGAGCAGAGTGGGCTATTGATCTTCACCCGCCACGATGTTGTTTTGATTGTTGTTATCAAAAATTGAACAATAGAGACAGCCAATAGAGCCTGAAGATTTTTTATTGAGGGTTGAAAAACACAAACAAGCAATTATTTATGAGTGCGAGCAAGCCAATGCCCCGTAAATATACACTGTGTGTTAATGTTTACTTGTTTGGTTTTAAAGGGCCCTATCAGAGATTCAGAGGCTTGAAATGACACAGCTGTCCAATAAGCACTAAGATACTTTAATGTGTGCTTCTACACCTCAGTCAAGTAAATACTCATTCATTTCAACTACAGATACATGTTAATATTCACTCTGTCTGTTCAACAAATGTTGCTGTGAAACAATTACAGGTTTGGCAGTGGTTAAAATAGTAAAAATTATCCAATTTTTGTAGAAGACATCTCCCAGGGTACTAACTTGCTTGTTTCTCAATATGTGAAAAAGTCTAAATGTCAAAAATGCTGTTGACAAATAAGACTTTGCAGAACAAGCATGTATGTTCAGCAGTCTTACTTGATAAATAATTGTGAACAAGTGACACTGAAATAAGGTTTTGTTCAAAAGTAGCAACAAAATTTAAGTAACAACACACATCAGCCCACGGAAATGTACTGGACTTGACTTTCTATTAAAATTCCATATTTGCAAGGCATTCCTTTGTTGAGTTTTATATCCAAGTGCTTTTTTTTCCATTTATGGAACAACAGTTAAACTACAAGGGATTCATATGTAACAAAACATTCAAGTACAAGAGTCAGCGTCTCAGTAAACACAGAGAAGGTCTATAAAATTCAGTGCACGGCAAACACTCGTCGATCACCACTGGAAACATAACATTTTGTCTTTCAACTGGCATGTTTTCATAGAGACACAGACAAAGCCACAAGTATATCATCACACATTCATCATAGCCAGTGTGATGGCCTGTGGCAGACACGTTTTTTTTGTATGTTTACCACTGCTTTTTCCTCAAAAAAATGAATAAAGACAGGGTGACATTTAGTTCTCCTGTGTTTTGTCAAATGTACATTTTCTACTGAGCTGACTTGCAACCACTCTGCAAACAAACTGGCTGTTGTGGCTAACATTGTCCTTTGTGCGCAGTGTACCAGCCTGCGGCCCTTGTCATTGTGGCCTTGCACATGGACTTTAACTGTGTGTTTCTTCCTCCAGGCTAACCAGGCTGATGTGTGTGACTCTCTCTTTCCCCATAGCAGTGGGCTACAGTAGGAGAGCCCAGCTCAGGAGCAGCCCTGCTGCACAAGACGCCTCCTGACATTGTGGTCTGTTTGCCTCAGTGACTGCGGTTTTGTTTGTTTTCATGTTTGAATCTTTTTTGTTTCAGAATGCATTGTTTTCTTCCTCTGACATATTGAGAAAGAATGTCTTCATGGTTTCAGCGCTGACTCAAAACTGGCAATCTGCCACTTGCTATTGAGTGGTGTGTGCTGCCCTCTTGTGGTTGACTCAAAGAATGCAACTTAAAAGGAGAAGGAGGCTTTCAAACCAATGTACAGCACTTCTACCAATATATTGATCACCACAAGCTATGAATTAAACCAAGAAGCATTATAGTAAGAAATATTTCACATCTCTATCTGTTATAATGCATCCCTGAAAAAACCGCTTCGGTGCTCAATGTTCTTCGTCAAGACCATGGATATACATAGAACCCTTTTGTATACTATATGCGGCATACCACTGTTACATATCAATGGTTACAATATTTAATATTGAATTCTTTACTAAGTGTTTTTTTTAAATGTTTTTTTAATATTGACCTTTTTTTTTAGGTATTTTGAATTAACTAAGGTATCAGCACCTTTGTGTGTTTTTTATATTTTTGGCACCAACAATTCAGGTTTATTTTTACTATAATGTAAAGTGTCTTAAATCACAAAGGGGGGGGGGGGGGGGGGGTGTCCATTTTTATAAATTGTTTAGTTGATAAACACATTACAGGCTTTCTTCACTTGTGTAATGCAATGTCCTGTGTATTAGTGCTCTAACAAAGGCTTCTTCACAGACTTTTTTTTTAAACATGTCACACCTCTGGTTTAAAGATATAATGGTGGCTATGTCCCACTGTCACAGTGAATCAGAATTTGGATCAATTCTTGATCAGCAACTTTAGTCAAATTTTTAAATTAAACTTAAGCGTTTTGATTTTTTATCACAAGAAAAGCAGGGTTATAGTTAAAAACATTAACACTGGCTCTGTTCCATGGTGGAGCGCCAATGTAAAAAGACCCTGGCACTCAAACCTCCTAATGTTAATATGCTTTTTAGCATTGTCATGCACACCTGTGCTTGATAGGACTGTCCTGAAGTGTGCAGTATCCTTAAAAGAAATGGGTAGCCAAAGAAGAAAAACCAGCCACTTAAATTCTCTGATCCACATTCCTAGAAAATAAATGTCATCAAACACTGAGGCGAACACCACAGAAAACCAAGTACATCTGACAGAGTTTGAAAATCTGTGGTTACCTTGCCTGGGTCCTGCTAGACTAAACTAGGTTGACAGACCACACACCAGACCAAAATCCCAAAACTAGACATAACACAAAATGGAATTACATTGTCATCTCCCTGAAAAGTACCAGTAAATTTTTGCAAAAATTAAACATTTTTATACATTTTTTTAAACCTGCTCAAATGCAGTGAGAGAGTTCTAAAGAGTTTAACATACTAAATAATATCAGATTATATACAACCTTATTTTCATTGCACAAGTAGTTCAAAAGCACAGGTGGGCTATTGATACAACAAAACACAGTAGAAAAGCTCATTTAACAGGAGAGGTGGTCTGCAAACCTACCTGTCTGCAGCTTACAACACCTGAGGATATATATTCAGAGAATATTACATGTGGTAGCATCTGAGAAGTGTTTATGTTAGATGTAAAGTCTCATTTTTAGGCTGCATACACCTTAATGCAATCAATAACTGTGGCTGTGTGGGATAATCTTGTGTAGTTTTTTAACTTTATTTTAAAATTAAAGCTTTAAGCATAACAATAGATTTAGTACTAGTGTTTTCTATTTTAAGGAGGTATGATTACAATAAAGTCACCCTGTTACAGATGGAAGTTTCATAAATGCACCTATTGTGGAACTGGAGAAAAGTGATGACAAACTTTTGCGGAGGCTTTTGAGCCAAACTGCACACAACAAGAAGAGAGTTTTTCCTTTAGTTATTGTATTCAACTTTTGAATTAAATCGTTTTAACTGATTTTTTTTTTTTTAAGTACTATTTTTTATTCGAAGTTGATAAATTGCAGAAAGGTAGCCTAATTATAATACTATTCTATTGGTAGGTTTACGTAATAATGGTGTAGCTTCCGTCCTTTCAGTTAAAGTGTGAATATAAAGAAAATAACATCCATTGCAGCAGCTCTCCTAACATCTATCATCTACAGGTCTGGCATCGATAGGAACCGAAAACCTGTGTTTCCCGCCGTACTTTTTGAGAGACGCACACGCTTGTCGCCGGAGTGACGTCAGAGATGTTTCGCATCGTTAAGGCGCAGATCGTGACAAAGAAATGTGAATTCATTTGTTAAAATGTGATTCGTTTTTTAAAATCATTATCCAGTAAAACCAGTGATGTTAACAAGTTCTTGTGTGTTGTAAAAGCCGTTGTGAAATTGTATTATATTAAAGTTTAATGTCTTTATATGCATAAATTCTTACACCGTTTCTGCAATAATATATTACAGATATGAACCTACACATATTTTACATTCAAAAACACAATAAAAACCATAAAAGTTTATGTGAAAGTATATTATCACATTGTAGTGATAAATTCACTTATCTTCTGTTTTTAGTTAACAGTTGCACAGGCTGGAATTCCTCCATATTTGCTTTATGTTTTAATGCTGTATGTCTTGCTTTAGGTCTAATGAGAGGATCATTGGTTGGAGAGAAAATTAAATCACTTAGGTGGTGAGTTGAAAATGCTTTACTGCCCTCTGTGTCCACAATCTGTTCCTTCTCTGAAAAAACTTTAGAGACGTTATGTCATTCACACTGGCCAGAGATCCTTCATCTGCAAAATCTGTGGAAAAGGCTTCACACAATCTGACCATTTAAAAGCACACATGCAGAATATCCTCCATTTGAGGCTTCCAACAGGCTGTCTACAGGATGGCATTTAAACTTATAACCAAAAACCAGTCTGTGATAAATTAGCTGCAGGAATTAACAAGCAGGGCAGCAGTAATTGACTGTGCTATCCCCTGTGCCTTCCCAGCCAGAAGAGAAAAGGGAAATTGTGACTCACAAATTTTTTCTTTCCTTCCTCTAAGGGTGGAAATCCATCAAAACATATGCCATGTGTAAATGATGGCTGACTGACTCAGAACAGTATCTTAAATGTAATGGATACAGTTCCTCAGGAGCAACTTGATTCTGCAAATATAGACCCAGCTGTATGCACTGCCCACAATGGATACACCTGCAAGGTCTGTTTGAAGTCATTTACTTTATCCCTCGTGCTTTGGGTTCACTCACCAAGTCATGACAGACCAAAACATTTGACAGAGGCAGAGATTTAGGCCAGACCTCTTCTTTAAAAGCCTATTCAAAGGTGCAACTGCAGTCACAAGAATTAAACTTCAGCCCAAGAAAAATTACTTTGCAACATCCATGTCCTCTATGTCTAAAAACTTCTGTTTTCCATCAAAATCACAATGTTTTTTTCTGCAAGGCGGAAACTCTGCATTTGGAAAACCTTTAGACAGGAAGAACACTTAAAATCCTATTTAAGCACTGCAGAAACATGCTCACTGTAGTCACTGAAAGAAAAAATAATAGTTTTTCTAATGGAAGGCAAACCGCGGGTCTGTAGCCTCAGTCATCGCTTCAACAACATCCTGCCAGCCGTTTCATTCCTCGGAATTTCTCAGTTAAACAAAAGCAACAGCGCTTTATACATAAATACTTAAATCTATTCCAGTGTATGATCTGCAGCAGATCATTTTGTTTTAAAGGCAATTTACTGTGTCATTAAATTCATCTGTGCCCAGAAGAATTAGGGAGTCCTATCACTGTGCAATACACAAATGTGAAAATTTCTAATTCTGAAACAACAAAAACACTTAACCTGAAACCATTAACTTCATCACAGTTAAACCAGACACATGGTGTGAAAATTGCGGTGATTGCAAGAATTCTCTTTCTCTGGGACTCTCAGGGAGTTAATTACATCAGCAGAACAACAGAGGGAACCTGCCACACCATCGGCAAGTAGCAGCAAGTTAAAACTTTACACCAGTTCCATTTGTGTTTAAAAAGTTTTCCATCCATATCAAAACCTCAAAGACATATGATGATTCGTGCTGGACAAAGGCCCTTTGGCTGTGAGGTGTGTGGAAAGAGATTTTTGCCAGAAAACACACTTCAGTCACAGTCACAGTCCACTGTGGCATTCATATGTGGTTCAAGTATCACAAACGATGATCACTGCGTTTCAATTAGCCGTTTTCTTGCATAGTTAAGTTTTACACAAGGACTGCAGCATGTAGGCTTTTGTAAAGTATGTTACAACTGTGTACTAATGTGGATTTCTATACCTTTCTGTATTTTCACGATTACATTAACTGCACTTGTTAAATGTGGTATTTCATATTGCTGCTCGTTATACCTTCAGTCAATATGAACATTTCGCAAACATAAACAACTAACAATTATTTTCGTACTTTAGGTAGGACTGGTAGGAACCTAAGTCATGCTCTTGTATCTGGGGACGATTTTAAGGTCGTACCCATTCAGGAAGTCAGTCGCTCACAGCGCGTTTTGGTTGTGTACATGCGTAACCAACCGTCCGGCGGCAGTGACACTCATGCTGAAATAAACTTAAAGGTTGTTAAGCTTTCTATATCATATATTCGCGTACACCATGGTACAAGCAGTAATGTTATTAATAAGATTTTTCTGGTTTGGTTTCTAACTGTTAACTGCTAACTAGCTTAGCACATCACCGGTTATTGTCCAGCGGCTAACATTAACTGTTAATGTTATTGAGAGCTTTCGGTATTTAATGCCACTGTACCAATAATAGTCTTACAAGCATTAATATGACTTTAATTTAAGCATCGGGCAGACTTTTGGGTATGAATTAGGTTTACGATTGCTTATACTTGACAAATAAACAAAACTTGCTTAAGCTTTCAATCTAGCTAGCCAACTTTCTCAACGCTGATTTGAAGTAAACTGGCTCTATATTTTTAAGGCATGAACTCGGTGTAAATAGTTAGACCAAAATCCTGTATTAGTGAGAAACAATAGTTATTTTCTCACATTTATGCTACTTTATGTTCTTATTTTTTGATAGTCATCTCTGTAGCTGCTTGAGATGGCCACCACGGAGAAAGAGACCCCTGCTAAAAAGGCTGCAGCGCCTTCTGTGTCTCAGATTAATGCAGAATATGTCACACAGGTAAGCCGTGTACATGTTTGACTAGTTACTGTACACATGTGGTCTAGCATTATATGTTGAAAGAAGTTTTCCCATGCTGTTTTTATTCTGATGACAGAAAAACCCTCCTGTCACCTGAACACAATTTGATACTCTTACGTTTTTATTGTAATTGATCAAATAAATTTGCTAGGAGAACCTGAATTATGCTAGAAATCAAGGGTAATCACTTCATTACTTCATTACTGCATCCTGTGTCATCCTACCACATATGATAAGTACTAATGTGTCGGTGGGCAGACGGGGCAAATGACAGGGGTGTGCCTGTGACAGATGACTTACAGAATTATGCGCCAAATGTTCAATCTAGCTTGGAGAAATTCGCCCTTTGATAGGTTGTGCAGGATTTTGCAACAAACCAGTTGTGCATCCATCCCAACCAGAACACCACAGAAAGATATATCTTGTTGAAATGAGGAGTTTTCCACCCATACAGCATCATTGTGACAAATGCATCATTTCTAAATGTGCCCCCATTTTTTCTGTTACAGTTGGCTAATAAATATTGGGCTCCTCATGTGAAAAATAAACTACCATTTGACCCAAAGGTGAGTAACATGTGATTCTTTATCTTATGGGCAAGTTGCATGCACATGTTTTTTTATACTGTATGAATTATAGTGGTAAGCTTGTGCGTTGATTCTAACTGAACTGTATTTTAACTATTTGGTTTGATAAAGTGAAATAGTAAATAGGTGTTACATGCAGATTTTAGCAAAACTAAAATGAATATTCACACACTTGTTTTGTGGGTTGGAGGTCCTCTGTGTTTGCCTTCAGCCCTAAGAATTCTAACATTCTTTACTATTTGTTTAGGTCATGGAAGATATTTACGAAAAGGAGATTCTCAAGTCCAAGTAAGAAAATAGCATCTCTGACATAAGGAAATGAATGTGGTGAAATTGATAATGAGATTGCTCCTGGTATTATTTATTTACATGACCTATCAGCTGCCATTGTGTGTTGTATGTTTTTAATGATGTGTTGTGTCTGTCACTGTACTTGGGGAAGCCAAAGACAAAGTTTCCATTAATGGTGACAGTAATGTCTGTCTTATCTTATGTCCAGTGTTTAATCTAATGAGCATTTTTAACATTATTTGATCTCACTCAATTATCTTTTGTATGTTTTCAGATTTGCCATCAGAAAAATTATGCTTCTTGAATTCAGGTTGGATATTTTAATTCATCTTCTTCTCTAATGTATTTAACAGCCAGTGAATTAATGAATGGATAGTCACTGTAATTCATTAATACATTATTTTCTCATCTTTCAGCCAGTATCTTGAGAACTACTTGTGGGTGAATTACACTGCAGAGGTGTCCAGCAATGCCTACCTCATGTCCATTTGTTGCATTGTCAATGAGAAGTTCAGAGAGAATGTCCCAGCTTGGGAGGTAAGAAATCCAGCTTCACAAGTGTTTAGAATTAAGGTCATTGTGTGGTGAGCCCAGCTTCTGAAGAAAAAATTAAGGAGTTACTTTAAGACCTCCTTCACCACAGTAATGTTATAATTCAATCTATCTTTTGTTGTGTATCAGGTGTTTAAGAAGGAGCCCAGCCATTTCCCCTTCTTCTTCAAATGTGTGATGGAAGCTGTATTAGCAGGCGATGAGGCTGGCCTCACTCTGAAGGAACAAACTGTCCTGCTGGTTTTCCTGGACCACTGTTTCAACAGTCTGGTGTGTACCCACTGCACTTGTATTAATATGTAGCTTTGGGAATGTCATGAGTGTTATGCTGCTACTTGTGGAGTGTATGAGTAGTTTTTGTTTTCATAATCAGTAATAAGCTGCTATTTTGATTACAATATTAACATGGTGTAAAGACGACAGTTTCTTAACTGAATTAATCTAAAAAAATATTGTTATGGTTACCATGAAAACAAATACAAGCATGGTAATATGAAAAATCCAATCAAGCATTGCTTTTCAATTGTTACATATCACATTAATGACATTAAAAGATCAGGGTTGCTAGACTTCACAAGAGTGTTCATTATCGGACGTTTGGATAATAAGATATTTAAGATGCATAAATATGAGAACACTTTTATTATTTAATTAACTGTGGAATATACTTTGTCAAACTGAAATTTGCAATAGAAATCAATGTGTTAACCATGCTAACTGTATTTCAGATATTAAAAATTTACATGCGAATTGTATTAAAGAGATTTTTTTTCTTAAAAGGGTTTAGAACTGAATTTTAGTCATTAAGGTAAGCAAAGCCAAAATGCTTCATTCCTCAAGATAAAGGTGGACTTGAAACAATTCTTCGCAATGCCCACTAGATGGCACTAAGAGACCAGGCAGTAAAACAGGGGTCAGCTCCCACCCATCTGTATCCTCCACAGCCGCATTAAACCACAGGGAAGCACTGCGGATGTCTCACTTTAAAAATCTGCTGTGATAGCCTGCTGCACTTTGATTGTATCCTCTAAAGGCCTTTAAATATTTTAGTTGCAGACTTTTATTGTGGGCTGATGTGTAATAAAAATCTGTCATACACAGTATATTTTGACAACACTTTCTCTCTCTCTCTCTCACACACTCCCTCTCTCTCTCCTCTCTTTCTCTCTGTGTCTTTGCATCTCCCTCACAGGAGGTAGATTTGATCAGAGAGCAGGTGCAGCAGCTCATCTCTCTGCCTATGTGGATGTGCCTCCTACCAGTAAGATATCAACCTATTACCCTAATTAGGTTTTTTTCTCAGGGTTATTGGCACACACAGAGTAATGATGTTGTTTGAATAATTTCATAAGAATTTCCTCTTCTCTATGACACTAATCTTGACTTCAAAACTGACTGTTACATCTTTGTTTCTGTCCTGTTTGCAGTCCAGACTCCAACATGAGCTTAAGAAAGTTCCAAAGCTGCAGAAGTTCTGGAATCTAATCAAGAAGAAATTTGATAAGATGGATGCTGACGCAGCTGAGCAGTAATATGATTTCACTTGCTTGCGGGTTCAGATCTTTACAGACAAGAAAAGTACATTTTCAATCCTATAAGTTTCTAAACTTCTCCTGTTTTTTTTTTCTTGTCTTCCTCAGGGCAAGAAAAGAGAGGACGTTCCTTTCAGCTCTCATTAAAAAGTTTCTTGGAGTTCTGATGTCAATTCCACCATCAGGTAAACAAGAAAAAAATACATTTATTTCTCCTGGGATTTCATAGTCACACAGAGTTCATTCAGCTATAAGAATGAGGATTAGACACAAGGTCTATTTTAACTTAAAAAACTGTGCATCCCTAGTGTGGATTTCTACCTCCAAATGTTGAGTAAAATTAATGATTCGGACAACTCTCTGTGACTTTGGTCCCAAAGCAGGTTTTTGCATGTGCTTTCTCTACCTTCTCCTAGCATGATTAATGATCTTAAACTTTTCTGAAGCTTGCACAGTGTCACAGGGCACATCTCTTTAGTACAGGGCCTTTTTGTCAGTGTGAAACACAATGGTATCCTTTTTCATCACTATTTTAGTCGCACTATCCCCTCTCTCTGAGTCGTGCATCCGCCGAAGGAACATGTGCTCCAGCTGCCATACAGCCACCGGCGCTGACTACTATATTGTAATGCAGGCCGACACAGAGGCCCCCCACCTGAATGCTAAAAACAGAATGCGTGTATTTGTGTGTTTAGGTAGAATTCAAACCTGACAGAATAGATTACAATCTAAAGCACAGCAGGATCCACATCACTCTAATGCTTGCTGCATGTTTTAATTTTAAGTGCATACACACACAGACACACACACACACACACACACACACACACACACACACACACACACACACACACACACACACACACACACACACACACCGGACATGTTTAATGAGGGCTGAGGTCCCAGCATGCTCCTGTGCTGCCATTGCAGTATGTCTTTGCAAAGCTCACACACTCAGCATGGCACCTCGATGTTGTCCACATGCATTTGCTGCCCTCATATCCTGGGTGATAACTACACAACCTCCTTCCAACTGCTGGATGTTGTCGTTCTCCATCTCTTTCGCCCTCTATGTTTTTTAGAGTCATGTCTGCCCTTCTGTCAGATAGTGTTTGTCATTGACAACACGCGTACACTGATCTGAAGTGAAGTGCTAACTTTCATGATTACCTCCTTCCCTCTCCATAGAGCCTGTATCCATGGACAAAGTACATTACTGCGAGAGATTCATTGAACTCATGATTGATTTGGAGGTAAGACACATCATTTACTGTTTTTACTCCCTAGATTGGTTTGCTTGATTTGAAATTTACAGTACAAGATAATGCACTTAACCGTGACACAAATTAGTGAGACATTCATTCTACTTCTTACACTAGAGGTGTGTAGGGCCTCAGTATATAATATTAATAAGGTTTACTAATGAAGAAGGCGGTGTGTGCATCCATTTCTGCAGAGCTCATTTGCCTTTTGTCCTTCACATTTACAGCTAAGTCGGGTAAATGACAGTGGATAAATGTAGAGTCTCAGCTCCGCCCACTGTGTCTCCGTCATTGCTGTCTTCTGCAAAGCTGTGCAGTATTTGAAACAGTAGTCTTTGATATGGGAAAGGTTATTTTCAGCTGAATGGCTTTTGACATCTGGTACAAGGTGGTCTACTGGTCTGGTCTGCCTGTGTTTTTTTTTGCTTGCTGAGACTGACTGCAGCTCGACTTTAATATGGAAACAAGCCTCTTGTGCAATAGATTGGCAGATTTTATATACAGATACATTTTGTGATAAATATCAAAAGTGATTAATACAGAAAATGTGTTGTGATTATATTTCTGCCAGATTGTCAGCTTTTATGGTCAAATTTTAGTTATAAGATATCTGCTCTGATATCACAGAGAGCAATAGTCCTTGTTGCGGAAGTTTCATGCAGTGGAGTCTGTTTCAATCACCCCAGTCACAGATTAAGATTTTGCATTTTCAGGGTGATGAAACAGCTGAGATGAGAAACCTTAATAAAACTATTTTGGTTATTAAATTTACTATTAAGATAAATACAGTATGATAAAGTGTTTTTATGGAGGCAACATCGCGAGGCTGTCTATCTAGAGTAAAGACACCGTGTCCCATAAGACTGTTGCTCCTGCTGCCTGTGCACATCTCCTGTTACTCGCAAAGGAGCACAATAGATTTCATCTGGCTGCCTGCTGACAGGCCGGCCTTGCTTTTCCTGGCAGCGGCTAGTGGCTGGCCAGCTGACGGTCTCTAGAGACATCTTCTGTCCTTCAGTGCTATCCTTTTAGAAAGCCTCAGTTGCTTGAAATCTATACTTCCCCCTTCTCTGATGACGTCCTGAAAATTAATGCAGGGCGAAAAAAAAAGAATCGTGTTTTCAGGCCTGTTTTAGGCCAACTGTCAGGACTGTTGAGATCAAAGATGGCTGATGGATATAAAGGTATCCTTCTCCAAGTCTTTGGGTACCACCTGGTGCACCTGCTGTCTTTAAAGAGAAGTTTTCAGAAAATAAAGCAATCGATATTTTGTTTGGTCTTTTTTTCAACTCATTATTCTATTACTTACTTTATTTCGCAATCCAGTTTCCTACAGGCATTTATTTTATTTCAGCCATTATAAAACAATAGATTTAACTCCTTTTTGTCAGTCTGCATTGTCTCTCATCCACTCATTCACATGCTCTGTATTTTTTTTCTTATTTTTCTACCAAAGGCGCTCTGTTGTATCATTTTGACAGGTTTCCTCTGTACTTGTCTTCATGTCATGTTCATGTGTTACAACAAGCGAGTAAATAATTGGTATAGAAATAGCCGAGCCAGTTTTTCCCTGTCTTCTTCTCACCTCACTGTCAGTCTGCCTTATTGTTTGCTGCTCTATCAAGTTTCAAAACAACCTCAAGACAAGAAAAGACCCTAGATCAATAAGATGTATAGATAATCATGGTCCAGATGCTGGGAAATGTGGTTGTTGAGTTAATCGAATCTGTTGACCCCTGAGAGGTGTCCGTTCGTACCACACCCTTTGTCTCTGATAGAAGAGTCAGACTTGGTGTTTGTTTAAAGCTAATTTTTGCCTGCAAATCCAAAAAGTTATATTTTAGCAACAACTGTATGCATGTAGTCCAGTGCTGTAAACAGTGTGTCCTTTGCATGTAGGCCCTGCTGCCCACCAGGCGCTGGTTCAATACAGTGTTGGATGACGCTCACTTGGTGGTCATGTGCCACCTGTCCAGCCTCACAGACAGAGAGAAGGAGGGACACCTCTTCTGCCAGGTACAACGCACCAGCAAAGAAAAGGACATATAAATGATTGTATGCGTGCACACTGAGATTGAAATCCCTCCTCATCTCTGTCTAATTTGTCTCAGTAACTAGTATCATTTCATCTCTGCAGCTGCTCGACATGCTGAAGTTCTACACAGGTTTTGAGATCAATGACCAGACAGGAAACGCCCTGACAGGGAAGGAGATGACCACGCTGCATTATGACAGAATCACCTCTCTGCAGGTAAATAATTTACCCACGGAGGAACCCAGAGAGATCTCACCTACGTTACTTGTCCTGTTTGCTTTGTTTCTGCTGTTATTTCTTCACTGAAAGTACTCAAGATGTTTGTCATGTGTTTCATTGGGTATTATTGTGCATCTGGAGTATGTTTGATGGAGGAAAGCAACATGAATACAAAATGATACAGCCAGCTACCAAATCTGGTTTTCATAGATGTGATAATACATGTAAAAGTCTTTTTTAAATGTTTTTTCTCTAATTTTTATCCTTTTATCCTGTTGAGAGCATTGTCATATTAGTGTTGATGAGTTTTATCTTCTGCAGTTAATGTGTGTATTTAAACATCTGTGTTTTGCTTTGTGTCTGTGATTTTGCAGAGGGCAGCTTTTGCACATTTCCCAGAACTGCAAGACTTTGCTCTGTCCAACGTGGCAGCAGTAGACACTCGAGATTCCTTGACCAAACACTTTGGGCATCTCAGGTAAATCAAAACATCCAAAATGAATCAGGAACAAGTGCACTTGCAGCTAGTCAGAGCACAGATGGACGGGTGTGGTGGGAGGTTATGCATGATTGAGCACTGAACTGAAGTGAACTAAAGTCCAGTAGCATCAAAGTGTTGTTTTAACAAACAGGACTATTTCCTAATCTGTAAATGTACTGCATATTTACCTTGAGTCCCACCCTGTTTGCCTTTTAACACTCTGCCGCATGTACAAGCACTCACTGTATTTGCTTAATGCCCCTCAATCAAAACATACAACAATTAATCAAATCACTGTCAGTGGCAAAGGGTTGCTTACAAACAAGCCCTCCAGCAGTTCACTGGCAGATGCACAGATCTGGACTTTTTTTATTGAGGTTCTTCCAAACCCCATAACATCCAAGCCCCAGTTACGTACGGGCACACGTTCAGCCTACCCGTCTCGGTCCTGCTATATGTTGCAGTATAGCATCAGCCCGACCCTTACTGCCTGACTTCCCTGCTAAATGGCAGCTAGTAAGCCCTTGAACAGGCAGCTGGTGCCAGCCAGAGAGAGCGGCACGCCTCATTAATTTAATCGATTTGCAGTGGCTTGAGAATAAACTCTTTGAACAGCTGTGTTTGTCAGATCATATTAGCTTGCCAAAGAGCCAAAAAGCACACTCGCTCTGATGAACTAGCCTGTGTGGGTTGGTTTTTTTTACTTCTATACATGTGTGAAGGCGAGTGAAAAGACCTTGATTTATTGGTAATTTGTAATGGCGTTCAATATCTTAATGAAATTTTTGAAGTATTGACTAAAGATTTTAGTTTATGATGTTTTGGCTCTACAACACTTACAATAAGTAACTGATTACTTACTTGTTTGTACAGCATGTAGCTTCTTATTTGTCATGATTGCTCCGAGGTGGCGTGTTGAAACAACACCAACTTCCTCTTTGGAGTCAGTGTTTGTATATCCATCACCTCATTTTAACTTTTGTAGTGGATTATAAATGCTTAAGACCCGCACTGAGTTTCTTTGAGTCAGGCAGAGGGTTTTGAGCCGAGCTGAGCTGAATCAGGTAGAGACTTAGCTGAACCATTTCATGTATTTATTGAAGCCCTGCTCCTTCTCCCAGAATTAGGGTTTTGAATATAGCAGGAACCGCATTGTTCCCTGCTCCACAACTGTCACCAAAGCAGCTCCTGGGTGCCTCCAAATATGCCGATCAGATTTAACGAGGCACTTTTCATCCAAACAACTCACGCTAATGCCAGTTTATTCCAGCTGCACTACCCACAGGCTAAGCTCCCAGTCACCCGCCGCTCTGAATTTATCCGCTAAGTCCCTCAAACACACAAACGCAGCATTATTGCATAGCCACACATGTACACATTCATTCTCACACACACACACACATACACACACAGACACTTCTTTCAGTTACATAAAATGTGTTGAGTGTCATTTCAGGCCAGAAAATGAATTGACTAGAAGATCAAAGAGTATGCATCACTTTGAAATGCAAGGAAAAATTGAGGAGTGTCATGACTACTGGAAATGTCAAAGTAATTGGTGTAATTAGTTCTGAGGATTAGTTCTTCACTGTGGGCCTGTCATTGGAAAGGGTGTCGAGATTTTATCATCTCCACTACTCATCGAATCCCAGTTGGAATCCATAAAAGCCATTTATCTTAGTTCTTTTGTATTTCTTTTTATTAAAGTCAAAACTCAAGGCTTGTTGGGCCGGTTGTGATGTTTTATGTTATGGTTCTCGATACAAAAAGCTTCTTGCTAGCTGCCCAGGTAATCTCTTTGAAAATTTCGTAGTAATGAACTTGCATGTTGGCTTCACGAAGCTGCTGTGTAATGGTTTATACAACACTTGAACAAGAGTCAAGGTAGCCTTCATGCACAAGCTTACTGTAGAACAGTGTGTGTTCTACCCCCCCTTCCTTACCTGAGTCTGGCAGCAGCTCAGCTGTCAGTCATGTTGCTTTGTTGCTAAGGGAAGGAATGTCCACATGACCCATGACAGGTCATCCAATGGGCCACCAGAATGCAGCATTGGCAGAATTGCCACCCCGCTGCCCAAGCGCCGCATTACAAGTAGAAGAATGCATGCACATACACGGATACAGTCGGTCAGTGCCACGTGTGGCTGTCAAGAGATGTCACAATGTGTCCAGGCCCTGTCCTTCGTTGTGTACCAGACCCTGCCTCTGTCACAGTGTGTCATCGTGATTAAAGCAGGTCTGTATGCAGAGAGCCATGCCTCAGCTTTCCGACACGGCGATGGGCTTTGATTTTCATAATCCTGTCGCATCAGTGCGCCCCAGCCCCTTAACACCCTCATGCTGACAGCGCAGGAGTGCAGTGTCAAAGAAAACAGAAGTATAGCTTTGTGCCACATTGCGAACAAGCAAAGGATTTGATAAACCTGCGTATCATCAAAACATAAAGTGGTGTCACACTTGCTAAAAAAATCTTTCTCAGAAGGGAGGTGGTGTCCCAAAAAAAGAGACCGGACCTATAGATGGTCTCATTTAATAAAAATCCTGCACCAAATAGTCAAAATGGCTTTAAATCAATTCACTACACCAAATTGTCTCTGTCATAAGTTTGATCTTCACCCTTGGACAGCAATTAGTTATTATCTGCTTATTGTCATCCTTGCTCTGGATGAGAGTGTCAGCTACATGTCTCATTTGAAATTGCAAATTTTCTAGTTGACTAACTATTTGTTTGTCTCATCTTTCACCCGTAGTCCCAGTATGCTCCACCGGGTGGCTTCGTATCTGTGCCTGCTGCCAGAGCTACCTGAGGGGCAGGACACCACCTATGAGCGGGAGTTTCTCCTTGAGCTACTGGTAAGTGCAGTCTGAGCTTTCATGAAACTGCCTTTGAGGGCATTGGAGTTTTTTAGTCTCGGTGGCAGAAATCTGTATTTTTTGGGGCCATGTTGCCTCAAACCTTTTAAGTCGAAATTTATAAACAAGGACCGTATTTCTTCTTTTTAAAATCCTGTTGCTTTTATGCACATGAAATATTAAAATATCTATTCCGTGCAATTTTTAATGCCTTAGACATTTAAATACATTGAATGGAAATTGTTTTGTTGTATGAAAGAATGAAGCAATACTTCAGGTACTGTGTGCTTGTCAGCGGGCAGTGTAAATGATGCATAATTTGCACTGGTGCACCTCTGCGAACATTGTTGGTGACCAGTTATTTTTCAGAATAATAATTGGCCCGTCAGCGCTTCAGCATAATAGGTTCTGCGTTTCTCATTCGAAAGTCGTTCATTCAAGCTTGACCTTGGAATGCAAATAGTATCCCCTCTTCACTTACTCTCCCTCTACAATTTGCCTTCTAATCCAATTAAAGCTTTATGTGCGCATTTGTGTGACGTAGGGTGAATTGAAGACATCACTGATGAGATAGGAAACTATATTTTTCCCTTTTCTTTTTTTTCTTTTTTTAATGTCTCTATAAAAGGCCAGAGCTAGTTTGATTATCCTCTCTGGTTCCCCCTTCCTGCGCTCTTTCAATTTTAATTTTTAAAACCCCTCCAGGAAACTGCTGGACCCTTGTCCGGCCAGCCTCCCCAATACACACTCACGCGCTGCAGAACTCTTCATCAGAGTGAGGGTTTCAAGGCAGTCCGGCGGTTATTCACAATTACCCACTCAGACCATCCCCAGGTCCTCTCCGAGATGTGATGTAGAGGAGTTGTTTCATAATTATCTGATTAGATTGTTGCAAACGACAATGTCAGGAGACTCATTTGTGTGCGCCTGAGGTTGCCCCTGACAACCAACATCTCTGACCGCGTGGGTTTAATGGGAGGCGGCCACAGGACCAGAACTCTGCCACACGGCAGCAAAGCAATCATACTTGCTGCAGAGAACATAGCCATGAATATGATTAAAGAAGAGGGACTGTCCTGTTCAGTTGTGCTGCTGTAACCGTGCATCACTGCCAGTGTTCGGCTAGTTTAGCCTGTTTACTTCCTCTGGTGAAACAGATGAGCTGGTTAGTATTCTAAAGCAGACATCACGTCCCTTGACACAATAATTCATTTATGTAATTTATGTAGTTTTCCAGATAAGTGAAAACACAATGGAAAAATGATTTGGTGCGCAACCACAGCAGGACTGGTCTTGAGTTCAGAGGTTAATGAAATGAAATGGACGCATACCTGCACACCAGACTACTGAGCTCCCTCTTTACCTGCTATGTTGAACCAAATTAGTCTTCTTTAAGCAAAACCCCACATGTAGGTAATGAATGATGTGTGTAAGAGGTAAAACAATTTGTTCATTAGTCAATCAAAGAACTAAGATGAAGCTGTTTTGGTAATCATTTCACTAATTTTTCAAGGCAAACACATAAAATTTTTTATTTTCACCCTCTCAAATGGAGGCATTTTCTGCTTTTCTTTATTTCATATATTAGTAAAACAAAAATGTTTAGGTTTTGGCCATTTGGTTGGATCAAATGAGACATTTGAGTATGTCATCTTTGGGTCTTGGTAATTAAAAAGGGCTTTTTTTTAAATAAGTATTTTATGACTTGTTATAGATTGATAATAAATGTTTATTTAGTTGCAGTCCTCATGTATACGTAAGAAAATAACCACTGACATCTTGGCTACATTATAACATTCATATATATTGAGCATCTTTGAATAACGTTAACATATCCCATCACAGTACCCACAGGATTCCTGTTGCTTTCTACATAATACTGCTAGATATCCTGTGACACGGTTGCCAAGCCTTCTGGACTTAACACTTCATAATCCAGAGAACCTATAGGTTCAACATGTGATGCAACATTTACTTTTATGCCTATTTTCAAGCTCATATATTTTGAAACACACGGGCCAACTGAGATCTAGCTGAAGAACTAAGCAGACGTTGATAAGTAATAAAAGACCTTGGTTAAACCAGATGTTTACCCTGGGTATGATGTAACAGGTTTGTTGTGACCTGATTTTGTGGAAATGTTTTCTTTTTATTCCCTCGTCTTATCTTCTAGTAAGAGAGGGGATAAAGATCCTAGACACTGAGCCAAGAGGCCGAGGGGCATTTGGTCATTAACCCAATTTCTCTCTGTCTGTGTGTTTGTCCTCTCCATCTTGCCACACACACTAACACACTCAGGTGTCCCGACATGAGCGCAGAATCTCTCAGATTGAGCAACTGAACCAGATGCCCCTTTATCCAACAGAGAAGATAATCTGGGATGAGAACATCGTCCCGACAGAGTACTACTCAGGCGAAGGTGTGTGTTGCATATACGAAGTGTGACTTTGTTTGTATATTTTTCTGTGTGAGTTAATGAGCAAAGAGCAAACATTAATTTTAGTGTCTTATTCTCACAAGTACACACCCACACTTGGTGTAATCCCTTATCCCAAGGCCACTGAAGTGGCACCTCTCTTTTGAGGAATCCTCTTTAGTAGGCAAAAGACTTCCAACAACCTCACAAACCACAGATCATGCAACATCTTTTAAGCACATTACTCTCTAACATTGCATTTTAATGTCTATAGAAGCAACTATTTACACAGTTATTATCACGGAAGTAGCTAATTATAACTTGGCAAATAGCCCATTTTTTGGTAATTGTATTTGTAACTTTTACTGCCTAATTTTTGTGTATTTCTCTGTGTGTAATGACTCCCATATTTACATTTCTACCCATTCAATAACTCTGTCTTTGTGGTTTTATGTGGTTGTCTTCTCAGGCTGTTTGGCATTACCCAAGCTGAACCTCCAGTTCCTGACCCTCCATGACTACCTGCTGAGGAACTTTAACCTCTTTCGTCTTGAGTCCACCTATGAGATCAGACAGGACATTGAAGATGTGGTGTGGCGCATGAAACCTTGGTGAGATGTCCTCAATTCTGTAAAGCTGAAGGAAACTCGATCCATAATCTTTTATCATTTTCTTCATTCATAAATATATGTGTTAAGGAGTTTAAGTACGTATTGATTACGTTAATGTCAAGTTGTCATACCATTCTTTGAACAACTTAAAAGAAATGATCGGAAGTAAAAAGCACTTCCTGAACTAAGGACATTAAAGGCATAAAATACTGGGACGCATTCTGAAGTAGAAGTGGCAAAGGGCCCATGTACAATAATAAAAGTTAAAATAAGAGTAAAATTGATTATCATCGACTTGCATGTTCTTTGTAATAGGATTCTTTCGCTAACTGATACGTATCTCTGGTGTCTTTTTCTGCTTAAGTAGAACAAATTTCTCCCATTACCTCAGCAACAGCACACTGTGTCTCTTAACTTCAATGAATTGAGATTCTTATCCTGTGTCTGCCTCTCGCATGGTGGCATGGAACAATAATAATATTTTATTAAAGGACTGCGACGTTTGGTACACCACATTTGGAAACCCATTGCTTAACATAATAAGTGCTCCCATTATGTCAAGTGATATAGCAACTTGCTTGTTCTTCCTGCAAAAGTAAATAAGTAAGCAGTGGCGCCATGTGCTGCCCCAAATCCAACTGATTTCAATCTTGACAACAGCCCACAGCGCTTGTCTAACTTCTTGTTGTGTTTGTCCCTCTACACAGGCAGTCAGAGTATGGTAGTGCCGTGTTTGGCGGCTGGGCCAGGATGGCTCAGATGATCACCTCTTTTTCCATTGTAGAGGTTGCCAAGCCAAATATCGGAGAGAGCTGGCCCGCCCGTGTGCGAGCTGATGTCACAGTTAACCTCAATGTACAAGATCATATCAAGAATGAGTGGGAAGGTAACAGTTTGTTTGTGTCTGTCTGTCCTTCATGGAGTGATCTTTTCTTTAAAAAAAAAATTAACTAAGGTTCCTCACTTTTCTTTTTTTTCTCTACTTTTTATATTTGTCCATAGTGTAATTTTTTATGCCAATCCAGCTTTTCTCATGATTTTTTTTTTTTAAACAAGGGATAATGTCAGTTAAAAAATTAACAAAAAAAATAATTGATCATGAAACACATCCTGATTACATGTTTCTACCTTTGTACCTTCACTGCAGTCTGTTCTCTTACCCTCTTTTGTCTCATGCTGTGTCTTTTAACAGTCCTCATAGTAAGCGGTTTATAACCCCTATAAAATCTTCCCTCACCACTATATTCCATCCCACTGGGCCTTGACTCATGACCCTTATCTGCCTCATGTCTCTGTGAAGACATGCTGTTTCTGTGTAGCCTCCGCCAGTGAGCCACTTTGTTTTATTTTCTGATCGTTTTTCTCTCTGTGTGGCTGATAAGGGCACTGTAGATAATGTTAACAGGAGCTTGTCAGCCTCAAAAGACATTGATTCACAGGGGGCATAGGGATAACAAGGAGGCTGACTGCTACAGCCCTCCAGAGAAAGATATAGGATATGTTCACGTGCCATGATGAATGCCAATGTAATGTTTTACATTAATTAATATAAAATATAAATGGGATCTGTAGAATAATGGAGTGATCACTGAATTTTAAAAAGTAAGCCTAATGTATCCCAAATTGATGTCTTCACTTTCTTTATACCCACTTTTATGGTTTTTACTTTCTTTTTGTAATTCAGTAGAGGTATTAAGTATTACTTCCTTCCATCCACTAGCCATTTCCCCATCGTATAATTAGAGCCTCATGTTTTAAAGATCAGGCAAATGCTGACAGCGCGACTTCTCTTGCATCTCCAATCTCTCCCAACCTACTACTCCGTCTCACTTCCCATCACCTTTCTTACTCCCCGCATACTTTTCTTTTCTCTCTTTCTGTTTCCAAAACCCTTTCTCTACCTCTCTTTCCTCTCTCTTTCTCTCTAACCTGACTCTTTATCCTCCCCCCCCCCGTAGGGCTGCGGAAGCATGACGTTTGCTTTCTGATCACGGTGCGGCCCAACCTGCCCTACGGCACGCGCTTCGACCGGCGCCAGCCCTTTGTGGAGCAGACTGGACTGGTGTACGTGAGAGGCTGCGAGGTGCAGGGTATGCTGGATGACAAGGGACGTGTCATTGAGGAAGGTATATATATACACACACACCCTCCACCACCACCTGCATACACACAGACACATCAGTGACACATGACATCCCTCCATCCATCAGACATATACGCAGTCATCCCTACCAGCAGATCCTCGAGTGAGGGTCAGGCTGGTGTTGATATGGTGACAGTCACAGTGAGATCTGACCTGGTCACATTAACATTCCATTAACCTGAGGTCGACATCAACACCTGAGAGCTTCGGGCCCTGCCCCCCGCTTTATATATTAGATTAAACTGAAGAGCTGCATTGGCTGTATCAGGATGGATTCTGTAAGAGAACACCGAACGTGCTCGTCCTGCAGGATACAGGAATGCATCATATGGGAAACACTCACCTCTGTCTTTCAAACATGGTATTGCCAGCGATGCTTTCAGGCTTAGAAAGCAGATTAGGAGCACAGTGTAAATTTGATCTGTGAGCTACAATATTTCCACGCAGGAGGAATCCCCTCAGACCAAATTTAAATCTCTGGTCTCTGCTGGAAAGTGAAATATGTTTATACAGTAACCTGATCTCCTCTGTTTACTGTGCCATGCTCTCCTCACAGCCCATAGCTTTCCCTCTGAGGAGTTGGTTCACCTAAGTTAGCCCGAAGCCCTGCTATTCTAAGTATTTTCCCCTGTGGGAACATGTCCGTGCTCTGAAGCACCCTTTTCCCCATCCTCCCTCATCTGTTTGGATTAAATATGCAGAGGGTAAGACTTTCTAAATAGACATGATGCCTAGTGAACATGCCCTGCAAGAGCTGACTTGGTTAAACTTTGAGATCCCCCGACAGGGCTAAGTGGTACTCTGGTTTACTGGGTGGTGGGGTGATGTCACGAAAATCACAGGGGACCCGGTGGAGCTGTAGGGGGACACATGCGAGTTTCATTGTCAAACTAGTTAACTTTCTTAACATATAAATGGCTGATATGCTCTCCTTTTAAAAAATTTGACGCTCAAATTTTGATTTTTTTAAGTAAATATTGTTACAAAACGCATCCATTGTATGTTAGCTGAATTGTTAAATGCAATCAATGTCTATTTAAATCACTGATTGATTTAATCGCGCCTTATTACAACTGGCAGTTAAATACTGTGGCACATACTTGTCTGAACAACTAACACACCTTTGCTCAGCTGTCTGCATTGTTATCCCTTGGTGTTGAGGGTGTAGCATCTGCTCTAAAGCCAAAACTCATTTTAGTAAGGGGGATTTGATGATCCTCACATAGCTGCTCACATGTTGTTGCCTCAGACAGACGTACACATTGATGGGCACACACACACACACACACACTAACACACCAGAGGCCAACGGGATTGAATTTCACTCTCCTGCACTGCGCCCTGCAGCTCCAAACAGGAATCTATTTAGACATCTGTGAAAGCTGCACTTGCTGCACTGCTCATGCACCCTATGGGAGAAAGCCTAAAGCCTGCATCCTGTCAGTCAAGCATCTCCTTGTAATACTGTTCATGAGGAGTCAAGTACTGTAGCAAAGCAGTCCAGGGTGTGCTTTCTTTTAAAGGATGTAATTTTAATGTGAGGATAGGCTGGAAATGGGAACTGAAATGATGGTTGTAAAGTTAGATTACTTAGATTCAGCTGAAATATCGACCTCTGGGTTTCATTAGTTTGCCTGAACAGTATGTGTTCTCTTTCTAATTGCACAGTTAAAAGTTAAGATTAGTTTGTAAAACTACTATTATGTTCTGCTTGACTAAAATCCATAAATATGTTGCACCTCAGTATTCCCACATCTTATTTGATTGCGTAATGGTCATGGGACGTTGAGGTTTACACAGCATACAAATCCAGATTTATTAGATTTCACCTTCTTTTCACTGAAGGTAATGCAGTCAGTGCTTTTGTTGCTGTAACATTTTATCACCCACCTTTCTGTTCAAGGACCGGACCCAAGGCCCAAGCTGAGAGGAGACTCCAGGACGTTCCGTGTATGGCTGGACCCGAACCAGTATCAACAGGACATGACCAGCAGCATTCAGAGCAGCACCGAAGACCCGTATGAGACGTTCAACATCATCATGAGACGCAAACCCAAGGAGAACAATTTCAAGGTTTGGACTCCACGCAGAAGCACACAGATCAGCCCTCATTGTGCTTCATATTTGAGTGCTTTATCTTCAGACCTTGAGCTCTGGTCCTACCAACACCACCTCAGAGTGATGTATTGCTCGTATTATACCCTCTTGGGTATTGCAGCTATAAGGTTGGGGCCAGGGCAGCTTTGAGATTACCACTCATTCAAGGCCCTCCCAGTGATCTCAATGAGAGACAGTTCTCACTGGATATTCATGTTATTTTTACCTCAGCGTCTCTTTCACCTTTTAGAATCCCCAGCACGGTTGTTACGGCCATAACAATTCAGGTGCCCTCAGCTGAACCTTATTGTTAATAAAGGTTAAGAAACTAAATCTAAGTCGATGTTTCTACATGGTTAAAGTTTTTCTGCAAGTCATCTTAAAGTTATCCATGCAAATGTGCGGCAAGTAAAAAAATCACATTGCCCGATTTTGTTTTACTCCATTTTGTTTAACTTTTTTCTTACTGTTAGTCATGCACAAAACAGTATTTTTTTAAAGCATACTCTTTATTTGAGAGCTTCTAATTACAGCTCTCTCGAATGGGATATTTCGAATTCCGCCCACCATTTCTGTCTTTCATAGCCAGAGTGATGACAAATGATTTTGTAGTGTTTCTTTTTTTATGAATCTGAAAAGTGCAGGAACTAATGGGTATTCAAGAAACAATCTCCTCCATCTTTGATGTGTGACACAGATAAAAGTAAACATGTTTCTCTACCCAGTGTTTGATGCTCAGGGTATTAGACAGGTTGCAGCTCATTAAAATGTAATTGACAGACATACAAATTACCTGCTGTCCCATCAGCCCACCACAAAGCTATTCTTATCCGGCTGAAGCTCCTCTTGTGGGATGCTTGTCTGCTGTCTGACTTGCTTCCTTTGCTTAGATTTTCCTCCTACAGTTTTTTTTGTTTTCTTTTCTTTTTAATTCTCCATCTACTGGTTTGATATCTATCACATATTTCGCCATCTCCACATTTCAGGCAGTGCTGGAGACCATCCGAAACTTGATGAACACAGAGTGTGTGGTCCCAGACTGGCTTCACGACATCATCCTCGGCTATGGCGACCCTGGCAGTGCCCACTACTCCAAAATGCCCAACCAGATCTCCACATTGGACTTCAATGACACTTTTCTGTCCCTGGACCATTTGCGCTCATGTTTCCCTGGTTACACCATCAAAGTCACAGAGGAGAACCCCGAACTTCAAGTCTCCCCTTTCAGGTAAAAGTCAAAAATCAAAAAATCAAATGAAAAAGGGACAAGATTTTTAGTTCTTCTTGATTAAAGTAAATGTATAGACAATAGTATTTTTTATAAACTCTTTTATAATTTGCATGCTAGATGCAATTTATTATATTATATTACGTTACATTACGTTACGTTACGTTACGTTACGTTACGTTACGTTACGTTACGTTACGTTACGTTATGTTATGTTACGTTATATTATATTACGTTATATTATATTATATTATATTATATTATATTATATTATATTATAATGGCTGTCTGTGCCAATTTTCCTTTGTTTCCTTTTCTTTACTCTACCAGAATCACGTTTCCCATCTCAAACAAAACTGACAAAGGGAAAAAAAGAAAGGCTGATGACGATGAAACAGTGGAAGACAAAGAGGAAGATGCGACCTTAATCGTTGAGCCCTATGTCACCCCCAACCGTGGACCATATCCCTACAACCAGCCCAAACGGTGAGAGGTCAAGACCATCACTCAGTGTCTGTGTTTGATTTAACCTCGACTCTCTGATCATCAGTGAACAGACCATGTTAAAAGTACTAGCAATTTAAATAGCACTCCAGGCACCACATGTTGTAAAATTACACCCATTCTTGACTTTCTGGTGAAGGTTTGTACTGTAATGCAGTAGCTTCAAGTTCCTTTCTTCTGTCTGAAACATCACAGAGGCTCCAGTCAAATGCTTATTTTAAGTCCTACTCTGGGACTATTTTGATTTGTTTGTCCAAGCTCGTCTCCATGGTATCTCCTCTCAGACTTGTTCACTGGGTAATGTTGTGGTGCTATTTTGGTTGTTGTTATGCCTTCATTTTGAAATTTTATGCAATTAAAGGTGAAGGAAAAGGCTTTAATATTCCTTAACTAATTATAACACCACAAAATAATTGCCCTTCATGAAAACTTAAGTTTCATCCGATGGTGTTTTAGCATTTTCAGTTTGCACTTTGATATTTAAATCTTGATAGCAACAACATGTCCATAGGGAAGCCCCTGCTTAACAATCTGTAGCAATCTTTAAAGAGCCTCAGAAAACATCACAACATAACCAGCAGTATTAAGCTTCTTGTAAAAAAAAAAAAAAACTAATGAAAACATGTGAACACAAATCTGTTTACGCTATCAAGGCTATTAAGTATCTTCAACTTATAACTTGATTTATTAATATCAGCGATATTAATTTCTTACAGGAATACAATTCAGTTCACTCCGACTCAGATCGAAGCCATTCGAGCAGGAATGCAGCCAGGACTCACCATGGTAAGGACTTTGTAGTTTGTGTTTTTATTGCACATGTTTCTCATGTTAGTTTTAAGAATGAATGGAGATCACCCAAAAACCCCTGCAAGATATGAGTGATCACTGATCAAAATCTGACCCGCGCAGCTTCCCGTCTGCACGGATTGGATGGATTTTTTTAATGCCATGTGATCTACCCACATTACCTTTGCGATGACCAGTAGATCACGATTGACATAATGGCCGCCCCTGCTTTACACTCTGTATGTATTTGTTCGTCCTGGGAAGATTAAATTTATAGCAGTGCAAAAATTTTTTTGTGAAATACTGGAAAAAATGATTTGTACAAATATAGTTTACTTGATTAGGAGGACAAGCTGTACGTTTCAGACCGTTCTCTGTAAAGTCATCAGGCTTATCCTTTGGCGTGATGCTGTTTCCACAAAGCCTACATTCAGTCCAGTGAGTGCTGATGCTGCAGGTGCATGCTGTTCCAGCTTGCTGTTATAAAGCCAAAGATTTGCAACCATTAATCTTAGTGATGAACACCAAGGGAATTCCCTCACCAGTAAATGTGCTGCTGTTTGGGGTCCCTATCTCTATCAGTCATGCAGAGGGATGACGAATTTTCCTGAAACCCTCTCTGTAATTTTGACATTGAAATAGTCAGCCCAGTCACATAAAATGACATAGGATCACAGGAATGGACAGACCTGGTCTATACGCACATCAAAAACTATGTCATTGCAGCCATTATTGCATCGTTTTGATAGAAGTGCCGTTCTGATGTGACGATCGGAAACAGCCAGTGGGATGTCAGTTATTTATTGTGCAGCTAACCGAGGTAAATATGGCAAGTAGGCTATCTGCAGAGTCATAAAACATCTCTGCATGCATGCCATTCTCTGCTCCTCTCCTCACCCCTCTAACCTTTCTTCTTGGCATATGTCACAGTCGTTAGTAGCCATAACAAACACACAACTACCTCCTGATCTGTATGGCTTTCGTGTTGGGAAACGAAGGAACAGATGATCATGCACTAATTTGCGCAGGAGTTTCTAAATTTGCTTACTATTTTAGGAGAAATTACTCACCTGAGATACTTGTAGCAAGACCATCCTGTTTCATAAATATTTATTAAGTAAATTGGGTGAGCTATTCCCCAATTCAGTAAAAATGAGGCCAATTATCATTGGTAATTGTATACGTGGTTGTAGTGCTTCTAGGCTTGAAAATTAGCTTTGCCTCCTTTGGCTTCTCTTTATTTTCAGCAGCTATCTGTTTCTGTGCAGTCACTGTGTTGCACCATGCCTGGCAAAACCTTGGCCTTGTTGCATTGGGTATGTCTGACCACCGCTAACAATGGTGCAGCAGCGTAGCACGTTGTGACATGCCCGAGGCCAAGCTGTCACAACTACTAGGGTCTCCCCAAGGGTGCCCCCTTTCTACTGTGACCTAAGTTCTGATTGTGCAAACCTTCTTTTCTGCTTCTTTATGTGAACATTCATCATTATTTTCTTCTCCTCCTATCGTGTCTCCAGGTTGTCGGGCCACCAGGTACCGGAAAGACAGATGTTGCTGTTCAGATCATCTCAAACCTCTATCACAACTTTCCCGAGCAGAGAACCCTCATAGTCACACACTCAAATCAGGTTAGCCCACAACACACACACCCATACATACACACACACACACACACACACACTACATCTACACACAAACTAGATCAGCACAGCTCTGATCTCAAAAAAAGTTTCCCCAACACACAGCTGAAAAACAGTAAGCTGTCTAGAGAATATAGAGGTTCTACTCAGAGCTGCCCATTAATCAGGCACTAGTCGTATTCAAACCTTGGAGGAAAAATTAACATCTAAGCTCCCTTGTGCCCCACCCCACCCCACCCCCCTCAGTATTTAATTATAAAGTAATCTGCTATTGTTTTACACCAGTGAAAGCGTGCCAAAAGGAGACTTGGCCAAAAGAAGCATAGCTGACTATAATAATGAAAAAATTTATGGTCAGGTAATAGGTCCCCCTTGTTTTTATATTCCTCATGCATAAATAGACTCTTGCTATATACCATGCTAAATACCTCAAATATAACACATCAACAGCATTGAAAAAAGAAAAAAATGGAGCAAATTCATAGAGATGGTGGATAGTCAAAACAGCTTCACATGCATAAGCACTGGAAATATATGACGCTCACATGAAAGAAAGGATTTTCATCATCTGATCATGTCACTGTTTAATCTATGCCAGGCTCTGAACCAGCTGTTTGAAAAGATCATGGCTCTAGACATCGACGAGCGTCATCTCCTGCGTCTGGGCCACGGAGAAGAGGAGCTGGAGACTGAGAAGGACTTCAGCAGGTGAGGACAGAAGAGGACAGGCGGAGAGGGAACACATACACACACACACACACACACACACTGATAGATGCACCTAAACAAACAGGAATGCAAATCTGAAAATCGAGACTACTAGAATTCACACGTCTGTGTGGAAGTGCATTCAGCAAATGGTTACAGACTTATGGTGGATATACGCTGCAATTAGATCAAAGCAGACAACACATATGCATACACAAAGGCAGCCCAGCTGGCCACACACATATTTAGTATCAGCCAACACAGTGACAGGGCTACTCGATACTCGCGTATGCCAGGCCATGGACCTGCTTTATCTTCATTAGGAATCATTGGCCTCTCAGGCCTTTCCACCAGTGAAAAGGATCTCTTTTGCAGCCCTGCACCCAGAAGCAATTCCTTTCTGATTAACCCTCTCATCACTCCTCTGCACCACAAGAACTAACCCTGCTCAACCCCTGTTCAAAGGAGTCACTTTGGGAATGAATTTCAAGATGAGCAAGATGGCAGCGAGTCTTACCGAGAAACAGAAAACCTGAAAGCATCATGCTTTTAGAAAAGTTTTATAGGCTGATTTAAAGTCATGTATATTTTATCTTTCCTTTATTAACACTGTAGAAATTAAATGCATCTGTCTTTAAGGATGTTTTAAAGAAAACTTAAATAAGAAGCAGTTATATTCAAAATACATCTCTACTTAAAGATATGTTCTCATTATTATCCATAAGTCTGTTACACAAACATAGAAGTCAAGTCACAGTTATGTCTGACCACAAAAAAAAGGAAAGAAAACCTAATCCACAATTTTTCTTATAGTTTACAGGGTTAGGATGGGTGGGTGTGTAGTGTATAGTGTTTTATCATCATCAGAAGTTTAAGAAGTCCTTTTTAATCTGTAAACTGACTATGCAACAGTAAAACAAAGTTTTAAAACTGGTTGTTTTAAAACCCGTCTACATCATGTTGGACACACAGAGCACACAGCTGCTTGTCTTCATGCAGAACTGGTTGCAGAGCACAAAACAAATGGTTTCAGACATGAACCTCTAGAGCCCTGTTAAGGAAGCCCAAGTATTTTCCAGCTCCCTCACTCCTGTCTTTCTGTATGCTCAAGTGCTTGTGTTTGTCAGTCTGTGTGTTTCTGAGTCTGTTTGTGTGTATATGACATGCCTTGCAGGATAGTGACTCAGTCCTTACTACTGAAACACAGTGAGATGTGAAAAAAGAGGAGCCCATTTTCAGCGCTTGACAAACTTAAGAAAGAGAGATTTATCACAAGATACCCAAAACATTTACAGTTCTGCATGACAGCTGCTATATTTAACACTATTCTGATATTAATCAGGCATAACTTTCTTTTTTTTTTTCACTAGAATAGCTTTTTTCCCATCTACTGAATATAAATAGCTCAGTGTTATTGAATATTAAGTTTTCATGCTGACACTATTTATAGCTTCCCTATAGCCTACATTGTTAATTACCACCTTATCCATCTGTGTCACCGTGCAAAGTGCCCCCTATAGCTCTTAGCAACACTTCCAGAAGAATAAGGGAGAGGTGATACATATCGCTCAATTTCTCTACTCTGTGTATGACTATCACACAGTGAATGACAGTAGTATGCGTAGACGTGTATCGAAACTGGGGTCTGCACATGGAGGCAGTCTGTTAGATTCTTAAATTATGCAGCAACAAGGACATAAAAGAAAGAGCTTTAGCTAGCAGCATTTAATATGTTCCCGCCTGCCTCATAACAACGTGCAGACTCGACACTCCTTCCACCAAACTAACACAAGTGTGGGGAGAGAGCCTGAGAGTCTTAATTAACACTGTATACCCGATGACAAAGTGGAAGGCAGCGCTGCTCTGAATGCCTAAGAAAGGGAAAGCTGCTGCAACATTAATTAACAATGGCTCCCTGCATTTCATGATGAATTTTGTTTTAACAGTGTTTTGAGCATGCTAGTTGGCTGCTGTACGGAGGAGATCTTGTAAAATTTCCAAGGTGTATGTCAAGTGCACCTCAGGTTCCAGGTTAAAAATGTATATTTGCCATGAAAAGGTCACTTTTGATTGAAAATAAATGAAGCATGATCATTAAAATTTAAGCACAGTTGCTTGCTGCTGTTGCATGCAAGCTTTATATTCGTTGGAATTTCATTTATGCATACTTCTCTTGATAAATGCTGTTGTTCATACCTACACATCTATTCTGGGTTTTCTGTCTCAGCAGCGAAATGCTTATACAGGTCAGTCATGGTGGGAAGCAAGGTCACCCCCCATTTTTATTTAATTTTATTCAGGCCAAACAGGAAGAGCACTGCGATTGTCTTTGAGTCATCTGCTGACTGAGGATCTTTTAGGGTCTAAAAATAGATTTGACCTCTAGTATTACCCCGTGACCCCTCACACTTTCAGTCTTCCTGTTCGTGCTGCTTGCCTTGTCGCCACCTGATAATTGCTTTTAAGCAGTAGTGTTAAGTTGCACAACAGGATGCATGATAGAAATAAAAAATACCTTTCCTACACTCAAGGAAAGCTGTTGCCTTGTCTATACGGCCATATTTACAGTATATTTTATTATTTTAAATACTGTGCTGTACTTTTGACCAGGGTCTTTGCAACTTGCAAACACAACAGTGATAATTACCACAGAAATTCCACACACACTGTTTATTAATCACACTACAACTGAGGTTGGTAATTATGTCCAGTTTATCCATTCAGAATGTGTTTCCTTTTTTTATACAGCCTTTGTTTCGGCCTAATGCTGCCCCAATATATGGTCTGCCCCCTCATTCTGCCTTATAGCTTTTGTGCAGAGTAGTGAGGTGCTATAAGGGTGCAATATTCCCACCTTGAAGAGACTGTGTGAAAGGGACTAGCATCTCACCTGTTTGTTAGAGGCAGCAGTTTTTCTGAGGTCTCTGTCTCGGTTGCCACACCAGCATGTAGGTCGATGAACATGGGTCATGACACCAGATGTTATGAGGTGAAGTTGAAATTGGAGCACAGGAGCAGACAAGAGTCAGTCTGATCATACAGTGCATCAGAAGTTTAACAGTTAACCCTAACTCTTTCTCTTTGTTCATGTTTGGACATGTGTATGTGAGAAATTACTACTGTCTTTTTAATATTATTCAGTCTTAAAGAAAAAAACATTTTATGTATTTATAACATTATTAACCTGTGATACTTCACTGTTTCTTAAGATGATTTTAGCCATCTGTTTATTCCTGTTCAAGAGGGTTAACTTTTTAGATTGTTGACTATCTTTGCTGTGCTACCTGTCTGTCTCCAGGTATGGAAGAGTGAACTATGTCCTGGCAAGAAGACTGGAGCTCCTCAGAGAGGTGGGGAGGTTGCAGGAGAGTTTGGATGTCCCAGGGGACGTTTCTTACACCTGTGAGACTGCTGGACACTTCTATCTCTACCAGGTAAGACTATAAACAGGTGTGAATATGTTTCTGCAATGAGAAAAAAAAAGTCAAAAAATGTAATTCTCAGCCAGTGTTGCATATGCTGTGCCATTTGCAACCACCAGAAATATTAGCTCTGTTTTGTATAATCAAGCTAAAAGTGGTCATAACATCCAAATTTCCGCTTTGTGCCTACAGTAGAAGGTACTAATGTCACCTGTATATAGGAGCTGTATTGTAATTAAATGCTAAAATGTTAGGTAAAGCAGGTTTATACCTGTGAACCTCCTTGTGTTGTGTGTTTGGATATCAGTATTGATTTACAGAGAAAGAGAGAGAGTTAGGGTATTCAGGATATATTTTTGCAGAATTAATTAGAATTGATTTCAGTATCATCTGTCCCGTTCCTCAGACATATCCAAGCCAATCAAATCCAGACAGTATTATGGTTTCCAGTCCCCAGACTGACTGCTCTTTTTGCCTGCCTGACTGCAAATACCTAGAAACAGTCTCCTGCTGTTTATTCCTGACACCTAATTACTGTATGACTGTCCTCTCGGGCTGCAGAAGAAATGCCACCACAGACAATTACTTACATGCACCCCCAAGCTTCATCGGAAGGTTTCTAAAATAGACATTTGTAACTTAAAGAAGTGCAGGGTGTTGCTGTCTGTCTTCAAGTGTTATGGGGAAGCTAAAGTTAACATCCAACCTTTTGCTCCCGTGTCACTTAAGGATCTCATCACATCACAACAGTAATACAAGACATTTAAAACAGTGTTAAGATGCCACTGACAAACTATATCCGGTAACACAAAGTTGTCTGGTGAGTCAGAGTCATAGCAAATACCCGTATACCAGAGCTGTTACCGGAGCTCTAGTTTTAGAGTTCATGTCTGGCAATGCTCATGCTGCCATTTTTGCACCTTGCCAGAAGTCTGTCACTTGTCTCTCTTTCACACACACACCTTATTAGTTTCTTGTTGTGTGGAGATTGGAATCTCAAAGCCGTATTCCAGTTTAGAGTTCCTGAGTGTTTATTTTTAACTCACATACCTTGTTAAAAGTGTGATTCTATGATATTTAAACATGTAAATGTCAAAAGAACTTGTTAGCGTTGTGATCAATGATAACAATACGCATAACATGCTAAAGGTTTAAATCATAGTCTAAATAGTGTACAAGGACAGATACTTAACGGACAATTAAATCAAGTCCTCTAGCAGACTCATTAATGTTATCCTTAAAGTTGTTTTTCACAGGGTTGCAGTATTTTTAGAACTAGGCCACCCTGCTGTTTGGTTGAAGCTGGTTTATTAGATGCTCAGCAGGAGCACCTTTATACAAGTGAGGCTATCTGTTCTCATTTGTTCATTTGTATGTTATGTGTGTTTTGCTATAGTCAAATAATTATAGGAAAAAATACAACATGCACCATTAATGCTGTGCAGAGTCATGCGGCACACCCCAAGCACGCTCAGTGGACCTCAGACAAGCAGCAGAACATAGAACCCAGATTCATGCAAACCACAAGATTGTACGATATTCTCCGGCATAAACTTAAGGACTCGGTCGTCTAATATTCTGAGGGTTCTGTCTCTTTTCTCCAGATGATCTCTCGCTGGGAAGAATACATGAGTAAAGTCAGACCCAAACAGGGCAAGAAAGTGGAGGTGGAAGCTGTGGCTGCACACTTTCCCTTCCACAAGTACTTCTCCAACGCCCCCCAGCCTGTGTTCAAGGGCCGCTCATACGAGGAGGACATGGACATCGCAGAGGGCTGCTACCGCCACGTCAAGAAAATATTTACCCAGCTGGAGGTATGAAACACACACGCACACACACACACGCGCGCACACGCGCACACACACACACACACACATAACACACACAACACACAGTGTACTACTTCCCTCACTCCTGAGCAACAGCAAAAGGATACTTAAATGCAGCAAAGCAAAGTAAATGTATTTATAGACATATGTCACTACAGTTAAATTTATTGTTCCTTACATTAACATATGCATATGGAAACAAATTACACGTTTAGAAGTACACACTACACACACCAGCACCAACTGATCCATGGTAAATTTATTTTCCTTCTTTTACAGACACACACACACACCAGCACCAACACACACACACACACTAGCACACATACAGAGGCTATTTAAGCTTTATTTAATGGTTGATGGTTAAAGACAAGCTGTGTGCCCAGGTGTTGCACAATCTCCCATGCACAATTAACTGTGCAACCTCAGTGACAGGCCGTTGTAGATTAACAGTGATTTGCCCGACACCATCCGTGTCTTTGTGAATGTGTCTGCCTTTAAGCAGCTCTTCTTCCACTTTTGCATCCCTCTGAGTTTTAATCATAATCCGGTCTCTCTGCTTCGGCTGACAGAGTAAATCATTACACATGATATATAGATATGAATCCTGACCTTTTCTTTAGTAGATAATTGGCACAAAAACCTAATGAAGTCAATTACAACTTATCTTTTACACTCTCTGTCACTCTTTTTCACATTCTCTCACACTCTGAAACACACAGCCAAATGTGTTTTTTATCCCTCCTCTGCTCATGGAGTATTTTCTATAGGGATAACAATAACATTTTAGATTTATGGGAACACCAAGAAGGTCTCCGAAAAGCAATAAAGAAGTTATTGGCTGGAGGTAATATTGCAACACGTGTGGTGACCTTGATTTATCTGGCTGGCCTCCGTATCACTGCATCACAACACCTCTCCCTCCTCCCTCAGCCTCACCCATGCTGCAGTGAAATCTGTACACCCATTAAGAGGTACTGCTGTCTGTGGTGCAAGGTAGACAAAGCTACATTCTGCTGAATTTGCTTATCTGTCTGCCTCTTCAAATATAAAAGCAGTTTGGAATAAGCTGTCATAGGAATATCCTGAGAATTTATTGCTCGACAGACAGATACATAGTGTGCCTCCTGGGTCTCTCCTGTATAGACATCTCCTGTTTCCTCCTCTGCAGTTCCACCACATATTTACTGCTGTTTTCTTCTTTTTTTGTTTTTTTTTATTCTATCCACCCACTCTTCTCAGTATCCCTGAGTCCTTACCATCTTGATTTCATCCTTCAACCACTGTGGAGCCACGGGGGTTAAAAATAGATCTCATCAATATTGCATGTTTTGATTGGTTTAATATTAATGCTAAAATAGTAACACATCAAATATTTATACCCCAGTGCTGTCCGAGCCCACGTCCCCCCTCCTCCCTTCCCTACACAGTGTGGCAACCTGATAATAACATGCCTATTTACCCATATATTACCCCAACAGCATGGTTTTCATATTTCCACAATATCAGCTCTAAAATTTAAAACTCGGCCTCTAAATCTTCCATTCCAGTATGAGCCATGTAAGAAAATCTGTGCTAAAGTGCTTTTCAACCTGCAGTTATTGAACAGCAAACTAAAACCTGTATTATTCTCTGCAGAGCAGCCCTCTGGCTGGCTGGCTGGCTGGCTGGCTGGCTGGTTCCTGTATTACTGCATCATGGGAAAAGATGAGAGTGTTTTCTTAATGAGGATAGAAAGCAGAGGGATTATGTTAATAATATGTCTAATTAAAAAGCAGATAGGTTGCCAGCCACACAGTCATCTTTTGTGACTGTATTGTGTCTTGGAGTCATGGAGCATCTCCGGGGAATCAAAACTGGAGACAGTAAAAGTTATTACAGGGTTGAGCCCTCAAGTTTTTCAAAAATCACAAACCCATTTTTAAAATGCGGGTAGACACAAAGATGCATTGGTTGCCTATGTAATTATTGAACTGGGCCTTGTTTTCTTTTTAGAGGTATGATTATTTCTCCCTACATAATTATCTTATCCATCACCTTTGACAGTAATCGTCGATCATTTTGTCAGTTTGCCATTAAAGTTTTCCCCTTACAAACTCACTGTTTTAATCATCAAAGCAAAACCTAACTCACATAACAAATAGATGAATACACACACAAGTTCTTTCCACAGGTCATTAATTGAGTAGTTTTCGGTTTACTTAACAGAGCTCGAAGTTTTTCTTGTTTCTTTTTGGTATTTGTTTTCTTGAGTGTACCTTGACCTTGTCCTTCTTTCTCATCTACCCTGATAGGAATTTAGGGCCTTTGAGCTGCTGAGGAGTGGACTGGACCGCTCCAAGTATCTGCTAGTGAAGGAGGCCAAAATCATTGCCATGACCTGTACACATGCTGCGCTCAAACGTCATGACCTGGTGGAGCTGGGATTTAAGGTAGACTCCTCTCACTTGGCATAAAAATAACAAACATGGTCACACTTGTATTAACTGCAGTAATTTCAAGCACTTTGGTTTAATTGCTGATTTTCTGTTTTAGTATGACAACATCCTGATGGAAGAAGCTGCTCAGATTCTAGAGATCGAGACCTTCATCCCCCTCCTGCTACAGGTAACCAACAGACAAACCACCTTTGTCCTTAAAAAGTCTCAACTCTTTCACTTACCATGTGCAATCCTTATGACTCAGTCTGTGAAAATTAAAGCTGTTAATGTCTATGACTAAAAAACTGCTGCTGTGCTCTGCCTAAAAACTCACTGCCAGACCTGAACACTGCCTAGTTTAATCCTTAACTCATGACTGACCTCCTCTCCATTAAGGTCTGAGTAATGAGCTCCAAACACAGTAATGGTGCTTGTCTTTGGTAGTTGTGCCCAATAGTCCCGAGATAGTGCGAAGGTCTGTTCACAGATAAGATCACTGAGCACATCAGCCCATCGACAAACCTCATCAGAGGATGTGCACAGAGCCTCCTGCCTGGTGTACGTCAGAACAAAACTGTTTATTCCTCCGCTTGTCCTTACCTTTCAGTATCCAGCCATTTAACCCATTCAAGCCTTAGCGATGATTTCAGTGATTTAATCAGATCTGCTATGGTTGATATATTGGATTTGTTTAAGGTCAGGCTCCAAATAAACTAGATCAAATTAGTAAAATTTATCATTTTGACGTACACAAGTAAAAAAAAAACTACACTGGTCCTTCATGCTTCACTGCCCCCTTGACTTAAATGGTTTTCTCTGCTGAATATCTGATTTCACATACAATATATTTTATTTTTATTGGACAAAACAAAATTGAAAAACCTGGACAACATGAAGTAGTTTACTCGTGTGTATTCATGTTGGAATACAGTGTAGAACTCAATTTTTACAGCTGCCTTTAGAGCTCAAAGGGAAATCCAATAAACTGTAATATTTTACAGTCTTGTAATGTTTTCTGTAATACGCATATTTTCATCTTTACTTCACCTGCCTTCTCCTCCCTACAGAACCCTGAGGATGGCTACAGCAGGCTGAAACGTTGGATCATGATTGGAGACCATCACCAGTTGCCCCCTGTTATCAAGAACATGGCTTTCCAGAAGTACTCCAACATGGAGCAGTCTCTCTTCACCCGATTTGTGCGCCTTGGAGTGCCCACCATAGACCTGGATGCACAGGGACGAGCACGTGCAAGGTGGGTCACCCTGGCAACACAAAGCTAGAGTCAGCTATGACCATATGAACTTCACTAAGACTGCTTTTCCTTAGTGACGAGTACTGTCTCCTCAAAGAAAGGACTTAACGACAATGTGACTTGATGTGTTTCTGTCCTGCAGTCTGTGTAACTTGTACAACTGGCGCTACAAACACCTGGGTAACCTGCCTCATGTCCAGCAACTGCCAGAGTTCCAGGTGCCCAACCCTGGCCTGACCTTTGACTTCCAGCTAATTAATGTGGAGGACTTCAATGGGGTGGGAGAGTCAGAGCCCAACCCTTATTTCTACCAGGTCAGTAGTAGTGCACAACACGTTACACTAATACTCACACAGCTCAAGCTAGTACACGCAAAATTACCATCTCTTGATTTTTATACACATTCAAACCTCTGTTTCTATGTTAGAAATCTTCATCAAAATAAAACTATGACTACAGGAGAAATAGTGTACAAATCCACACAATCCCAAATCCATTAATTCCATTTGTTGAACTGTGAACACCCAGTATACAACCAATATTCGGAATGGAACAGGTACATACAAAACGTGGAGCGATGTGTGGCAGTTTTCTGAGCACAATTTATACAGCCCTTTACACAGATAAACACTTGCGCACACTTAGTTCCACCAGAGCGGAGAACCACATTCCTCCCCATCCTCCATTTCCTCTGAATGGTTGTTGTACAGCACTTCATTCATTTTTAAATTTTAATGGTTTAGCTACCAGCCCGTATGATATATTCATAACCCTGCTTAGTCTGCAGCTAACACTGGCTGCCCAGCACAGACCAGTGGGTTTGTCCTTCACACCAGGAGCCAGATTGTGTTTCATCATGACATTGCTGAGACACTCAAGACTGTGTGTGTGTGTGTGTGTGTGTGTGTGTGTGTGTGTGTGTGTGTGTGTGTGTGTGTGGGCGTGGGCGGGGTGCAGGGTTGAGAGGAGTGTGTGTTTTTCTTTCTCCCTGTTTATTTATTTATTTGTTTTTTGTGTGCGTGTGTTCACTTTGGCACCACACCAGCACTGGAGCCCAAATGTTACTGTCAAAAATTTTAAATAACAAACCATCTCGTATGAAAGAAACATCTTAAACACTGAAATGTTTTGGACTTTTAATAGGAAACCAATGCCTGGATTACTTAGTGGCTATGAAAAACTTTTTTTTGAGAAAGAAGCTAAAACCACAATAGTTTGACATTGATTTTAAAATGAACACAATAATTTCAAAAAGCACCAAAGAGTTTGTAGTCATCAAAAAGCCGACAGGGCTCGATTCCAGGCAAAAGTCAATTTGTGTGATGATTCAATTTGCAGACGTAGATAATCAGTAAAAACATCAATTAAGACTCTGATTTGTTTTTAAGCTGCCTGGTTAATGAACAAATATCAGTGTTTCATGAATTATACTGCAGCGTTCAACACTGCATGATCACGTCCCTGAAGCCTCTCATTTTTCTCAAATCCACACCACGTGCATTCCTCAAGGCACCGGGTCACATGAACCTCAACTCTGTTTGCTCGTTGCCATTTTCAGGCTCCTTAAGGGAATTGGCAATATCACTCCCTATCCATGACACACACACACACACACACACACACACACACACACACACGTGCACATGGATGCTCTTTCTGAACAACCACAAGAGATAAATTGGACACTAGAGAAGCAAATGTATCCAGTGCATGCTGAGTGCCTGTCACAGCTGAACAAACACCACCGCAACTCTGCTTTGCACTCACACAGGAACCGTACACTTAGCGTATACACAAACACGTGCCTGCACTCGCGCAACCCAAAGTCCAAAGGTCTGTTTCTTTCTGCTTCCTCGCCTCATTTGTTAAAGTATTGTCAATATTGAGTCTCGGCCCATTGATAGTACCCCCAGAGTTGTCGAATGGCTCATAAAGGGTAGGATCCTTATCCATACTCACATCTCCTGTTGTCCGAAAATGGCCTTTGTGAGCCTCTAGGCTTGTTAGTCGAGGCTTTTCTGCTTCATAAGCTGAATTGTAAATGACATAAGGGCATTGAGCATTTTGCTTCACTCGCTGGTGGTCTAGATTTATATCTCTTATTACCTCTTTTGTGTTTGTATAGACACCATGTGTGAACCTCGCACACTTTCTCCTCTGTGATTCTGTCCCTGTTTCGTTCTTCCTTCATCTCCAGTCCTCACGTAGCCTCCGGCCATTGGCTCAAACTCCACTGGGTTCTCTTGGGTGTGGGGGCAGTAGATCACATTTATGTTAAATATGCATACGAGATAGACTGGAAATACCAACCACGTGTCTGGTTAGATGTAACTCCTTGTAAGTGTGTGCGTGTGTTTGTGATTCCTGCAGACTGTTGTTTTCAAAGTGTTTTTTTTTTCTCTCCTAAGCTGAACTATAAAGATATCTAGTTAGTGTTTATTTATGTATTTCAATCTAAATTAGTGGTTTGCAGAAAAGATTTTGATAGTGAAAGCAGAATGAGGTGGGTTTTTTACATCCTTACCATGATGTCTGAATCCTTTTGTAACATGATGTTTGAACAGGACATAACAGTGAGGATGATCACAGTAAAGCCATCAAGCACAACCTGTGCCTCCCAAAATCTCCCTCTTTTCAGCAGATAAATAATTTTTTCACTGACATGTAGATAATCTAAATATTATGATTTTCATTATTATTATTATAAATTTTAACATGTTGCAGATTATTTTAAATATTTACCTCATATCTAACATTCCCTGCCAAACTTGAACAGAACATTTCAGTTAAAACCTGGCATGGTTGTTAAAACTATGAATTTGTGCCATTTGGAAACAGGTAACAAGGGAAGAAGAACAAAGGCTTTCACTGTTTTTGATGTGTTGACTCCAGTGCAGCTGGATCAGGAACTGTTGATGAAGCTGCATAAATTATTATCAAAGACGTGAGGCTGCAGTCCAGGCTTAATTGAAACGGGATGAATAATGCATACTGGTGGCTTTTTTCTCCACTTTTTTTTTTTCCCTTTTTTCTGGTCACATTTGAAGGGCAAAGTGTAGCCTGAGAGCCAGGATACACATGCACATGCTGAGGAATTTGTTGACTTTGAAGCGGATGTGTGATGCATGCAATGTTGGCCTTTCCATTCACTCACATTCTGACCAAAGACTCTTGTGGTGTTGTCCTGGGGGGTCCTGGACTTTTGAAAGTGAAGTTAAGGAATCCAAAATTATAGCAAATGTTTATATATGTATAAAAAAATATTCCTGGTAAAAGTGCAAATATGGTGATATTGATTCAGTTTTATTATAACAATCTGTCATCAAATTGAGCAATGAAGCTTATGGTGATGCAACCTTTTTTCACCCTTTAAAAAAACTCTGTGATGAATTTTAAAATCACAGTATGCTTGGCTTCTACAAAGGTAGGGACATTTTGTCCTGACTTGGCTAGTGTTGGTGTTGAGCTCCGTCTGAGGCAATTAATTTCAACCCAAATCAGATGGCTACTCATGCGGGAATGAGTGGGCTTTTATCTGGCAGAAAGTTAAACACTTGACAGGCGAGAAAGGGCTAAAGCAAGATGTTAAAGTACAAGAGAACGAGGACAGCAAGGTGTCAAACACAGCAGAAAGTCCTGGATGTGCTGATAAAAAGAGACATCTTTGAATTTGGTGCTTAAATCCACTATTATATTCTCATATTGATAACTGATCGGTACTTTAATTACAGTTTCCCAAATGTGTTTTTCCTTCAACCATTAAATACGTATATTGTGCATCTAAAATATAATGATGTTAATGCTACCTTCTCCCCTTCTCTCTCTTCCTTTGAAGAACCTGGCAGAGGCGGAGTATGCGGTGGCGTTGTACATGTACATGCGTCTGTTGGGCTACCCTGCTGACCGCATCAGCATTCTCACCACTTACAACGGTCAGAAACACCTGATCAGAGACGTCATCAACCAGCGTTGTGCAGGCAACCCCTTCTTTGGTCAACCTAACAAGGTGAGAACACACGTGCACCATCTGACAGAATTGCTATTATAAAGCGAGATCAAAGAAAGCATGTACAAAGTGTGAGTCTGAGTCAGCAAGCTAAAATGTGCTAATGCTTTATCTTATCATATAGCAGCCTAATAGGCAGAAATTCTAAATAATAATGGTATGAGAAACATCAAACAAATGTCACATCAGCACACGTTTTATTTATGTTTTATTATTTTATTTTACCAGTATCACCGTACATTAATGCACAGTGTCTGCATTGAAGTCTGAGCTGTAAACCTCCAGTTTGCAAAATGATTCAGATAGAATAAAACAGCATTCTAATCTAAAGTTAGTCAAAAATATCAAGCTAGTGAAAGTGTATTGATGAAGTGTGGACATTTAACACATCTCATGGAGCATTCTTCCACTGAAACACACCCGATTCCTTGTGCATGAAATGTACACACTCCTAACATGACTCGAGGGTGACACATTTCCTCTCTCCCGTTTCTGTCAAGAAGGAATCCACATTCCCAACAGACATGTTTTCACCTCCTATATACGTGTAGACTCGAGTAGTCTCTGTAGGAACATATGTAACACACAGAACGTACACTTGAACAGTTTCTTCACACCTTCACGTCAGCTGCAGTCAATGCAGCCAGCATCACCCTCTATCCTCTGCTCTGCTGCAACAGGGACAAATTCACAGCTCTAAAGTCCCAGAAGGCTTTTGCTGTTTCTGCCTCCCTTCACTACAAAAACACACAGACTTCTCTCTTTCCCTGTGCAATTTAAGCAGGTTTTCATATTTTAACTACAAGTTTTCCAAAATGTCATTATCCTTGCAGTGTGATACACTGTATCTCTTTAAATTTAATCGATCTGCCTGATTCTTGCAGGGTGGAAAATTAATGAGTTCAAGAATGATCCTTTTCTCTTTTCACTGTTGAGGGCAAAGCCAAAGAGTGTTTTTTTCACTCAAGCATTCATTGTCCTGCTCAATCTAATCATGAGGCCATCAAGAATGCTGCAGGTCATAAGACCCAAATAGAGCAGGACACTCTGTGACCTCTGTTTAAATACCAGCCAACTGCATACCTCTGTAAATCAAACTCAGCGAGGTGTGTTTAAAAGATTGTGTGTATGTGTGTGTGTGTGTGTGTGTTCGGGGGAAGGATTTGAATGTGCATATTTTGAGAGTGGGTGTAAACTCAGTGCCATGTTCCCTAAAGGTAGTTGGATTGTCTTCATCCAGCCCACGGTATTTTTCCTGACTCCTCCTGTCTCTTTCCTCTCTTTCCTCCTTTACACTGTGTTCAGTCAGCAGCCCGTTGGCACAGTTTTCCATCCGTTTTCTGTTTGTACTGCTAAATGCTTCTACCCACTAGCCTCAGGTTATGCTTTCCTCTTTCTCTCTCTCTCCATTCCTTTCCCCTACTCACATTGTCTCACCTTGCTTTGGTCTCTGTTCTTTAGCCTTTCCACACACTTTACAATGTCCCAGACTATTAAGGCACGCCAAAAGGAAGATGACACGATTTTAAATGAAAGTGGCACGTCACCAGTCAGCTGGATTGCCATCCTGGCAAAGGCTCTGATTGCATTGTGCTGTTCAAACATGTTGTTTAGTTGTTTGTATAGTGTGAATAACAAGCAGGATGGTCTCCACAATAATTAAAATTTCAGTAGTATATGTCAGCATAGTATGGCAGGTGAACAAAAACAATACATCAGTGTGTCAATTGATCGGTCCACTCATATATATGTCCATTATTCAGTTGCCTCATCTATTTAGTTTTTTTGGTTTTTGTAGAGAAAATGCTGTTTTTACTCAATATTCTTCAAATTTTTTAACAAACGTGTAAATACCAAAACCAACAATGCATCAGTCAGTCTCTTTGTACTTTCATTCCCTAGCCTGACATCACATGTCATCTCAAAAACTGGTTTTGAATACATACAAATGTTTGTTTTGTTTTGTTTTTTAGGAATAAATAATTTCTTAAACATCAAAAAAGTGCTTTAATTTTTTTGCAAATTACATAAACAGGAGTAAATTGTGCTATTGTTGATATATCATTATTTTCAGTGGATTAATGCCTCTTAAGTGCGATAGTGAATACTTACACCAGCACACTTTGTTTATGACAAAAAGATTGAAAAGAACTACAGAGAAATATGATTTTTTTCCCCCCTTTCACTATATTGACATGGATATGTGCAGTTTGTTACTTGAGTCTTGTTTTCACATTCCTCTACTGAAAGGGGAAATGTCTGTGCGCTTCCCTAAAATCTTAAATGTGCAAACATAATCCAGGCAAGCTAATTTTGATAGTCACAAGTTTGAGAGCCAGTTATCGTAAAGAAACAACTTCCGTTGCAAAGAAGACATGTCTGCACACAGTGACAGTTTGCATTAGCACAACCACCAACCTTTCCAGTTACAGGCTAACAAATATCATAAATAAAAGATGCTAAAACCCACTAGAGAAATGAACTTTCTTATCTCATTGTGGGCATGGTGTGCTGTACCACCTACATGGATAGACTGCTTACTGATCCTGCGTTGTTGTGTCTGTATTTTGTGCTGTGCAAGGCTACCTTGTTGCTTTGCTGTCAAGTATATGACAAGTTCTGACAGCTCGCCAGAAATTGTGCTTAGTCATGTTAAATGTCCTGCAGTGTGAAGACATAAAGCGTTATTCGTTGTGCTCGTGGTGTTAGTCAGTATGCAAGCCCAGTAATAAAGTGACTGGGGTGACAGGCTGTGAGATTTGCCGAGAAGAAAGATGGCCAGAGAGGGAGAGAAAGATGAAGAAGAAGAAGAAGAAAAGAGGGCCACTTATGGGAAAATGCTGAGCAGCTGAAAGGTCATGGCTGAGCATTGGGTCCACAGTGTGTCTGACAATATGTCACAATGGCTAAAACCAAGCAGATGTCAACAGACAGCCCCTTTTAATGGGATTACTTTAATTAAACAGAAAACAAGAAGAAGGCTAGTTAGCACCAGTCACAGTAAATATAAACACATTCCATGTAACACACTAGTCCATATAATCTCAAACGGAGTGGCTGGTATTCATACTGTATGCATGGATTTATGTACTAATGCATCTTTAATGGCGTCTGATGTATTCATTGAGTCTACGACTTCAAGTCCATTTGAGTTTCCCTTCTGTCTGTGCTGTAGTCTGAATCCTTGCATAGTATTTATTCATCCAGGTCACTAACTAGGACTCTCTCACATAAATGCAAACTGGATTTCAGAGTCATTTCATCTGTTCTTCCGACCCAAGGGCACAAAATTAGAACCAGCCACCAGCCAAATGCTCGTAAAATATGCAAGTGGCTGGTAGATTAGCCTCAGACAACAGCCAAAAATATCCCAATGGTAACGTAACGAGCGGCTGGTAAAATCTGAAGTAGAGATAATGGAGAAAGGGACGGTGTGACTGTTTAAGCTCTTCCACATTCTTCCATGAACACACATCTTCCATTCCTCCTTTTGACTTCTATTACAGTGGATTTATGTGGATAAATTATAGCCATATGTTGACACAGATAGGGTAACATCCTCTCAACATGTCACCACATGCCTTTTTTAGTAACACTGATATGAAATACAGAGACATATGCGGATATGTAGGCTGAGGAAATAAGACAATACACTGTTTACGTGGTCATCCTCGAGTGTCTCTTGTAAGAAATTGAACAATCAGGCAGTCTGACTGCTGCACATTCCATGGCTAAATTACCGTGAATGAGACATAGCAGCATGGACAAAGTAAACAACAAAGACAGAAAGAAGGAGAATGAGAGATCCATGTGTGACCTTAAAGTGAAAGATGATGTGTGATTGGCTTCAAGATCGGAATAGCGTCGTGTAG
>JAQMCX010000015.1:7780668-7799488 GCA_029814765.1 Acanthurus leucopareius | reverse complement strand
ACACCTTTTTTAATTATGTAAATCAATCCAAACAACAAATACTTTCTTAAACAAAAATCCAAAAATACAGAATCAATTCTTCCAAAAAAAAAAAAAAAAAAAAAAAAAAGTTGTTTAGTAGGACCTACAACATAGAAGTCCTCCAGGGACACAAGACCACAGAACAGCAGCTTCTAAACTCTCCTGAGACAACTGCTCTCAGGAGTTCTTTTCACTTTTGTCATGTGTAACTTCTGAATGAGACAACTTACAACAACACTGTGGCTGCCTTGAAGTATGTATGAGCTTAAATTAAGGCGAGGGTGCTTCAGGACAGTGTGTGGAGCCGACTATACTTTCTTTTCTTGGTTAAGAGAGAGTCATTGTGCTCTGATGATTGGGTTGAGAATATGAAACAAAGAGCCCTGCTCTGATCAGAGGCATACAATGTAACACTCATTAAGAGGCAAGATGGTTAGCCAAACTATAGTGGTATGTTTTTATGCCTTTTAATTCCATGTTTCATCGCTGTCTGTTTCCTCAACTATACCTCCTTGCCTCCCTTCTTAGCTCTCAGCTCCATCTCCTTATCTCTCTGCTCCCTCTCCTCCTCCATCCCGCCCTCTTCCTCATGTCGCTGAATTGATTTGTAGTGGAGTGGCCTTTTACTCCTAGGCTGCTTTGAGATCCTTATGAGCTCTTCACACTTGATGCGCTGCATGTTTTAATACCAGACAATTGAAGCCCAACTCTTTCACAGTACTTACGCCCGCCATGTCGGCCTCTGGCTGTTTGATATGCGCCACTCGCAGCTTTATCGCAGCTGTAGTGCCACTAGATTCACCCACCTCTCATTGAACAGTCTGCAAATTGGAACTCCGGTGTGAAATATAAGTCATCTCTATTGTAGCTTAATACATGAGCCCCCTCCTCTGAGTGTGGTCATGGTTTGCTGCCAGAGAAAAACACTTAAAAAAAACCCCTCTATTTTGTTGTTTTTTAATCTCACAGATAAGGCAGTGAATTGATGTAGGTGGGAACGGGCCACAGAATGTGGTACTTTGTCTTGCTGGAAGCGTCTGCTCTCCTCCGCTATCATTTATTCGATCTTGTCTTACGCTGGATAGTACACACCTTCCACTCCTGCCCACTCTGAGTAGGAAGGTTGTCAGTGGTTGTCCCTGTAACAATGTGCTACAACTCTATCTATCCTGTGAATTAATCTACAACAGTACTTAGGTTTTTATTCTCCTGCATAATCACTTTTATGAAGGATATTGAAATGAAAGGGCCCTGAAAACCCCTGTTTCAATCAGCCTCTCACTGTGAATAAGAGGCTGATTCAAAACTAATGTAGCAGAACCAGAATTATGATCTGTTTCTTTCCATGTGTTCTTTTTTCTTGTCAAAATCTGGCAATTTGGTCTTCGATTAGGGCGTGTCAGGCTGTTACGCTCATTTCTTGTTAACTGTTCCATGGTCAAGCCTTCAGTCCTCACCACAACCACAGCTGACTCAAGTTGTCATGTGAGGTAGTTTGTAATACTTTGCTCAGCTGCCTCAAAAGCCACGAAAGTCTCTGAACAACAGTTTTAAACACGTGCAATGAGAACATTTGCAGAAAATGCCTTATTAGTCCAATGTCACACAGTATATGTTTGACTTGATATTCATTCATATCTCAGTGTCCCTTATTTCTTTGAATGGTTGCTGAGTTGGTGAAAGAGCAGTGGATCTTGGGTAATTCCCGAGCTGTCCATTGTGTTTTCCTATACCATGATCACAGAGGTATACCACCGCGTCCTTCCTCACAATCCTCCTCCCCCTCCTCCTGCACTCTCCTCTCTTTCTGCATCTGTCCTCATGGCAATCTGCTGCCGTGACAACCACGGGGGACGCAGCTGACCATATGATGAGCTGACCCTTGCTATGACAGGAGAAGCATTCCTGCTGATACACACAAGCACGGTCACATGCAGGAGCACACTCTTTGACAGGAAGCGCAGAGCCAGACGCACTCTGACGTGTACACACAAACATGCGGGGGGAAACACACACAAGTGGTATTTGTCCACTCTGTCCTGCCATGTCACAGCACAGCCCAGGTGGGCGTCGCTTAGTAGTGCCATGTCCAGAGGCTATCCGACCTTGTGATTGGTTCATCTCTGTTTGAGCTCTGTGCTCATTGGTTGTAAGCTGTTGTAGTTTGTCTCTGTGGAAATGTTGTGCTCTCAATTTTTTTCCCCCCTTTTTAAAACTTGCTGAAATTTTCCACAAACCTTCTATATAAACCCTGCACAATGGTTTCTATGGGCTTTTTTTTTTTCCCTTCCACACGTTCATGGAACTCATCATGCATATTGAAAAGATTAATCCTCTTAATCTCATGAAGTGCTCAGGTGGACATACTCCACATTTTGTGGCTGCATTTCAACATGTGTGTGCACGCGTGTTTGGAAGTGCATCTATATAAACATGAGTGCGTGCCAGATTCCCGTACATCAAACCAAAGACTGTGTTCAGTATTCATCAGAGCTGCTTCAGTAAGCCAAACACTTCTTCCCCCGCACATGCTTTTCCTTTTCCCGTTCTGTAGCCTTCTGTAAGCCAGAATGCTTTTGTCTGAAAAGATTTACTGGCCAGCTAAATGGTCATATTTGCAAATCTCTGTCAGGTTGTCCAACAAAACATCTGAAACACCCGATGCAACGAGTAATCACATACTAAAATAGACTGAAGGAGGCCCCCTCCCTCTTTTTTTCTGGGTTGAATTTGAGAAAGAGCACATTTTTGTGGCTCTTAGAAGCTGTCCCAGAATTCTTGACATAATGTAATGTATATAGTAAAGGTGTACAACTTGTAGAGAACAGTGTTCTGCTCAGAACACATTGTATCTTAAGGGTAAAGGCTTATCATGTAGCTCTAACCCTAAAACACCATGTTAAGCATGTTCTTAGCTGTTTTACTTTGGCATAGATGTTCAGTTTCATTCTGCTAAACATGGCAAGCCAAGCAGGTCTCCTCCATTCTCTGGGAAATGACTCCTCTGCCTTTAATCTCCTCCATTGGATGACGTTAAAGAAAGTAACTCGTCTGCCCTCTGTTGTACTCACCTACCTCTCCCTCTATCTGTTTCCCGTGTTTATCACTGCCCTTTGTGTTTTATTCCTTTATTTCTCTCTTAGCGTCTATAATTCCCCCCCCTCTGCCCCCCACCTGCTTCTTTACATCCGTCACTAAACCTCTTTCCTCCCACACTACACTGCCTTTTGCTTCCTTTTCAATCTTCACTTCATCCTTCTACTTTGATCCCTTTACCTCAGTTTTTGTTTTTGCCCCTACACACACTTTCCTCTCCTCTTACAATTTCACACTCTCCTCCTCCCCCGCCCCTGCCACTTCTCTTTGATTTTTTTTTCCTCCTCTTGTGTGAAACCAATTTTCAACATTTTTTTTTTTCCTATCACTTCACAGGGACGTGAGGCGCCTTGTGGTGGCCATGTCAAGAGCCAGACTGGGTCTGTACATCTTTGCCCGAGTGTCGCTGTTCCAGAACTGCTTCGAGCTGACTCCCGCCTTCAACCAGCTCACCGCCAGACCTCTGCAGCTGCACATCAGACCACATGAATACTACAGTCAGGAACAGCCTGTATGTACACAAACACACACACATACATACAGACACACCAGCAGCTTTTCAACTCCATAATCTTCTGCTCCATTATATTTGGCCGATAATGAAGCGCTCATGCTAGAGATTTAATGATAAGAACCAAGCTCTCTTTTTTCCGTATGTTTCACTTCAGTGCCACTGTTCATGTAACCGCTTCACCCTCCAACATCGTCCCACCTCACTGCTGCCACCCCCCCCAACTCTTTCTAATCCTAGCCCCCTATATTCTGAATGGCATCTTCATTCCTCTTTGTCCTCGTTGGGCCCAAGCCTTGCTGCAGCTTCGCCTATAGGCCCCAGTCTGTTAGCAGCATTCTGCAGGGGCCTTCTGAAAGCATGGGAAACACAGGCCTGGCTATAATTAACCCCCGAAGGTCAGAGAGTGAAACCATTCTCCCGGATCCTGCTAGGCCAGCATGAGACGGCTGTCGTCTGGTCACTGTGTCTCACTGACTGGCGTGTGTGGCAACAGGGGTGTCTAAAATACCCCATAGCCCCTGACACTTCCTCCGACTCTGGAGTGTTCATCCCCACGGGGGACAGCACTTTTGGGCACACACATGTGGCCTCAGCTTAGCCCGTCTATCTGGAGTCAGTAAACCCCTGCTGCTTACTCGCAGATGTAGATTAAACTCTGGCAACAATCAACCGGATCTTTCACCGGCTACTTAACAATGCTGATTCAGAAGCAGCTATAAAACTAAAGAATAACGCTGCTGCTCAGTGTTCCATGTGAATATATGCATGTTAGATAGGTTGTGACGGACTGTAAAGCTCGATATCTAATCGCACTCAATCACTGGGAAACACATTAACAGCCTGATGTTTTAACTGATAGTTTTGCAGCTATAAAACCACACACACTGTTAAGTTTTACAGTGCTGAAGCTGTCAGTGTATTCACTTTGACATGATGCCCAAAGGGCCTCTGTGAGCATCACCCCTGTGTTTAGGAGGGGATGGCCCAGCAGATTGAATATTCCGCTCGCCTCACTCCTCAGTTTAGCCTGAGAGACTCTGTCTGCATACTAAATATGTTAAATTAAAAACTCTGCATCCTCGACTCTTTTTGATGCTACGTGAGCATCGATCACTGGAGGCAGCAAGTGAGAAATTTGCTTCCAAATAACAAGCAGGGTAGTGGGCAGGTGCATTTTAATTTCCCTGCACATTTGCATGCAGATCAATAGTTTACAAAACAAGACACGTGTTTGAATCCTCATTGTCATTCCTTTCACATCACATCCTGGTTTTAAAACAATCTTTTATTGTTATTTTTCCTTCCTCAGAGAGATGCATCTGGACAGCCAGACCAAATCATCCAAAACATGCCAGAAATGGCCAACCTGGTGTACAACATGTACATGCACATGATCCAGACCTCCCAGAAGTACAGAGAGGTAAGAAGAAACTTGGATAATAACAATAATGAAGAGTATTAAATGTTAAGAGCAAAGCTTAGGTGATTTTTTTTTTAAACTGCAGTCAGTCACATACTCTAAAGGAAAACTTCATATTTTGACAGGACTTTCCATTAAACATACATACAATATATCACCCTTAGACTACATTCCAGTAGAATGTCCCTAAATTTAATATTTACTAACCTAATTTTAACATAAAAGTTTGAATATTCCTCCACAGTTTTAATGTTTTTTTTCCTATTTTCCTTCCCTTCTCAGCAGCAACAGCAGAAACTGGCTGTGCCTCCACAACAAACTAAGACAGATGCTGTGGCCGAGAAAGCGCCAGCTAGTTCTGGTGAATCGCAGGCAGAAACCCCCATGGAACAGGAAACCCCAGAAGCAGAGGCGAGCTCTGAGCCAAACTCTGAGGAAAACAGTGAGAAAATGGAAAATCAAGATACATCAGGGCGTGCTAAGATGCCAGAGCACCCTGGCAGGGACAGCGACAGCGACGGGGAGGACAGTGGAGACGAGCAAGAGCAGTAGAGCATTTACATATGGGATTTCTGTCTAATTAAAGGCCTCAGTTATCAAGGGGACCAAGCGGACTGTCCCTCAAGAAAAGATTAGTGAGCAGTCAGTGATTCTGAATATGTTTTCTACTGAAGAGAGAGCCAGTGAAAATGTAATGCATTTTTCTAAAATATTTGATTTTGTAACCATCCGTACTTTTTTATTAAAAACAAATAAAAAATTCATTGTCTGCGACTTATTTTTCTGCAGTGTGCACCTACCAGATCCTATAATACTCTTCAAAAGACTCTAATCTAATATCCCTCACACACGCACACATTGTCAGACAGCCTATCGTCAACAGTCATGTCTGAGCATTGTATCTCTCAGTCATGATTCTTTCCATCCATTCATCTGCTTCCCTCCTCTGCTTTAAGCACAACTCAAATCTGATTGGCTCAGCCTATACCAGCTCTACAAGCTGCGACTAAGCTGCATTTGTAGGTCAGTCACTTCACCCAAGGGCCAGTGTGCATGCTGGGGGATTTCAACTCGCCTTCTGGATGTAGCCTACACAGTCACTCAACCAGCAGGCCTGTAAATCCTCTGCCATTCATAACTTCGTGTGGAGCACCAGCAGCACGTTGCTCTGCAGAAAAGTTCAGCAAAAATCAGGGCTGAGGCCTGACGACTAAATTCAAGATAACATTTAAAGGCTTAAAATTTGTGTTGACGTCAAAAAAAACATCCGATACAAAGGCCAAGTTCAAGGTCTTTGTGATTTCAACATAAATCCACTTAAAAAGAAAGAGGTTAACAAAGTCCACATGCCTTCAGGCAAAAACACAGACTGGAAATTCATTCATTATCATGCACCAAAGCTTGGTTGTTGTTACATCATACCTCAGGCAGGCTGAGAGAACAGGTCAGCTGCACAGCTGCTCTCGCCTGGGCCAGTCTAAAGACCTGATGGAGAACCATGTGTTGATAGATGTGGAGAGACACATTTTTCTGCATTCAGTCAAGTGTGGAGCCATGTACTGTCTGTTTTTCAATGTTCTGAGAGCAGGGCACTCCGGGGTGAAGTGAGTATGTTGGAGTAGTAGGCTATTCCTTTCTTTCTGTCGGCTGAGGGGAGGATTAGAACGAGAGGTTAGATAAGGGAGATAATCTGTCGGCTGAGGCTGCACCTACAAATTACACGGTTTTGGCAAAGAGCCAACAAGACCGGCATGATGGAGCACATGATGCTGATATATCTCGTGATTTTTTTTTACAGTAGGAATGAACACTAACGCAATAAAAATTTTGTGTACAATAACATAAATGTGCATGCTGTCCTATCACATGTTGCTCTAATGAGTTCTCCATAAACCCATGACAGGGAGAATTCCTCTTCCTGAGTCACATGAATGTCTGCATTGTGCAATATACTCTCTCAGCATAAGCCTTCTAGTGACTTTCTGCTTTTTCACAGCCAGCCTCTTGAGAATTAAGTTGTTCGTGGTACCTTGCTGTAGTAAATTAGAGCTAACTCGTGGGAAGTGGCCACCGATGACACACAACATCTCTGAAAAGTCTCAAGCAGAATCCAAGAGACTGGAAGGGAATAGCTGTGAGCAAGAAGGCGATTAGGAGCTCATTTCCTCCACAACGTTCCTCTGCTGAAGGTGAACATGTCTTTTATACTCACACGACAGGTATTCATTAGGTTAATAGCTACTTTGCCGAGCTCTCAACACTAACCTTTGCAAGACGCTGATATGTCACAGAGACTAACAGCATGCGGTAAAACTTAATTTGGTTGTGAGCATAGATGTGTTATTTTTCTCTTTATAGTGAATTCCAATATTTTAAAATATTTTCAAACCTGAGGAGGCAATTTTTTGAAAGCTTATTCTATTTTATTGCCATGTAAAGAGGTCTGCATTAACTAACAGCACTGAAGCAATAAATGTAAGGAACAAAAGGGAAGTACAGTAAAGAGAGCTGATGTGTTTTCTTTAAGCTTTGAGGCTACAACAGATGTCAGAGTCAGGCTGTCTTGTGTGTTCGGCCTTTAAAACAACACAGTGTCTTATGTGTTGTTGGGAATTTTTTTCTCTCTCTCTCTCTTTTTAATGTTTAGGCATTTTTCAAAAGCACAGGATCCAACGTGGGACGCACTCGTGTTGAATGTGTAACTTATTGCCGAACCCTGTGTGACAGTGGTGTCACAACAGGAAATTACACATTACATAGAGTCAAGACAGTAATGCCTGGAAGGGGGAAGGATCTGACCATTGTGTCTTAAAGCTAAAACAGACTCAGGGAATCATTCTGACAGCAAACAACATTTTCACACTCAGAAAACCATCAGTTCTAAAATCTCCACTTCAAGGCTGGGCCTCCGGCGGATTCTTCTGGTGGATTTTTGCCACACTTAAAAAAAGCTTCTCTCGCTTGATATTCTATTTCTTGGAAAAAAAAAAGAAAATTTAATTTCACTGTAGCAAAAAGTCTACACATATGTTTGTCACTTTACTTTGCTTAAATCATCAGGTCGGAAAGGTTCACACATTGCGCAGCATTCCAATTAGCAGTTTTTCATCACAGATGAAACAGCAGGCATTTTATAGCTCAGAATAGCAGCACATTATACTCCTGGCCTCTGTTTGTTATCGGCGCTGACAGATAAAGTAATGCTCATTATTAAAGTTATGCATGATCTCTGCTGATCTGCTATTAGCGAGTGACTAATGTGCCAGTGCCGGTCTTCAACACCGTGTAAGTGGGCGGCCTGTTGACCTCGACGGGCAGAGAGGCCTGTTGGTTACTGCTTGAGGTTGCCAGCTTATCATGCTTTGTCAAGGCCACTGCCTAATCCTGACAAGTACATCCAGATCATCAACAGGGCACGTTTCAATCTGATAATCTCCCATCATCACCGAAGAGGCCCGGTCGCTCACAGGGAACACACTGATGCCATTGTAGTGACTGCCGCACTGTCACTGCTCCTCTGCCGGACTACAAATGAGTAGCTGTTTGTCTGCTTGACTCAAGTGGAAGCATGTAGCTTTGCAAAGCATGCTGATGTCCAATTTGATTAGCTGTTCTCATTTTTTCTCTCTTCCTACCCAGACTAGGATGGCCAGTTGCGGGTCATGTTTCTGGTGCATCATCTGGCTGGTGGTCCTGCTGTGCATCGGCTGGCCCCTCAGCATCACCTTAGGAGGTCTCTACGGCCTCATCAGCCCCCTGACCACCTGCCTCGGTCTGGACCGACTCTCAGATCTGCTCCTAGAGGGCGCAAACCTGGGCCGAACCTGCGCCAATAACATGAGGCACTGCAAGCCTTTGTGTTGAGATCCAGGATCAGGATCAAAGATCGAAGGCCATGGAGAAAAGCCCTCACTTTGAGGAGAACTGTTTGTGTCTGTCATGTGTGGAGACATCCTGAGATGATTGGCATTCGTACAATGAGAAACTTTTTTAACAACTTACGTAACAGAAAGGTCCAGAAGGTCTGGAAAATGGAATTCCACTCATTCTGTTAACATGTAATTAACCATGGATTTTAAATTTGTATGGGTTTGTCAGGAAGGAAACAGGCTTTGTGTTCATGCTCTGTGTTTGCTGTTTAATTCATGATGACACTGCATGGAGAAGATAAGAATGAAAAATGGCAATTTAACAATGGAAATGCTTAGACTTGTAAATGACTGTATGGAAACTTTTAATGCGATTAAAACTGCTTTGAACTTGCCCTCTGTGTTTGTCAACTGACTCATTGTACGCAGTATTTGGTGGAAAATCCATGTTGTGACATTTTAAGGTGAAGGTAAATAGGGAGATAAAAAAAAACTGGAGATATGAACAGATGGATTCCTTGTTTGCTTCGATATTTTTGTTTTCCTGTCTTTTCCTATTTAAGGTCAAGGTGCTCACAGGACTGTATGACCATATAGAGCCAATAAAACATTTTAAAACATTGCAACGTGTCTTTTCTCTCAAAAATGAGCAAATATTTGCCTTCTCACAGATCCAAAATACAGTGAGCATAATAAGCTATTTTGAGCTTTTCTGAGCATTTTACATTATGACTAATGTTATTTTTTATTCAACTGAATTTTTGTAAATTCCTTGTATTTCAAACTGCAATCACTAAAAAAAGTTCTCGAAGAAACAGTGTTTGATGAATTAAAAACATGGAGTATTATTTCTATTATTTTTGTCCTGATTGGAAACAAATGAAGCATGGTTATGTATGGATGGAATGCTGCAATGTTATATAATGATTCAAAAAATAATTTAACATGTGTCCTGTTTTATGGGTACGGCACTGAGCTTACACCCACCTTTTATCCAGCTCTGAGCATAGAGGAAAAGTTAAAATATTATATTCAAACTTTTATCTAATTGAGTGGATATTAAGGATAATTACTACCTATTACCTAAAAACAGTTCCTGGTACAAATTTTCAAAAGAACAAGATGACTTTAGATGAGAGATGCTGGAGTTTAAATCAGAAGCTAAGAGGTAACTTTGAAGTTTCTGGTCACAGCCTCTCAGTATAACTAGAAGATTTCTTTTTACTGGCTAACTACTGACTGACAGTAAAGTGTAGTTACTAGACTTTTATACTGTTTTATATTTTTAAGTTTGGGAGTGCTTCTGTCAGCCATCAACCAACGATTGAAAAGTATCAAAAGTAAAGTGACCCTGTGGCTCAAAACCTTTTTTCAGTCAGTGTTTGTGATAATGACGGTCTTATGAGGTCCTTCGAGACTGCAGCTGTGTATGAGCTTAACAAGTTAAAATTGTTATGAAAGTTTTGACGTCGTGGAGTCAAGGTTTGGGCCCTTTTTTCAGCTCCTAGACTGAAACCTTTGAAAAGCAAACATCTTAAGTAAGGATTGAAGTTTTGACAAAAAAATGCTCTGAAGAAGTGGCTCAAAGTGCCTGATGGTTGCTGAAGTTTTGACATTGTGGGTTTCATGCCTGAGTAGCTTATTGAATTTTGAAAGCCAGCACTCAGGGGGAAAGGGTGAAAAGTTCTCAGCAAAGAGCTTTGAATGTGTAACTATTACGCACCAGTAATTTAAATGCACAAAGGCAAGTGCTGGTTTATTCCACAGTGGTCGATCAGTTTGCAGAGTGCAGAAGACAAATGATCCAATGCACAAAATAAACCATTTCTAATCAACTCTGTTCACTGTAGAGTGTTGATGCTACCAGTAGTGAAGGATGTATTTGGATATTTTTTACTAATACTTCACTGCAAAAATACTTTGTTAAAAAATGTCCTGCATTGAATAGTACTTTAGTAAAAGTAAGTACAATCTAGGAAAATGTAGATAAAAAATTAAAAGAAAAAGTACTCTGCATTAAAATTTCCACTGTGACTGTTACCATATTATGAGATATTTAATCATGCATAAACTATTTTGTATAAGACTGCAGCTAATGATGATTTTCATAATGGATCAGTCTGCTAATTATTTTCTCCATTCATTCTTCATCAAAAAAGATGCTGATTAATTTTAATGTCAATGGAGTAATTAATGAATAGGGTGTTAACTGTACTTATAAACTGTTAAATAGTTTATTTTTTTAATTAAAAGTTTAATTTATGACAAAACATCATATTTAATAAGCTCTTTGTATATTTTGTTTGAAAAAATCTAAATTTGTAAAACAGCTAACTAACTAGAGCTGTCAAAAAAATAAAGTGGAGTAAAAAGTTCATTTGGTTGCTTCAAATGCATTTATTAAAATGGCTAAGGGTGTGTACAAATCATGAATAAGATACAAACAAAGTTCAACTGATGTTTCTCAAACATGCTGTTCAATATTTATGGCTCATTGCTTTCGATTCAAGATCCGTATCACTTTCTTGATTGTGCGCTGAAGCTGGAGTCAACCTGTGGTTAGCTTAGCTTAGTAAAAAGCATGGAAGCAGGGGAAAGCTGCTTGTGTGGCTCAGTTCAGTTTTATCTTTTAAATCTGTTAAAACACCAACGTGCAGAAATGACACACTTTTACAAACAGATGAGGTATAATGTGTTATTCAGTATATACTGGATGATTTTCAAAACTTTTTTAACATTTATTTACCCTTGTTTCTGATCTTTATGCTAAGCTCCTTTGACCATCTGCTGGTTGGAGCGTTAGCAGGCAGACATGTGAGGGGCATCACTCTCCTAATCTGATTACTTTTTTGTTGTATTAATGCAGCATTTTGTTTTATTCTTTTTTTTCTACTTATGCATTATTCCGACGACCTACATTTTCCTGCTGTTTGTTAGATCATTGGAAACTTTTTAACTTTGACCTTAAGTCAAGTTAGCTTCATGCTATTATAACCCTCATGGGGAGATCAGGTTATGTTTAATTCTATTCTTTAAGGCTAATTTTTAGTTTCAACTCCTGTGACTCACCCGAATGTGCTCTGAGCTATCATGACAAACAGAGGAGGGAGCACTCTTGCTTGACCAAACATTTTAGAGAGAATATCATGGTAAATTACCATTTTTATCAGGCACATACTAATTTAATGACCCTAAGTCACCTTTCAGTGCATTGCTGTTTGTTGGGGTCAGTTTGGTTTGCTTCATTAGAGCTGTGTTGAGCTCTAAGGGCCAGCCATGATGTTGCTTACAGGAGTTGATCCTTCACAAAAAAGTTGTCACGAAAGGTTTTATTTTCTGCTGTTTTGTGTGTGTGTGTGTGTGTTTTAGAGAACTTGCAGTAACTGCAGTTTTGGCAAGAAAAAAAATCCTAAAGTCAAGTGGTCATATGGTGCCAGAGGTTAAAGGGAAAGGTCCACCTCCGCCTCATCAAATAGAAGAAACTGTCATTGATTAATGCTGAAATAATGTATCCTTAACTACTGTACTTAAGTACAGTTTTGAGGTAATTGTACCTTACTTGAGTATTTCAATTTTCTGTCAAATAAATTTCTACATCGCTTCATTTAAAAACAACACTGTACTTAATTATACTGAACATTACTCCTGTGCTAACAAGCTTGTACTTTTACTTTGAATGCCTTAAATGCTCCAAGTTGTTTCAAGGTTAATTAACTCTCCATGTTCCTGGGCTTTCACTTAGATCTGCTGGTTTCTCCCAGATCCCAGCTCGTGACTGAAGCAGGCCCTCGCTATTCAAACACCAACACTGTGGAACACTCCCTTGGAGCTTTTCCTCTAAAAGAAAGAGTTCATGAATCTTTAATTAGTTACTGAGTCTTATCATTTCACTCTTGGCATTTAACATTTTGTTTTAATTTATTTTATCCCTGGTGTTTTATGATCCCTGTGTTGTTTTTACTTGATAGTTTTTTATCTGTATACTTTTTGTTGTTTTTTTTGTCTACTGTTTTTTCTTGGTGTTAGGAACCTTTTTAAGGAAAGAGTTTTAGGAATAACTGTATGTATTATAATAATTTATAAATAAATACCCCGTATATTTTATTACAGCTGTGAAGACTGGTTACTTTGAATATTTTGCTGAGTTTTTCAAAAATATGGCTCACATTTTTATGAATGTGGTATAATAAGCCCACATAACACTGGGAAGGGAGCCATTTTACATAAAGTTCTTTTAATTTATGATTTAGGCTCATTATGCTATTAATAACTATGTACCTCAGCAAGATTTATTATGCGGGACTTAGTAGTTATACAATGTTGTGGTATTAACTTTATTTTTAAGTAAATGATCTGCACACTTTGTCTATTATGAAATTAGCCTGCAGACTTAGAGATTACTTTTTGAATCTTTCAAAAGGCCAACTTTTTTCCACAGCAAACCTCACAGTTAAAGAACCTTCGCTACTTTTACTTTTCGCAGACTTTTGAAGCTGGTGAGAAAAACAGTGAAACATGAAACAGAATGAGAGAAAAGAAGAAGGCATCATACTGAACTGCAAGAGAGCCGGAGCCGATGGCTGGATCACTGGTGCACAGCTAAACCACTTTACTTTATTTACTGGGAGCAAAATGTGCAATACTCCAAGCAACACTTTATTGATCCTAAAGGGGGGGATTCTCTTTTGAGGCTGCAGCAGATTTAACCATATAACAGCACCCCTCAAGCAAATAGAGGGGATGCATACTGCAATAAAAGCAACATATTATTTCTGTAGAAGCTCAATTTAATCGTTTAAATATATGCAAGACTATCGGACAGCAAAAGCCTATTTAGCTGAACTTCTTCCAGGCGAGGCGTTTGGGTACTTTGCCTAAAAATTCCCCGGCTTTCCTATCAGTTTTGACTGGATCCGTGCATTCTCAGCTCTCACAAAAATAGCTCAGGATTCAATACTTAGGGACTCCTGTAAAGACGTACCAAAATACTCTTGCTGAGCAGCCTACCTACAAATCTGGATAGCTGTCTATTTTGTAGCTTATTCAAATTTGACTCATGAATATTTCATTTTCAATCCAAAGTACTTTTTAACCTCATTTTCTACTCCTCACTGTTGACGGATGCGTACAGTCACAATATCTCACTCTTTCTTTTAAATTCTGGTTATAATGTGAGACAAATTCATTTTTTAAAAAATGAGGTGGCCAATGCCCGAATGTGTAATGCAATATTTATGTGAGTGTCATATGAGACCTAGTTAGATTGCTTTTTTGTCTGCCCAGTTCTGCTCCCAAACATCCTGAGGATAGGAGCCACTTGCCAAAAAAAATCGGCCAATTTTAATTCAACTTTCTCTGTTTTTCCTCCCAGAGGTCTTGGCAGAGGGTACAGCAGGCAACAAGGCCTTGAAGTCAAGCTGACAGCGCCTTTCTGAGAGGCTACGAGGCGGAGAGGGGCGAGCTGAATTTTTCATTGGGGTCTGAGGCTGGCTGTGGAAAAAGCCGACTCCCACTGGCTGCAAGGAAACAAGGGGGGCAGCAAGAGAGAGACGGGGGATCAGTAAAGGCTCCCCCATTCAGTTAACCACATACTGCTCTGTGATTTCACCCTCATACACACATGCTCACAAAAATACACAAGACAAAGTAATTATACTGTTAAATTGCAATGTGAGGAAAAGTGGAAACCCCCCCCCCCCCGGTTTCTGGTCTCCTAACAAGCAACTCATAAAGGTTTTTACCTGGAGGATTGGGGGTTGAATAGTCAATTCAGTCGAGAACTTTACATGGTGGGCTTTTAACAGGCTCTTTTTTAGACTCAGTATACTTATTACTGAGTCAGAATATATCGTAAAGGCTGCAATATTGAAACAAAATTCTTATCTATCTACCTGTCTATAGAGATAATATTGACTAGGACTTGTTAGTAATATCAGTGCGTATGCATCAGATGGATAAAGCTGTTTTATGTGTTAACATCAAGGACCATGTTGGAAATAAGTGCTCTCCCTTTAACATGTTATCATTTGGATTATATTGTCTGTCAATCTGTAAATAAAATCAATCAAGTACATGTTAATATAGACAATTTGAAATTATGAAAAAAGTAAGAAAGGTTTCCTAATTCTAATTAGGTAATATCTGATCGAAGAATAACTAAACAATTCCAAGAATAACAACAAACTTTATGTACCAACTATCAATATTTGGCATGTCTTGTTGCTGCATCTCAGGCAAAATCACAAAAATTGTTGAGGTTTTGATACTGAGGCTACATAAGGCTTTATTAAAAGAGCATTTTGACTTTAATCATGCATGCAAAATTAAGCTAACTTTGGTCGGAAAAGATTTATGCAAAATAATGCATGTCAGCAAATGATTAGCCAGTTGATTGATTTATTATCAAAACAATCATAGAGTTTCATCAATCAAAGAGTTTCTATTGTCTATTAACTGTTTGAATGATTATTAAACAAAAATGTTAAAAAAAGCTTCAGCTCTACATTCTCAAATGTGACAATTAGCATTTTTCTTTGTTTTATTTCATTACAAATGGAATATATCTGGATTTTTGAGCTGATACTTGGAAAAAAAAGGGATTTGATGTCATTCCCTTGGGTTTTGGAAACCCGTGATATTCATTTTTTTCACTATTTATGGACATTTTTGCCAAATCACTTGATTATTATCAGCATTAAAATCCACAATTAAAAATTAATTATTAGCCCTAACTTGTTAGAGAAACATTGTCTGTTTAATTCATTTCAAATATGATTTGTTTACTGTCCAACTTTGATCATTTGGTGTGTTTGCTTTTGACGCTATTGCATTTTGTTTTAATGAATTTCATCATGTCGAAATGAGATAATAAACACAAACTTACTTTTTTTTCACCTGCATCAGTTTGTAAATCTGTAACTCTTTTTATTTACACTGACACTTGTGTTCTTTCTGCACATCCAAACACGTGTTGCCCATGAGCTCATTACATAATAGATGCTTATTAAAAAAAAAATAAATAAATAAAAATCAAAGTGTGCATTTTAGGAAAGCGAGACTTTCAATTCAAAGTATCAGTGGTAATGAAAGTTCATGTGTTTGCTGTATAACTGCAGTCATATTGACAATGATTCAGGCTCTGAGCTCTTTTGAAGTATTCAGCGTCTCTTAGTATTCAGTGCACAGGCCACAGAGAGGACACCCAATTTTCACTGAGCAATATGTCTTCGTTCAGCTGTGACCTTTAAATGGCCCCGGACGCTCACCACCAGATAAATGCGCCATGTTGGAAAGAACAAAGTGCTTTCAAACCATTTGTATTGAGCGAGTTTTTGACGAACAGCTCAAATGCTACAATCCAGCGCGGGAACATTCCTATATATGTGCACATTATTGATCGAGGTACAAAATCCTGCCTGCATCAGGCAAATGACTTCGCCCCAGGCTTCCTTTAAAAAGGCTTGTGCTCTGTTTATGATGTGAAATTCCCATAGAAAATCAATATGTTTTTTGTTCAGGACAGTTTTGTCCTGATTATCTCATGGCTGCTGCTGCGTAATAAGCACAATCTCCAGAGGGCTCATAGGTAGGAGGAGAAAGATAACGCCACAATTATTTCAACTCAGAGGAAACAGCTATAGTGTAAGTCACACTACAGGAGTATCTGAGAAACCTCCAAGTGTCTCTGTGACTAATCGAGGTACTGGCATGAGCCTTTCACACCCATGGGTGCTCTGAAAAGGGATAGCGGCAAACACCGAAATACCATTCTTTCAGAGTTTAATATTTTGGCACGAGGGCAAACTCATGTAGAAAGTAGTCAACCTCCTTTCCCTCTTGATCTTTACAGTTGTGTTCTCCGTAGACAGACTTTGCTAAGCTCCGGTCATGAAATGTTAGTATTATTTAAATACTGGGGCAAAAGGATGCTTAAAGCGGACCGCGGCCTACCATTCATTACATAAGAGCAAAACAAAGAGTCACACGGTGAAGGGTTATGGCTTGGGGTCGGGTGACAGCAGCATATGATTCATGGCTTGCTTTGCCCTTTTGTCTTGTCCTCCTTGTGGTGGGACCATCCAGTGCTCTTAGCCAATGTTATTTCACAGCCTTTAGAGCTCTCTCCCCCTGTCTGCTTCAAGTAAACCAGCAATGTCATTTCCTATGTCTTGTTCTTTCCTCAGTGCAAGAATAAAGAAAGAATATGGCATGTGTCACAACAAGAAATGTTCCTTTTTCTTCATTGTTTTGATGTCGGGAAACAACAAATGGTATCAACATTGCTTTTTGATTCATATGTTAAGGTTTCTTATGCTTAGGAATACATTACCTTGACTTGTATTACATAAAAAGGTAACTACCAAACCAGTGGTTGGTGTCTGAGATATCAGCATATGTTCAGACAGAGGAAGAGAAATATGCCAAGGAGCTTAAACTCAATGCACTGCGATAACCTTTGATATTATACTGAGGACAAAGTATTTCTCACTGCTTTTTTTCTTTTTTTTTGACTGCATATTGCATGTTCTAATTTGAATTTTTCTGACATTGAAGATGTTATAGTGTATGTCTAGTTTGCATTGGGATTTCTCAAACAAGTCAATAAATATAAAAAATTCAAACAGCAGACGGAGAGACCATGACTGGAGCATGAATTTTAATTTTTTTTTTTTTTTAATCCATATGTGGAGACAGCGTGCCACATGGCCACATCAATTACATTCGTGCAGCTTATTATAATTATGGAAATGCATTAATTTTATTCAAATGAAATCTTGAAATGTTTCTGCAAAAATATCTTCTTAAAGGCCATATGGTGACTCAAGCAGCACGCTTTTGGTTGTGAATATACAATATGTGCACACATAGCATGAAATTTATAATTAAATTCTAACTGATTTTAGTGGAGGGACCCACTCACACTGTACTTAAATGGGGCTGTTTGGTCTACAGTAGTGGCTTCCCCTCCTCTGAAGGGTGGGGGTGTTCACGTTCTAATAGAGTCAAACAGCTGCTGACACCAGCTGTGTCACACAAGTGGTCTGTACATTTGCTACTGCAGAGCCACATGTGTCTTGCCAGTCTGAACTCATACATATCTAAGAGCCTTTTCAATAAATGCAGACAAAACAAATTGACTAAAATATTATTTAAAGAAAAATTGTGGACATTAATCTATTTTAATAGTCATCAGACTCTTGTTTGGGTGTTCAAATGCAGTAGATGAGGCTTGAGTTTATAAATATGGTGAGTTTTGAGACTGCTGAAAGTTTTTTAGTTAAGAGGAATAAATAAGTTGTTTATTTCTTGTTTTTTAAAACCAGTAATTCTATTTATGTCATGTGTCGTTTTATTAGGCGTTTTATTTGATTGATCTATGTTAAAACGATGATATTATAGGAATATTGTATCATATTGTCCCTATTATTCACTGAGGCTCTATGCAGACACAGTGGGGGGTTTTTTTGGTTATATCTTCATGGTTTATTAATGATGAAAAGATCAAAAGGAAGCCTGGCATTGTGTGTGTGTGGGTTGGTGTGAGTGTGTCCTCACCGCTGTCCTCCATACATGGGCGGTGGGCACAGATGTCCGCGCGGGAGTTCCCTCTGCTTATCATGCCATTCATGGAGTGGCTGTTGTCAATGGAGCAATGGGCTACCTAATATGGAGAAGGGGTCGCACAGTGCTGCCCCTTCTTTCAGGCACTTGTCAGGGTATAAATTGGTCCTACGTGACATTTCGACACCCCCGGTTTGTGCACTGAAGATCTGGTGCCTGGCGCTGACCTGGTGAGTACCTTACCTAGGGATGACAACAAAAGACTAAAAAGTGGATCTATTGCAGAAGGATTGATACCGGATTTTTTAACACGAGTGGCAATGACTGCAACCTTTACCA
>JAQMCX010000015.1:7724472-7780568 GCA_029814765.1 Acanthurus leucopareius | reverse complement strand
GACATTTCGACACCCCCGGTTTGTGCACTGAAGATCCGGTGCCTGGCGCTGACCTGGTGAGTACCTTACCGAGGGATGACAACAAAAGACTAAAAAGTGGATCTATTGCAGAAGGATGGATACCGGATTTTTTAACACGAGTGGCAATGACTGCAACCTTTACCAGCTTCTTTGGTTTGGCGGATTGTGGATTATAGGTGTTGTGAAATACTAAATAATAATAATAATAATAATAATAATAATAATAATAATAATAATAATAATAATAATAATAACTTTCACAGTTACCCAGTAAAGAAAATCCGTAATACTAACTGATTCTGCAATACCTGCTTCTATAGCACATAACATCAGCATAATAAACTAACATCTCCAGCTTTATTCGTCCACAAAAGGCGACCTTGTGTATGTTGTAGAAAGCAAAGACTCTGATTATCGGGTCAAAACAAACAGGGAACTACCTTACTTGATCTAATATCGCCACTGCTCTCGTGCACTTGTGTGTTTCAGAGCTGACACCATGTGCGACGACGAAGAAACTACCGCTCTGGTGTGCGATAACGGTTCCGGCCTGGTGAAGGCTGGGTTCGCCGGCGATGACGCACCACGTGCAGTGTTTCCCTCCATCGTTGGTCGCCCACGTCACCAGGTATAGTAAACTATTCATAAACTCCACATGTATTAGGGACAAGTGTCAGTTTAAGAGTTTTACATCACCTGAAAACAATCTGTTGTTTTGGATGAGGGCCAGATCCACCGTGCGTAATTGCGCATACACAGTTAAACTGACTCCTGAGGAAAACATATCACCCTTTTAATACAGTTTAATTGGACACGCAGAAGTGGCTTAAATGTTACATAATGATTATAAGTAGCTCACATCGCTATTTCCCGGTCCTTCTGTCATCAGGGCGTCATGGTTGGTATGGGCCAGAAGGACTCCTATGTCGGGGACGAGGCTCAGAGCAAAAGAGGCATCCTGACCCTGAAATACCCCATCGAGCACGGCATCATCACCAACTGGGACGACATGGAGAAGATCTGGCACCACACCTTTTACAACGAGCTGCGCGTGGCTCCCGAGGAGCATCCCACCCTCCTGACAGAGGCCCCCCTCAACCCGAAGGCCAACAGAGAGAAGATGACCCAAATCATGTTTGAGACTTTCAACGTCCCCGCAATGTACGTGGCTATCCAGGCCGTGCTGTCCCTGTACGCCTCTGGACGTACCACAGGTATGACAGATCCCCCAGGAGCATAAAGTATTTATACATTGAGTTAATATGTAAAATTTAAGTCCAATTTATTCATAATCAGGTATTGTTCTGGACTCCGGTGACGGTGTGACCCATAACGTGCCCATCTATGAGGGTTACGCTCTTCCTCATGCCATCATGCGTCTTGATTTGGCCGGTCGTGACCTCACAGATTACCTCATGAAGATCCTGACTGAGCGTGGATACTCTTTTGTCACAACTGGTAAGTGAATATATCACTATCTTTGCATATTTCTTATATGTTTACTAATGCACATTTGATTGACACCATGCACATCTGATCTCCTCCAGCTGAGCGCGAGATCGTGCGTGACATCAAGGAAAAGCTGTGCTACGTGGCTCTGGACTTTGAGAACGAGATGGCCACCGCCGCCTCTTCCTCCTCCCTGGAAAAGAGCTACGAGTTGCCCGACGGCCAGGTCATCACCATCGGCAACGAGCGTTTCCGCTGCCCAGAGACCCTCTTTCAGCCTTCCTTTATTGGTGAGTAAAGGCGAGCGCAAACTCTGACAAGTTTATCAAGCTGATCAAGTGACACTTTCCTCTGAACTGTAGTTTTAAAGTTTTAGAACTTGACTTCGGTGTCTTTTCTTTCGCCATTTAAGTACTAAGTTCACATAAAGTGCAAAATTATCTTTAACACTACTCACGAATAGAATAATAATTGAACATATTTTGGGTTAGGGTTGGCTGTAACTGTAATCTAAATCTTGGCCAAGTGATCTTTATCCCAGTGCTGGAAAAAAAAATAGATCTGCTTCAAAAAACAAGCTGAATGCAGTTTATTAGATCAAATTTGCAAGGATACACTTTCTTTAAAGATCTTAAGTCTCAATGTTTGACTCATGTCTTGCATATGAGTAACACTGGATTGTTAAATAAAGTGTGAAGTTCACTCAGTTCCGAGCGAACACTTCAATGATCCAAGTTTATCAGAATAAACATGGATGAATGGACGGTTTACCAAATATAGACGTGTTTATTGCTCGTATTGGTCTTTGGCCTCCTAATTATGTTAAGCAGCTGGAGGTCACAGTTTATCCACATTCTGCTGTATCATTTCATAGCCGATAAATAGACATGAGTAAACTAAGGCAGGGGCTTATTGTTCGCATTTGCGCCACAGAGCGCGCAGCTGCTGGCGGAGCTGTCCGTTTCAGCACCTGTTCCGCCAGCTGACTGCAGCGTCAGATGTGCTCTTTGCTGCGGGCGCTCAAACTCGCTAACTTCTGCACCGTCATTCGCACAGGCATGGAATCCGCCGGCATCCACGAGACCACTTACAACAGCATCATGAAGTGTGACATTGACATCCGTAAGGACCTGTACGCCAACAACGTCATGTCCGGCGGCACCACCATGTACCCCGGTATCGCTGACCGCATGCAGAAAGAGATCACCGCTCTGGCCCCCAGCACCATGAAGATTAAGGTAACTTTAACTCACTGTTTAATGCGAAAAGTATTTTCTATAAGCAAGTTCCCCAAAATGATGAATGTGTTTGTGTTTAGATCATCGCCCCCCCTGAGAGGAAGTACTCCGTGTGGATCGGCGGCTCCATCCTCGCCTCTCTGTCCACCTTCCAGCAGATGTGGATTAGCAAGCAGGAGTATGATGAGGCCGGACCCTCCATCGTCCACAGGAAGTGCTTCTAAGCGCCAGACACCCCCCCCCCCTCCCCCCCCAACACACACTCCCGACGCCCTCCGTTACCTTTCTCTTCCTGTGCCAACAAACTGATTTGTGTTTTGTTGTCAAATTCTTTGTTTACACTTAAGTGCAATTTATATGTGGATATGTAAAGCTTTATAAATAAACGAGAAAGAGATTTATGGAAGACGCATCTTTTTTTCCCTTTCTTTCTCTCTTTCTTTCTGTTTTTGTTGAAATCTTTAAAAAAAGAGGGTATTTTTTCGAAATCTGGTTTAGGATTTACAAGAATCTCCCTCTCTGTGTCTCCGGAAAGCAGCAGAAGCTCCGTCCTTTCGTCACGTGATGGATGAGCAGAGGTTATTAAAGATTTGAATTAGAAAAGATTACAGTGAGCGGAGAGACGGATAAGCCACCTCATGAGAAATTAGCCGCACGAAGTTTCGTTGAAAACACCGCCGTCACGTGATCAGGTAATCCCCGCGTTTCCCAGGCTGGACAAAGCTTACCTGTAAACATACTAAAGACATTTTGATTATTCTCAATAATAATAATAATAATAATAATAATAATAATAATAATAATAGGTAATCAAGTAGTTATTTGTAGTTGCTAATGACTTCCTGCCGTAAATTGATAAAATCTCAGAGCGAAATAGGGCGGGGTCACATTTTTTGCTTCTATTTTTAAACATCCACACAGAAAGACAGAGAGAGAGAGAGAGAGAGAGAGAGAGAGAGAGAGAGAGAGAGACGGCGAGAGAGAGAGAGAGACAGACATAGAGAGCGAGAGAGAGACAGAGAGAGAGAGAGACAGAGAGAGAGAGAGAGAGAGGCAGGCAGGTTGCCTTGTAAAGCGATTAGCAACTCGGATGGTACTTTCACTCTGTCACTGTATCCAGAGCATCATCTTTGCCCGAGGATGAAACAACAGCTCCACTGGCCAGGCCAGCAGCCTGCGACACGGGCAGGGATGCCTCTGAGCATGCGGGACTGTCTGCTCAGTGAAAGAAATATCGGGCCCATTTATACAACTGTACACTCTATTGGTTTCAAATATATAAGCATGAAACGATAGCTTTTGTTAAAATAATGTAATGTGTTGCACTAAGCCACACGTCTCTACCTCGGTATATCATGATAAGTTTAAAAAAAAGGGAAGTCACCTTGACCATTGTGTCAGGACACAGCGTCCAAAGGCCCTTTTTCGGAAAGATGAATAATGTTCTCTATGGTGCACAAGTGGCTCTGTAGCTCAGTGAGTTGCCTATAATAACAATAAAGCCACAGTTTGGAGTTTGATTCTCCACCACTCATGCAAAAATGTACAGTCAGGCTGTTAAGCTTTAAAACTTGACACAGCCGTCCACAGCAGTGTCCACTGAACGGCGCACGCCATAAACAAAACTGAAATATTGGAAATAAGAAGCCCTGGTACTCCTGGCTGCGCTCCACCGACCTGTCTGCGCGTACGTGACGCATGGGAGGGGGGAGACTACTTAAAGGCGGATTAACGCTGGCAAGACATTAAATCCAACCTCCCTCCATCCAGACGCAGCGCGCAGCCCATCAACCTGATCTGAAGATCGAAAATAGGAGGGCTTATAGTAATCAGCCCTTCAGACTCCCATGACAAGGAAAAGTGTGGCAACGTCGTGGGAGCGCTCGGAACACACAGCAGGACGCTCACTGGCGCTGCGCGCTAAGCACACAACCAACCAGATAGCGCACACAGAGAGACGGAGAGAAACGGGGACGGCGGCAGCATCCCTTGACGGATGCATTTTTTAGCTGAATTCGGACGGTGTGGAGACTGATAACGACGAGAGTCAGAGAGAAGAACGGACGGGAAATAACGTGCGTTTTTTGGAGGGATTGAACAGAGTGCCGTTGTGCTCTAGTCTTCTCCGGATGATCAGAAATGGGGGAATGGACTATACTAGAGAGGCTCCTGGAGGCTGCTGTCCAGCAGCACTCTACTATGATAGGAAGGTAAGATCAACAATAGAAAAAAAAAAATCAAAGAACGAACGAAGAATCGCAGCAGCCTCCAGGATCGTCTTTAGCATGGTACCCAGTCCCCCGTTTCTGTGTTGTGCTTCAAGGATCTTCCGTAGCATGGTGCCCAGTCTTCCGTGTCTGTGTTGTGGATTTTTGTCTTGTTTCACAGATTCCTTTTTTCCCTCCACCTTCTACACGAGACGGCTAAGTAAATCAGTTGACAGCTGTCTTTTCAGAACCTGGAACGGTGCTGCAAACAGCTTAAACTAAACAAACAACAACAACAACAACAACATCAACAACAACAACATCAACAACAAAAAATCAAGTGTCATTGCATGTATTCATCCATCCACTTTATCCATTCGATGTTTGGTGGTGAGTTTGAGAGGTGGTGTGTGTTTTCAGGTTTACAGAGAGAGATTGAGAGAGAGAGAGTCACATCTTTCCCATTAACAAAGATCACACATGGTTCATTTCAGCCATGAAATCAGCAAACACAAATCACTCAGACACATCAAAAGAAGATCACAGCAAGAAAACGCATATCATCATCACGAGCGTCCTGTTTCAGCACTGGACAGCTCCCCAAATCCAACACACACACACACACACACACACACACACACACACACAGACACCATAATTGGACTCAGCGCCTCTGCGCACAATTGAACCACATTTGTATCAGTTAGCACACACATATTTACACTTATTTTCACATTGTTTGTTTTTTTGCTTGCTTTTTAGGATCCTACTAACAGTGGTGGTCATCTTCCGGATTCTAATCGTAGCAATAGTTGGAGAGACTGTCTATGATGACGAGCAAACCATGTTTGTTTGTAACACCTTACAACCAGGCTGCAACCAGGCATGCTACGACAAGGCATTTCCCATTTCACACATTAGATATTGGGTTTTTCAAATCATCATGGTGTGCACCCCGAGCCTTTGTTTTATCACGTACTCGGTGCATCAGTCGGCCAAGCAGAAGGAGCGGCGGTACTCGACAGTCTATCTGACACTAGATAAGGATCAAGATTCACTGAAGCGAGACGAGAGCAAAAAGATAAAGAACACCATTGTTAATGGAGTACTTCAGAACACGGAGAACTCCACCAAAGAAGCCGAGCCGGACTGTTTAGAAGTCAAAGAGATCCCTAATTCGGCCATGAGAACTACAAAGTCCAAAATGAGGCGACAAGAGGGCATCTCCAGGTTTTACATCATCCAGGTGGTTTTCAGAAACGCGCTGGAAATAGGCTTTTTGGTGGGTCAGTATTTCTTGTATGGATTCAACGTCCCGTCGGTGTACGAATGTGACCGCTACCCCTGCATAAAAGATGTCGAGTGCTACGTCTCCAGACCCACGGAGAAGACCGTGTTCTTGGTCTTCATGTTCGCCGTCAGTGGGTTTTGTGTGGTGTTGAACCTGGCGGAACTCAATCACTTGGGGTGGAGGAAAATCAAGACGGCCGTGCGAGGCGTGCAGGCTCGGCGGAAGTCCATTTATGAGATAAGAAACAAGGACTTGCCCAGGATGAGTGTGCCCAATTTCGGACGCACTCAGTCCAGTGACTCTGCTTATGTGTAGCTGACACACATGAGGGAAGAATGAGTGAAGACATGTACAAAAAAAAAAGATAATAAATAATAATAATAAAAACCACATGATGATGATGATGATGGACACACATGGACAGCTCCAGCACGCCTAATTCGTGTCATGAATTAAAGAGTGGGCAGATTTTTTTTGATTTGTTGGTCTTTTAAGGACTTCATGGCAAACGTGGATTCCACGTTTGTTGACTTATTTATTATTGCACTGATGCAACTTTTTAGTAACGTTTATACTCTATGTAAGATGCTAAATGGAGACCATGTAAACGTGTTCACATATTTACTCTTTGTGGGCTGATCTGTTGTACTTGAAGAGAGTAAATGCAAAAATTGCACTAAGAGGTGAACACTGAAGGGCCTGACCTTATCCAAAATGTGCTACTGACCTGACGGTGTTTTTAAGACATTTCTTTTCTTTCCATCGATTTTTTTTGGCACCAACCTAATTAAATAGCACCATGCACAGTGGTTACAGAAAAAAAAAACTCTATCATCCAGATTTCTATATGCATAGATATAAATCCTTACTGACTATGGTTCAACCTAATACATCAGCGTAATTCATGTTTTTTGTTGCCTGTGTTGCACCACTGACCTTAACATATGTAACCATTTCATTGCTTTATAGCTGACTTGCAAAACAGTATCTGGTGAATTTGCTGCAAACGCTAACGTCTGTGACTTCCTTAATTTATGACACACCAAAGCGCCCACTGCTTTTATTTGTGAAGTGTTTTCTTGCTTTTGTGTAATCAAGTGCCATACTTGTATATAAACATGATATATATGTATACATATGAATATATAAATATATAATAATCATCATGAAAAGCCGATTCCCTGCTTGGATTATGCTAAATGCCGCCCAATATTTTTTATTTGCTTTAAATGTATTTGTTGTGATTTAAATGAAAAAAACATACAGACAAACAAAAAAAAAACTAAATAAGAAAAAAGAAATACAGTTTTCTCTGTTTTATTTTGCAAAGGACTGGAAAAAGAAATTAAGTGCTAGTCTTTTTTTATATACAAGATGTAAATGTCTATCCCCAATCAAAGGTGATCAAAAACTGAAAAATAGCACAAATTGACATTTTTATCAAAGAATGGGCAATAGAACTCTGCTCTGGTGCTACAGTTTTTCATAGAATGGTTATAAATGTAACCGAAACAGACCAGGAAAAAAAAAAAAAGCAAACATCTTTTTTTTTTCTGTGGAAAATAAAAGTGGGATTCATGTACACCAGAAATGTGTGAGGTGCAGTACTTGTGTCTGCTACTCCAGCTTGTGTTGACTGACCTAACACACAGATATATAATTATATTTCCAGAGGAGGGTTTGCCTTGGTGCAGTGAAGATGTTAGCCACACCCACTTTCTACTAAAAAAAAAAAAAAAGAGAAAAAAAAAATCACTGCAGGACACACCTTGCTCATCACTCTGCAATGTGTTGGGATATCGATGCTGCTTCCAGGAGGCAGATCTATACATAAGCTTCGTTACAGAGTGGCTTGAGGGAACTTTTAGTACATATAGCATTTATCTAATTCAACACTGCCTTTAGCCCTCATGGTGAGCTTTACATTCACAGTGTCTCGCTGTGAACTTAGTTTATAACTTTCCTCGTACTCTGCGGGAGGCTGATCCGGATTCTGAATACTAAGAGCTGCCCTTTCTGCTGCTCTGCTCATCCCTTCTTCTCTTGTTTGAGAAACGATGTAAGGAAGCAGCCCGAACCGACAGAAAGGTTGTGTGCTCCTCATGAAGGTCAAAATCAAAACAAAAGATGGGGGAGAGAGAGGGAAGAAAAAAGAAAGAAAATAGTTAAGAATTTCCCCACACATGGGAGAGAGGGAGTGAGGCGGAAATAAAGACACAGGGAGATGAGATGCATGCAGCTGACCGTTGCAGGTGATGTGGGAAGGGCTGGTCTCCTCATGATTCCCCTGCCAGGATGACTCTGCAAAGCCTGGAGAAATCGAAGAGCAGCAGAAGCGGCACATCCATCTCCAACTCAGCGGGGACCTGGAGATTTCTTCCTAAGTCATGAACTTGAAAAAAGAAAAAAACAAGAGAAACAAGAGCCGTTTGTCAAGTTCGCTCTGATGCAATGCAGTGCACGCCTGTGTGCATCTTTGTCTCCCTCTCTGTTTTCTCTTGCTCGTGTTTTTAGGACTTCAATTACTCCTTAAGTGTCCCACTGCAAAACCTTAAAAAACATCTGGGTTCACGGAGCAGAATCAAATTAATAAAGAATAATCATAAATAAATTTTCACAAATAGAAAATGAAGATAGTACTGCAGTATACCTTTACATTAGTGTATTTTTTAAAGGCAGTTGTCATAACTTTCGACACTACATGATATTTTTCTGCAAAATTTAACCTACTTTTAAACCCCAGCAAAAATGGCAAAATTATTGGGGTATGTTCCAATGCAATTATGCATGCTGTTATGCATTTACATCATGTGAGTGTTGCAGGGCTCAGAAGAGATGCATTGTACCTTTGTGTCTGTGATTTTTTAAAGTCTTGACAGCCAGGTTAGAGGCCACACACAGAGCATTTGACTGGTAGGTGAAATCTGCATGCGGATTCAATTGCTTCAAATTCACACAATGTAAGACAATGCAAACATATACTGTATGTAGAGATCAAGTAATCTCAAATATCGAAGCACTGAACTACTGGTCTCACTCAGCCTGACAACTGCAATAGAACACATCAAGGCTGTGCACAAGCTATTTTAAGACTACAAGGCAAAATGGTGCAGGAACGCCTCCCATTTCACATGGTTGCAGGTGCTCAGGATGAAGGCAGAGATTTTTAGAGACACATATCCTCCATTAATGTGAGTCACCATAAAAAGAGACACCCTAATAGTAAAGAATAGTTCTTCTCCCAGGGCGTATACCGTGGGAGTGGAAGGCACTTGGATAATAAACAAACAGCTCTTTCATAAGCAGTGTGGGCCACCTCATCATAACTCAGTTCACCTTCATTCAGGCTAATTAAAACTCTTACTTAAGCTCACATGCTGCACACATTCATTTGCAGGAGTGTGTGGAAATAAATTCAGCACTTCCACAGAAAAGTGCACATGCAGTGCTGAAAGTTCATCCTGAAACAGTTCAAATTTAAATGTATTCATATTTCATGCAAATGCGTCTCGACTTGCACAGAAAGCACAGAACGCACAAAAGCACAGTCATTCACATAATTAAATGCAAACACGAGTTGGAACATAATATAACAACATAAATATTCAGTGTTTACATGTAGGCACTAAGAAGAAAGGTTAGGAAGTTTGATTCAGAAATGAGTACATTGTAATGGAATATTCTTAGGTCAGCAGGCGGGCTGGCCCAGTTGAATGAAAAACCAAACTGCATAAAAGTTAAGTTCTGTGTTTACTGCTGCTCTATAAAATGTTGAATTCACCATTAGCATCTAAGGAACAACTATCATGAGTAAAAATTGGACAGGTGTAGGATCAAAGTGGCAAAAAACAGCTACAGTTGTAGAGCTCACAGTTGTGTTGCATCACCACAAACTAACAAACCTTAAGTAACAATTTGAAAGGTTCAGGGTTTGGTAAAGTAAAATGTTCATACTGCAGGAGAAGATAATGACATCTGTGACTGCAACTGTGTCTCAACTTCGACTGTTTCTCATTAAACAAAGAGTTTAAATTACATGGTTTAACATATGGGCCTGTTTTTACTTGCCAAAACTTTTCTTTGACCTCTTCAGCACATTAACAATAAGATGTTGCATCAAACATTAGATAAGTATTACATAAGTATTGCATCATATATTTGGCTATAAAGCAACGAAGCTCTATGCCTGAGTCTATTAAAGGTGGACTCCGTGAGAAGTTTTGGCTCTAAAAAAAGCTAATCTACTCATTTTGCAGTCATTTCTTCTTGAGAAGGACAAAGAAAGTATACTTAGTGTTTTAAAGGTGCAGATGTTATACACCATGGCCAGAGTGCGTTCATACTCGAGGGACCGAGACCAAACTGGCCGAGGTGAGTGATGAAGCCGGAGCGCTGACACCTTTATTAACAATCATGGCAGCCACCTTACATCATACTGACAAGTCCCCTGGAGTAAGGTGTTAGACGAGGACAGTTGAACGGATTCCAAAATACAATCAAATCAATCATAACAGGACTCAGAATAATTGAAACTCTTTATGTTATCTGGTCCCTGGATGTTGTTTGCACAGCGTATGATCTGTCCTTTTGAAATTTGTAACTTCCTTTCTCATTAATTTATATCCAATTTTTTTTTTTTGTTGTTGGCATTTCTGCTTTATTATGATAATGAGAGCTGCAGAGACAGGAAGGGAAGGAGAGAGAGAGAAGGGATGACATTCACTAAAGGGCCAAGGCCGGAAATGAACCTGAGGGATGCGGCAAAGACTCAGCATTTATATATGGTTTGCACTTCAGATGAGTTACAGGGTTGCCCCAGTTTATATTCAATTTAACTACCCACTCGAGTGTGAATGTAATGATAGAAACATTATTTTGAAGAGCAGAAATACCCGCACATGGCAGTCTTTCTTGCAGTAACCTCTGCTCTGTGTGGCCTTTCGGAAAAATGTGACTGACTGAACCAGAACTTTCACCTGAGCGTGAATCCCTGCGATCCCTCTGCCCTCAAAAAACAAGCATGTCCTCCCAATTTCTCCTCTTTCACCAATCTGAAAAGAGAAGGCTGGCTCCGGGGGAGCACTGCTTAATTCGGTCTTTTGTGCAGATTGCCGCATGAAAGGGGGAGAGCAAACAGAAGAAAAAAACAGTGAATGTGGGTCTTTTTGATCCACTCAGCCAGAAGCAATGAAATTAGCCTGGTTACTGCGGCACATATGCACAGCATAGCATGGCATAGGCAGATATGGCAGACATTGAAACAAAACACACTTGATGTTTGCATCCATGTGGGGGTGGAAGCGGTAACGCATTTCCACAGTGTGACCAAGTTTCTAACTTTCTGTCTGCCAAGGGAGCAAAAGCATTTGCTCAGTTCTGGCTGTAAAGTAGTTTTCTCTGTCTTCAGCCACAACAGTTTCTCTCCCTCTTCACCACTCGGCTTTATAGCGGTTCAAAGAAGCAGAACACCAAACTTTGGTTATGTGATCTGTGCTTGGGGTGTTTTGTCTCCAAACTTCTCCACTTTAATGAAATCTTCAAAGTACAAGGACAAAAGGACGGGGGAACATTTGGGCGAGCCCGCGCAGAGGGATTTTGTCGCCTGGTTCGGTTGATGGTTGAGCCGTATTGGCCCATACAGAAGGATTTGGTTGAAAATAAGCACTGGCACTGACAAAATATACCTGACAGACCTGACAGCAGATTAATTTCTCATCCATTTTTTAATGTGACCCCAGGATTAAGAACATTAGGGGATTATACACAGATTTGTCAACCGGAGGATCACAGTAGGACAGCAAACACCTGGCCGAGGACACAATGCACCCAAACCCAAAAAAATTAATGTATCCTTCCACTTTGTGGCCAGGTGGTGAAGGTTAAGATGAAGTTCGTTAAGACAAAGTAAGAACTTTGAGAAAGAGACCAGATAACTTTCTCAGTTTGCAATATACTAATTACTTTCTCTACATTCAGCAAATTTTCTGTTATGAGGCTCCAGCGTTTGCAAGCTTCTGAATACTTAAGCTTTTTGCCATAGTGCACCAACTTTCTCTGGTAAAGTACTTTGTCATTAATGCAAAGCAAACGGAGTCAGGCAGCACTGCAGCAAAAAGCAAACAGTAAACAGTTTCCTGCATGTGACATCTTTAATATCTCTCCAGAGGTGACTGTTCCTTCTGACACCTACTGCTTGTTCTTACTTTCCATGCCCACTCGCCTCCTCTGCCTACCTAATAGCTTGTACTACACATAGCCCATCGACCCTGATAAATGTTTAGGTTCTGCACCATTACACAGCCAATAAAAATCAGTGGCTGGCAAGTCTTAATCGGACACAGAAGCGCTCACCGGCCAATTGGACTCGTACCGATGCAGGAGGGGGAGAATACAGTAGCAGAGTGCTTATAGGAAGATGGACGAGACACAGAGGCAGCAGTAGCGATATTAATTTACAGCAACCCACACTGGAAGACAATCACACACGGAGAATATGAATCACTACTGTGTGTTACAGAGGCACACAGGGATGGAAGACAATAGCCTACCAGTCTCGTTAGATTTGTGACTGCAGAATAAAAAGGACCACCCTTTCCGCTTGTCTGCTTTGCAGCTATATGAGCCAGGAAGCTGCTGCTGCTGCTGCTATAAAAAATAATGATTAAATGCTTAGAAAGAGACAGAGGAACAAAGAAACTATACAAATATGACTACTTTGATGGGGAATTCGGTTGCTTCTTAACCCCAGGGGAAGTGTGAGATTACAGGATGTGGGTTGGACTCAGTGACTCTGCCACGGCTGCTTGGTTTGTTCATCATCCACTTCACCTCACTGTGGTTTTACCTTTGCACTCTGCATGAACCAGACACATCGCTGTCTGCTTTATTCTCAGTTGATTTTCTGAGAGCATCTCCATATCTCCTTCCCTCCTTCATTATTTCATGTCCCCCCCTGCTGAAGAATCCATATCCCTTTTTTTTCTTTCCTCAATTCCTCAATCCTCGTTGTTTCGCTGCCTCTCTCATCTCTTTCTCTCTCCCACCTTCAAGTGTTCTTCTTCTCTACCTTCCTACTTCTCCCACTCTCTCTCTCTCCCATCACCCCACTCCCATTCTGATGTGATACCTCTTTGCTGTGAATCACGTGGCTGTCTTTCCACCGAGCCCCAAAGAAAGGTATGAGATTACACTTTACATCGCAGCTTTCAGTCTTTTGTTGACGCAGAGCCGGTTACACACACACCGCTTGTAAGGCTTTGAACAGAAGCTTAAAAAACAGTGCAGTCGGTGGATTCAAGATAAATCTGGCTACATGTTTGCTGTTATGTAGCAACTGTGTTCTGAAAAAGAGACCAAGAATAGCAACAGTGAATTCTGCAGCATGGACCCATTAACTATAAAGCAGAAACAATTAACTTACTTATCATTATTTTGTCTTTCTAATTTAAATAATACTTTGCTAGCATTTACCTGGAGTATTCACCTGGTACTTAATTAAAAGATTCAGCTAGTATTTGTTTTCATTCTGACAGTTCTTTAGTATGTTTTTAAACCACATTTTGTGATGTTGCTGGTATCCTTTATTTTGAAATATGCCTCGAAATATTTGTTTGACTCATTTAAATACTATTTAAGGCAAAAGCTAACCACAACTAAACCGCAGGCTAACTGCAATGGCCATACCTGCTGCCACACAAGATGTGAATGTTTGTAACCCTCCTGCCCTCTCCTCAGTTCCTTTAGTGTTCATTTAATGTTTAATTCAATCATTTAAAAGATCTGCATCTTCAAACACATTGTATTCATTTTGCATATAACCCAGGTAAACAGGTAAAGTCTGACACACAGATTGTGTTTCCTAAAACATACTCATGTTTGTTTCTTTGGAAAAAGGAGCATATTAATTTCTATTTGGAGTGTGCATTGTTTTTATGAGTTGGATGAAATCAGTTAGTTAAATTACCTGCCTGTTGAGCTGCTTCCTGATCAGACAAAACAAAATGGGGCTGAGGGCGGAGCCTCATTTTAAGCAGATGCTCAAACTAAGGACTAGACCAAGTGTTCTGCAGCACAGGGTGGATCAGGATTTATATGTGCTCAGTTTTAGCTCGTGTCTGTGTTGTTCTTTCTCGTATATTTATATTGGTTTGATCACACAGTATTAATTTCACTCGGATCTCATTCTGTCAGATGATCTGACATCATGTTTATTAGCTATAATTTATTTCAGATTTTGTCTTTGGGATAAAATAAACATAACTGTAATCTTCGAACTCGTTTTTCTGGTGCTTTTGACTTTGACAACACTAATTATTATTTAACTGAAATTGTGACACAGACCCAACAGTTGATTAATATCCTAAACCTGTGAACTAATCTGAGCCAAACTGTTAGCCCTTATCTAACCTAAAACTGTCAGCTACCATGAACTAGACTGTTAGCAGCTAAACTAAAACTGTCAGCCAACCTATGTCTCTGTCTCACAAAGGCACTTATTATTGAGTTGCTGCACCAGATTACATCTTGATATGCAGTTCTTTTTCTGGTCTGCAGCATTAAAATGCGTTGTAATATCACACTTAATTGCACGCCTCTGGTAAGTTCTGATCTGCGAGAGGATTTCATCGCTTACATGCAAAAAAACCATCTTGTCAAAAAGCTGTTTGAGAGCACTCAGCCCATTAGTGTAACATCCTAAAAAATGCAGACCTATCTCACTCAACACTCACTGAGCGTGGTGCAGCAGGCCTGCATATTCTGTAGACCCGTCTTTATGTGTCAAAACACAGAAATTACACATCTCACTGTCTCATCTCAGAACAAAAATACAGCAACTCCAAAGGCGTCACAGAGTATTGAAAGGGTTTGTGTGTTCAATCTGTCTATACAATCTGATGCAGCCTGTGAATGTGAGCTCCTCTGACAGGTAAAAGACGGCTTGAAAGTTTCATCCTGTCACATATTTATCGTCAAACCTCTCAGAGACACCAGCATCTTGTCTGTTTATCAGAGAAGAATTTAATTGAAATCTCTGATCCTTGTGCATCTTGGCAATATGATGCATGCAGATGGTAAAACTAACCCCAAGCTGCCCGTCAACGGTGGACCGCAAATACTCCCACTCATGTGACTGAATGCAGCATTTGCCCTATGATAGGTCACACATTCTCAAAAAACACACACACACACACAAGTGTGCACATTTTTTTCCCCCATAAGCCTGTAAGCACACATGCTGAGCTGCTTCCTTCTCAGTTTTTCAAACGAAAACAAGGCTGCTGGGAAATTTATGTGGAAACGTATGCTGGCATTTTTGTTGCTGAGGCGTTAATTAGACTGAGAAATCTTGTCTCCGACCCTCCTTCCAAGCCGTCCAGTGACACACATACCCACACACCAGAAACCCAGCTCTGTGCCAGGAGATGTCTTAGCTGTAAGCCTCTTGAAATGCGTGTATGAAATTCCAGTTGATCAGGAGAGATCAATTGTAATGTGAGTGTCATTAATGGCGTAAATTTGTGAGTTGGACGAGATCGTAGCAGCATTTGGCTCGCACAAAGTGTTGATTGTGCTAATGATTCTCTGCCTTTTTCATGCCAGCTTGTCTTTGCAGCCAAAAGGTAACGCAGCCATGATTTCACATCATAATTAAAAGGCTGTATGCGGATGCTGCAAGAACATGACAGTGTAGATGAGATTCAAATCAAAACTACGCCTAAATACGAGTGAATGGCTAAAGCATAACCATTGTTAACAGATTAATAAATCACATTTATTGAGTGACCAATATTTGAAAACGTCCTTTAACAATGCAGAGATCATTACTTCAACCATTTGATTGGTGTTATAATTGTGACCAATACCAAGTAACGAGTAGCAATAAACAGTGCAAGAACATTTCATTTTAAAATTTTGCAAAATAAAAAGTAGAAAAGTACAAGAAAAATGTATTTGAAGTACCAGAAGTCAAAATACTCATTATGAAGAATATAAAATTTCAGAGTAATATATTCTACACAAATAGATTATAATTATTGATGCATTAATGAGCAAGCATTACTTTAAAGCAGTTGCTGGTAAAGAACGGGCTTATCTTAATTATTGCATACACTGCTATATGGATTTATCCATAAATGTGCACCAGCACTACCAGTAAAAGCCACTAAATGTATGTAATGGAGTAATTTTATTTATCACTGAAATGAAACAGGGTGGATGTATAAAGATGCAAGAATTGAAAATTGTCAACCAATATATAAGTATCTCAAAATTGTACTTAAATGGGCCACAGTTAGTGAGTAAATATATGCTCATAGTAACATTCCATCACTGGGAGGCCAAGTTGAAATCATTATGGTGGGGTAGGATCAGTAAGGACCTGCCCTCACTGGCCTGGTATAGAGGAAGGTACTGTAGCTTCTGTAGCTTCAGGGTGCTGATGCAGTGGAATCTTTAAAGAAATGGCTTAATGGTATTCTGGGATCAATACACCAGCAGTTAACAGATGGGATCTACCTGCTGAGGGTTCGTTTCTCCTGACTTCAGCTAATAGATGTTATAGCGATGCAAAAAGAACTGTCTGTCTTTACAAGTCATTTAGTCTTTAAAACGTTATTTTCTGGCTGTGAGGTAAAATAATTGCATATCTGTTCACTGTAGCTTCAGTTATTAAAGAGATCTGTTTAAGAAAGATGTAAACTCTGAATAGCTTAGTCCAGTGTTACATAGATTCTTGAAGGCACTTCGATCGTGCTGATTGATCGCACAGGACAAGCGCAAGTTTTCCCTCCACGGGCGTCTGCCCAAACAGAAACTAAAAGGCTATTCCCACTCCCGTCCGGCCAGGCTCCAGTGATTTAATGTGGCAAATGTCCAGCTTTGTGATGGCGAGCTTGATAACAGCAGCACACTGTTTTATCTATTGCAGCAATTAAACACAGATTAAGCTATTAGACTGAAACAGATACAGTTTTTTAAAACATACTGTATAAATGTAGCACCTTTTTAAACTTTAAATAGCTTATATTTTGTTGATATTTATCAGATTTTATTGTAATACTGTTAAGTTGTTGATGAATTTTAAATTTAAAATATACTGCTACACCAGGTGAAAGTCTCACAATAAAATATGTTTTGTGGAACAACACTTTTATAGTTTTTACTTTTTTTGTAATGCAAAATTGAGAGATCATTTTGTGTAATTTCCTCCATTTTCTGTGTTTTTTTTCTCAGGGAACATTTTCTACACTTCTCTCAAAAGGACCTTGTTGACTGTCATCTGTACTATATTCATGAGATCTGAAGAAGAAGAAAAAGATGAAGATGAGGAAGGCAGAGTGGGAGAAGAAGAAGAGGAAGACAAAGAAAAAGAAGTTGAAGAGGAAGAATTACTTTAATAATCTCCTTTGGGGAAAAGTACATCTTCTTACTCCATTTTTATCAAAATACACTCACAGGGACTGAATTGCACACACACACACACACACACACACACACACACGTATGACCCGCTGACATGCAGTTAGAAGATGATGATAAAATGATGGGGCTGACAAACAGCCACGCTGGACTTCAACTGGCCTCCATTTGGTTTCCAAGCCAAATCCCCACTGACTGAGCTGACCCATGTCAGTACAGACAGTGCTGTACCAAATCACAGATGTGTATACAGCATATAAGCCTCTGTAATATATGTATGTGTAGTATAGCAAGAAGTGCACTTAACACAAAGTCAAAAAGGTGAAATGCCTTTTACTTAAAATCTGGTTTACAATCCTCCCCATAAAAAAATAAGAGAGAGAGATGGAGAGAGAGAGAGGAAGTTAAATTGATGTTGTTTGTAGTTGTCAATAAAATGTACCAGTCAGAGCAGCTTTGGACGATATAATTGGTTTATACTTAATCTGATTTAACTGACTCAGTCACTGAATAACTCTCCATTATGCATCCAGTGATCACGTGAACTAATGCCAGTTTCATTTATCATTTATCAGTATTAATGTTCAGTCTTTATCATGTATTTACACATGCATTAGATTACGATGAGTAATGCATTAATCATTAGTCATTTGCATACTTACCAATGGATTTATTTATAAGTTTGTGCTGCATTTTTAAAAAAATGCCAGCACAAACGGGTTAGCTTACCACAGTTGTAGCACACTATCTGTCATAGCAGCCGAAAGGAAAAAGTGTATCTATATTTGGAATATTTTCTATTTAGCTTTTAGGAATTCAAAGATGGAAACTGGCTAAATATGTATTTCCGACTGTACTGAAGCGTGTTCTCTTTCTATCATTCCTTGTTTTCCTTCCGCTGACATGTGAAAGGGGGTTTGGTGCTGTGCCTCTCCGGCGGGAACTATACTGGCTCAGGGAGGACTGGAAGCTCTTCTATGGCCTTAGGAGGCACAACTGGAGACAAGCTGGTCTCCCTCCAAACAGAGATTTGGGTTCACATGACCTGAGCGAGCAGCTGTCCCCCACAGTCCTCCCCTGCAGCACCACACACTGCAAAACGGGAATGTCCTCTATGCAAAAGCTCTGCTCATGTGCAAGCCATGATTCGAACATAGCAGTGCTCTCTTCTCCGTCCCTCACACACACACACACACACACACACACACATACATACAGATACACACCATAAAACTACACCCAACCATCATGGACAGAATGTCGTATATTCACCACTTTGATGTAGACTACAGACCATAGAATCGCCTCATGAATATGAAATGCTGGCTCGTAGTCAGACAAGTCCTTACTGAGATTACAGAGGCAGCCTTTTAAACAGCTAGAAGGCATATGAACCAAAACCATCCATATTAGATTGTATTTAATATGATAATCTGTTCCGCTTAGGTGAAAACCTTCATTACAGATACACAATTGGATGAGAGAAGTAAACTCCTTTTCAGTAAGTATTTTTCCATAAAACTACCCATGTGTGACAACATAAGAATCAGTCAAGGTCAAGAATAAGCCTGGCACATTCCAAGATAAATGTGCTGAATACCAAGTTTATTTAGCTCATAAGAAAGAAAAACGTTTAAAGATGGGTGACAAATTATAAATATTCTCTCATTTTTGAAGGAAAAACATTCAAACAATTTGATTCCTGCACTCTGATAATTTCTTATGTCCCAATTTTTGCCTTTTCTGCATCAACTGATGGTGGAAATCGTCTGATTTAACACAAGGAAAACACAAAATTCAAGTGCTGGGTGACAAGTCAAAATGTGATGGGATGCAATGCAGTAAGGCTGCTGAGGCAAGAGGTTCATAAGACAAAAGTCATCTGCTGCTTTCATGTTTATATTGATGGAGACAAAAAGGAACAAGCTGGACTTGACTTGTTAGCAGGTTGAAGTCATTACTCCATTTCAAAACTCTTTTTTACACTCCAGAACAACGAATTGGCTTTTTATGACACAGTGTGGTTGTGGTTTGATCAGATAAGATCAAAGGGGCTGTCTCCATTAAAATGAACTTTGATTGGTCCATCAAAATGACCGAAATCGCAAATACAGTCTCATGTGAAACAATCAGAGGTCTTTTAAATGTTGACAGATGTTATTTTTTGTTCTTTTGGGCCCCATCACGGAGACTACAAAGCACATTATGAACATTTACAGGGCTTTTGAGGCTTCCATAAACTAGATATTTGTGGCGGTGGGGACGAATGAGGACTGCTTCACATTTTTCAAATCTGGTATATTGGAGCAACTGTGACCCTGGTGAAGTTGCCACAGATGGCCAATTCCAGTCCTGCAGCTGCAGTCATCATTCACTGCTTTCCTTTATTGTTCTCCTTGCCCTCCTTGTATGCCCTGTTACCTCCACCAGAGAAATACATCTCAACCCTTTGCACACATAAAGGATATTGACCACACAATGAGAGCATTCACTGAGATTGTCTGCAAACACAGAACAGGGATGCCACAATACTAAGTACAGCCTGCTGTAGTCTTGGGGGGCCTTTAAGAGACCAACTGTCCGTGGATAACAAATGTGCAAGAGATGAAACCCCTGCCTTCCAATCCCTGAACGCTGCTGCCCAGCTGATTCATTCAACAATCCAAACTTCAGCTGCCCTCTTAGCTGCCTTAATGCCACACAGAGAAAATGAACACAGTCTGCATTCAAATGACAGAAGCCATCAATTGTGCTCTCTGCTTATGTACAGTATGTCATCTCAGCTAAAGGCATGTTGTGCATGTGTGCATATGTGCGTGTGTGTGTGTGTGTGGTATGTGAGGGGATGGCAGCTTGAATTGGTTATCCATCAAAGCTGTTCCAACCCCCTCTCCCTCCTTCTCCCTCTCTCTCTCTCTCTCTGTTTGATTGCATGGGCATGAGGGAAGGTTTTAATTATGTTTTCTTTTATTCAAACGATTAATCCTGAAGCACAGTGCACCAGGGTTCCCCCTCGGGAGACGTCACACATCTGGCAAAAACTGTGCTATTATCATCACTCTCTCTCTGGGTTACTGGAGCTCCTTTCTTTCTCTGTTTTGTATCCAGAGGTGAACAGAAACACACAGGCATTCATACATGTGATCACACATGCAGAGTATTTATTTATGTGGATAAACATTTTGCCGAATCTGTCAGCTCAATAACCCACTCATTTCTTTTTGCTAATCCCTCCCTTACTTTGTTTATATTTTTCGGGCAGCATCTTGCAATCATTTTCATCATCATCTTTGATCATAACCAATTTCTTTTCCTAATTAGTGCCATGGAGCTCAAAGCAATATCTTCAAGTGTCTTGTTTAGTCCAAACAACAGTATGAAACCCAAACATACACAAATTAAAAAATCATAAAGCAAAAAAAAGAAGCACATCCTCATATTTTAGGATTTCTTTTTCATTTTAGTTGATAAATACAATAAAATTTTTACTAATTAAAATAACAGATTCAACAACAGTAACAGACAAATCATCATTAAGCACTAAATATATTATACTAGTTAATAAATGCAAATTTATGTAAATATCCCTCCTACATACAAGTCCAATGTTGACATACTATACATTAACAGATGCCTCCATATGTTTTGTTTCCAAATATAATTTTTTTAATGTATGCAACACAATTATATTATCTATTATGTTTTTTGACGATGTTCAGTATTTTTTCATATCAACAGCTGTTTGGATTTTTTTTCCTCACTGGATTGGCAGCACAGGAACAAGACCAAATGCACACATGCCTTTGCACAAAAACACACTCTTATTTTCTTTCATAATGCTCAGTCAATCCCGGCCTCGCACTGGCCTCTCACATGACTGAAATAGAGTGTGAAATTTCTACTCAAACATTCATGAGTGCAGACCTGAATTACATCACTTCTGTGCCTCATCATGGGTGCCGGGAACTAGAACAGGACCAGAACAAAGGAAATGCAAAGGAAAGGGTTAATGGGGAAAAATTGCACCTAAATGGGGGATGGTTGTAAGACAAAAAAACCAAAAAACAAACAAACAAGAGATATAGCGAAACAGAGAAAATGGGAAAACAAGAAGGCAGTGGGTTAGGATACATGTGTGTTTCTCTCAAACTACTGTCTCCTCCAGCTAGCCAGACATGACTTCACCACAGCTTCCCTGTTTGCAGATATGACCTCACCCATGCAGACGGAGCCTATGCCATCAGGCATTAGCAAGAGGCAGCCAAATACTTTCATGAAAGTTGCTCCCCTCCTCTGCGGGAAACCTGCAGCAGTCATACAAGCTGTTTCTAGACTTTGATAAATCATGCAGTGTTTACTATTACACAGGGTACAGAAGAGAAACCCAAATCCCCAAAAAACGTTTGGGATGATCCTGAACTGCATAATTTATCCGAGCTGAGTTGCAACTGCGCTCCAGCATTAAGATGCATGGCTGGAGAGATCTGCACACTTTCAGAGATGAGCCTAGTTTACAGTGTTGCGGTTTACAGGCCGTGTTTACATAGTTTATGAATGTTGGGCAAAAAAAACAGTCAATGTATTGTGCCTTCCCTCATTCCTTTGAGATACCAGTCTTGTTTTACATATTCTTTGTCTGTTTACCTTTAAAATTAAATATTTAATATTTATTTTTTATTAAATTAAGTTTATTTTCTGTTTGTCTATTATGTTTATAGTTTTGGCCATTACATCTGTTGGTTGCATGATTGTACTTTCCAAATTAATTGCTTGGATCTGGGAGCACAGCAACGTCACTGTGGCAAAGTCTAACAGGACAAGAAACACAAGCCAACAATTCTTTTGGAGGTAAAATCTAATTATATTTGTGAAATTCGTATTGCATGAGAAAACAATGTGCACAAACAACTATGGCAAGTGTGGAAGGTCATAGCTAAAGAAGGAAGTTGGACTGAAAACTGATGGATTTTTTAAATGAACAGTTTTTTCTTCCAAATAAATTTGGCTAACTTGAGTTTGCTCAAACCTGAAGAACCATCAGAGTGTTTGTGTATCTTTCCCCATCTGCCTGTGTTTCAGTGCTGTTGCTTTTGTTCACAGATCTCAGTAATTAAATAAATGAGTGCAAAATACTAAGAAAATTGCACCAAAGTTTGTCAGAAATAAGACCAACGCACAGGACTCTGACAATTTCCCCCTCTTCAATGAGGCTTCTAATACCTTATATGCCTATTAGAATAAAACATTACTGTGTACTGAAGAGTAAATGTTACTGAGTCCAGATTTTCTGGATGGGTCATATCATACTATGAAAAACTGAATGTTTGAATTACCTCAAGAGACCTTTTGCCTTCGCATAGTTTTGACAGTGACACAGTTTGCATGATCTTGTTTTTTTGTCCTCATTCTGGCACATCTTTTGCCATTCTGGCCCTCTCCACTCACCCACCTCTGGGTGCCCATGTCTGCCAACCGAGCAAACACTCACTGTCAGTCATTTTTTCTGTCAAAAGGCTGAGAGGGTTCCCTCAGGACTGATGTCTCCAATCAGCCAGCCAGTTTTCCCTCTCTCATGCCTGATGTCCCAGTGCACATGCCCCACTTCGGCCTCTCAAGCGACAGGAAACAATGGAGGCGGGAGCGAGTTTGTGATAAAAAACTGAAGTTGTTTGGTGGTGCTGACAGACAGCTGGTGACGCAGGATGTCCTGATGTCCATCTCTAGAGAGACGGACTCAGGAAAGCCTGAATGATGAGACTAATATGACAAACACACACTTACACAGAAACTTCAACTTGGCCCCATAAGTGATGATTCATGGATGTCTTCAATCAGGGACTCATGGGAGCCACTCCTGAGTCATTCCATTGCTCACCTGAGAGTCCGCACCTCCACATTCAGCCAATAACATATTTTCTTCTTTATTTCTTTTCTTTTTTTTTTCATACATCGATTTTGAGGCCACTATTTTGACAGTGATTGTTCAGGTCACAGAGCGTACCAAACCAATGACGCCGCACAACAAAGCAAACTTCCTGTCCTGGACGATTTGGGGCCGATACATGTTCTGATAAAACTCTGTTCTCTGCTGCAGGGGTCAGGCTTAACTGCAGCACCGCTGAACGAGACGGATTTAATGTTCTGCTGAAGGCCAAAGGCTATTACGAGGATTATACCTGTGACTTTCAAGCTACTGAGAGCTTTCTCTGCCTGTCCTAGCATCCATCTAAAGTTTTCATGTCAGTCTTAAAGCATCAGTGTGTTCGACCTCTGCTGCTATCTTTGAATTTCACCCTGACGTTTTTACTATCACTGCATGGCCTCTGTCAATACCTCACATTCACAGAGTTCTATTTTTATGCCTGTTAATATGACATAAGTGATGGCTTAACGCACTCAGTCTGCTGAAATGTCAACACATTTTTTTTAACGGTCTGAAATGAACAGTGCATGTGGGCCCCACCTCTTTGTGTGCACCTATAGACTTCAGCAGCTGCTAGACCGCAAAGGCATGTGCAGCTCCTTAGCTCATTCCAAAGGCTTTTAACACCTTCTGCATCATTTAGTGCCCAACACGTCGAAGTGCGAGCGAGTAACACATGTCACGCTTGCATGATGGGCTCCAAACTGCAACCAGCTCAGCTTGTTGTTGTTTGTGTGAGGAGGCTACGATGCCATATACAGCGACCAGGCTGCCAGCTTGCAGGAGGGGAACGAGAGCTGCTGGCCTGCTTTCTCACACTCTGCTGGCTGACTTGAGATGAAGAATCTGAGATCTCTTCGCTCTAGTTTGCCACGACGGTAACATAGGAACATAGGAGCATAAACACACACACATCGAGCCTGACAGCTAGCGAGACGCCCTGCCTGTCAGCAACTGTATTCGGCATCATAAGTGGGAAAGACCAACAAATGCAACGCTGTGAAAACACCACAGAGAAGCCTCCTTCCATCCTTCGTTACTTCGTTCCTATCACAAATCTGGAGCGTCTCTTCTTCTTCATGTCTCTTTGATTAGTTGTTTTCTCATCAGTGCCAGAGCTCAGCTGTGGCCAACGTGCTATCCTCATCTCTCATCCCCGACTGTTTCTGTTTCTGTGAGATGCCAGAGGCTATTCAGACCGCAAACATGTTACACAAACATGCAAGCAATCAGAGTACACACACAGACACACAAATGTTGTTATGGGCACTTACGGGTGACATAAAGCAGGCAGACAACCTGTGTCCAATCCTGTGGTATGCACTGAACACAGACAGCACAAAAAAACGGTGGACAGAGCCACTGCTGTGTCACCCATCTGTTAGTGAACTACTGTTTTGAAGCTTGGAGTCTGGCATTATGGCCCTCGCTGTCTCAGTTGTTTGGAGCAATAAGTGACCACATTTGGAAGAGAGGGAGGAGCTACAGATGATGCGCATTACTACAAAGGACAGTGTGAAAACTTGCAGACAGCTAGCAGCTGATGTCAGTCAAAATCTGACACCATATTTATGCATAATTTAAAGTCTTGATCTCATTTAAAGTGAAGTATAAGGGATATATATGTATATATATATATATATATATATATGTGTGTGTGTGTGTGTGTGTGTATGTGTGTGTGTAAAGATTTGACCCCATTACAGTAGAAATAAAAGGGTAAATTGGCTACAGAGACCAAAACTGTTTTTTGGAAATTGATCCTTAGCAACAATAATCAAGTTCATCTGACCAATAAAACTGAGAGAGAACATTGAAACCAACTAACATCTGACAACAAATAAATCACATCATTTTAAAAATAAACAAAAACATAAAAACATTATAAACAACCTAAAACACTGTCCTGTGAGTGGTGTGAATGAACCAGGGCAGCATAGCTGCAGGCCAAGAACCTAAAACAGTGAGCAAAAAACAACAAAAGATGCTATAAAGACCGTTAGCTGAAAGAAACTGCAGAGTTGAGTTGTAATCCTCAGTGAATTTGTTACTATAAGTAACCATCTATACATTACCTGTCGCCATTACACCTGATTTTACAATTATAATAAAGAACTTTAAATACTATTAATTTTCATTATTGTTTAAGGTGTTGAGATCTCGTTTAGTTCAGAGGCTTTTTATAGTTTGCAGGATTGAACTCTTACAGACGATCAAAGAGATTTGACTTGCTTTTCAAAATGACAATGACACTTTCATGCATGTGTGAGGCGGCTCTGTGACTCACAGGTAAAAAGAATGAAAATCCAGAATGACTGATGACAGAGTTATTATTAATGGCTTCGTTGAATTGCATCGATAAACCTGAAATGCTACTCATGAATGAAGCTGTGTGTGATTCAGTGGTTGCCAATTGAGCTGTGTTATGTAACAGACAGTCACTTTACATCAGCCGCAAGTTGCTATGGTTTCCATTCTGTAAAGCTTTTTTTTTTTTTTTCCACTTAACCTTTTTGTCCCCCTTCCTCACGTCTTTTTTTCCGTTTGTGCACCTGCTAAAGATTAAAGCGCAGTCGCCAGTCCGGGGCCCTTTTGAATGTGTCGGGGCCGAGAAGCAGCCTGTTTCCATTAGCAAACATGGATTTGTGTGTGCAGGACTCTGTGTTCTCTGCCTCTTCCAGTCCCCCCCCCACCAATCTCTCCTCTGCTCTGCTCTACACACCCAACAACTGTACAGTAAATATCCAAGATCTTCCCACGTACAAATCACCTTGGATGTTGTTGGGTTTTTTTTTTAAGTAACTTTTAATGAAATGCAGTTTAAAAGGAGGAACATTCCTTCTTGATCTCTGTTTTTTGACACATTCTACAGCGTCCTGCTTCGTCCTTTTCTGCCCTCACATCCTAATGCAGTAGTTGGTATTCTGCACGGCACAGCTCATATTTGGTGTAATACAGAAATGTCATTCAGCTTCACGCCTCTTTCTCAAACATTACCATACAAATAAAGGCAGGGGAACAAAAGGATCAGAATTTATGTTCTGCATAAATCTAAACAACAGCTCGAGTGAGCGTCATGCACCACAACCCTGCTAATGATAATGATAAAAGTAATAAAAGCCGTCCATTACCGACATGCAAAGATATGGATTGGACTAAATTGACCTAATAAATAATTCTCCCTTTATTGGTAAGCACATTCAGCGAGGGAATTGAAAATACATATTGCATCGCTGCATGTCTTTTCACGCAGGTTTACATGCCTGGTTCAGGAGTTCAGCTCAGGAGTTTATTACAGGATCAAACTGTTATATGTTTTACAAACACAAGCAATAGTCTGTGTATTCCCATGATTTATTACTTGAATATAAAATTAGAATTGACTACTTTGCAGTTTCATGTCTATGTGAACCAGTCAAGTTGCAGTTTACCTGTCCAGACTCAAATAAGTATGTGTTGTAAAGACTTTGGTAATATTTATTAAAATGTCTTATGAATAATTTTTTGAAAAAATTAAACTTGCCCCTAAATTCCATGTATGAATCCTGTGAATTATTTCAAGTTAGAACCTGCCGTCTTCACTAAGAGAAGACCTTGACAGAGGAGTCCAGATGATGGATAAAGAGCAGAAGCTCACCTTTAGCATCTGCATGAGAAGCAGAGGACTTTCAGCTAACTCACATGCTAAATCACAGCAATATTTCAACTGATGTAGTACAGATGGGATCCCTCTTCCAGGAAGGACAGACATGCATGCGGAATGGAAGTATTAGATTACATACAAATCAATCAGTTAAACTGACAACAATTAGGTAATAAAACATCACCAACATTAAGACTGAGGGCCTTTGTGTGCTTTAAAGACGAGCATATCGGATCATCTAAACTGCTTCTCCTCACTCTCATTTCTGACAGTAGAACTGGGAAAACTCCATCTGACATTTCTTGTTTACTTCTCAAAAAAGATAAATCAACAATCCTGCCCACTTCATGCAGAGATCAATCAGGCGTGTGGAGGCGGGAAAATATGCAGGATGTGAACTAATATTCCTACAAAACAATTAATGCCTTGAAAAAATCTTTCTTACTATAAATAAATATGATAATTATGGTAATGTGTAGTTTGATTTTAGGACCACAGCAGTGAAAACACATGTGTTTTCATATACTTGATAGTTTTCTGTATTTTCTTCCCAGAAACTATCAGTATGCAGACTAGGATAAAATATAGCACCCAGCTGGAAAAAAAAAACAAAAAACTAAATAAAAACAAAAAAAAAAGAGCCTGGATTCTTTTTTCCATTGGTGTTTGAAATCAGTACTTCATGAGGATTATTTTTGTCCAGAATGCTAAATTCCATCATCTCCAAAAGAAGTCAGCACAATAGATGGGGAATTTGCAGCTGTTGTGACTTTAAAGAGCTGTAACATTTTGGGATTCAACACAAAAACGTTTGATCCAGGCTATCTCCCTCTCCTCATTTGGAGCATGGCTTAACTGAGCCGAATGAAAAGCAACACTATCTCATTGTTTCAAAAGCAGATTATCTGTGACTTCAAAACCCCCACTTTAGGCTATGCAACACTTTGCTGCTCTGTATCCGAGCCACTGCTCTGTTTCACGCCATGAAAGATTCAGAAAAAGGAGGAGTGTTAATCTCTTTCCCGATGCAAGCCCACTGGAGGAAGGTGGAATCCGTCTGTTTTGGTGAACGGAGAAAGATCTGCAGTAACGCACCCTGTCTCCATCTGTCTCCACCCACTTCAAACATTAAGTACTATCTATAGGTGAGTCACACGTGTGTTAGTGTGAACAAGAATGAGGGTGTCTGATTGAGATTTCACAGTGTCTGACTGCTACCTTGTCATTCACACACAGGTGATGAGCAGGTGAAGCATGTTATCACCGCAATATGAATGTGTGTTTGTATGTTAATGTGTGTTGTGTGTAACCCATGTGTTGTGTGTAACACATGGGTTTTCCAACGGTACAATGGGAAGGCCCGTCTCCTGTCAGGCCCCCCTGAAACTCACTTCTTACTTTGAGCTCTTTCATCCTCATCTAAAGTCTCTCTCCTCTCCTCTACCCCGCTCCCATTCTCCCTGTCCTCCTACATGAAATTATGAATTTACCGCTCTCCCTACAAAAGTTGGTCTCTTCTTTAGAGCCTCTATATTCCATAATGAAAGACTTTTCTGCCAAATGGAACAAAACTTGGCTGACACTAACAATAAATACCACAGATAATGTTGTTTTTGTTGTATCCTTCTTCATAAAAGTCATTAAAGCTTCACTGCTGTTCAAGTTTTATGTTAATATATTCAGTGCATTAGTCTTGTAAATTAAGAAATAATCCTCATTCAAATGGAATATACAAATTGCTTTTCACAGTTTAGTTTCACAATAGCTTCAAGCTAAGACTACAAAGCCAACTCATGTCTGGAAGCTTTTTAGGAGTGCATTTAGCTCACCAAATAGCTCTGCACCTATGATATAAAGACATATGTTGAAAGCAGAAGACTTGCTTCTCCTCTAGATATCTAACCTCAGATAAATCTTTTTCATAAAAATCACAAGCTGATTTCCCAAATCCCAGAAATGGTCTCCTGTGGCAGTTTGGCATAAATACTATAGCTTATATTTTGGTTACCATGGCTGTCAAATGCACACAATGTCACAATCCTCAAAAGGTATTTAGGCACAAAGCAGCTTGTGTCATTTCAGGCACTGTGTCTGACATGCAGGCACATTAAATGACAAGTCCTTAAAATTACACGGCCAAATATGTCATTTGTAAATTCTCTTTGAAATGATGCATACAAGCATCTTTTGATTTGACGACTGCAACCAAAGAGCGATGTCACTGTCATTTCTGAAAAAACCTAATCTGATTTATGATTTTTTTTTAATGCATCTTGGTTTAAGTCCAGAAAACATTGTGGTTGTGGTTGTAAAAAGCCAGTGTTGGCTGGTGGTGAGAAAATGACAGTTTCATGTGTTGAAATCTGATGTTCTGCTGACCAGTCCATCCACATGACCTCCTCCACGACACTGTCATCTGACTTCCATATTTGCTCATGTCAAAATTGTTACAACCAGTAAAAGACAACATACATTATGTTGAAACGAAATTTATACGAATACTATTTGGGGGCACTTCACTGATTCTGTCTTTTTTTTTGGGAGGACAATCTCAACACCACCTACTTGCCTTTTAGATCAGCTCTTAACAATAAAATTAGCACTTACAAGGACATTTATCTTTTTGCACAACTCAGGCTGAGTCATTAACTCAAATAATGATGTGTAGCCTTACACGGCTCAGAATGAGGCAGTGAAACATTCCCACAGGCTAAACTTTGAGATAAGTTAATGCATCTTGTGCATTTAAACGCACCATATGTTCCACTCTATATTCACCTCCTGCGAATTGTATTTAAAAGTATCAGTATCATCTACACCTTTCTTACAGTAAGATAATATCTTTCCTGTATTCCATCGTATATCATTTTAAAATGCTGCAGAGCTCTGCTGTGTCACTCTGTCTCACTGCCTCAGGGCCGCAGCCTCCTCCCCGCCTCAGTTACAGATATATCTTTATTCAGAACTGGCCCTGTACAGGGGCAGGACATCAATCCGCTTTGTGTCTGCAGCCTCTGCTTCGATGGTTCTCACCGCTCTGCTTCTCGCCTCTCTGGGTGGGGGCCTGGTTATTGAAATGTCTGTTGCTTTGTTTTGGCTGGCAATCTCTCCTTTTTTTCCCCCTCTCTGCTCCAAAATCATGGCCCATTTATTCTAACCCAATTATTATTGAAGCCTGGCTGAGCGGAGTGATAGATGGTACTTTGGCTATTGCTGACACACATACTGCTTCAGATGTGGATGCACTGATTAGGCACTCACACACACACACATACACACACACACAGTCCAGAAATTATCCTAATTTATGAGGTATAACAATTTTATAATTAAAAATGGAGGTGTGAGGCAATTCAAAAGATGTGAGCATGAATGGCCTGATTAATTGGGCAGTGTGTGTGAGGATGGGTTTGTGTTTTATTGTGTGTGCTTTGTTTCGACAAGGCTCATAAGTCATTACACAAAAGAGACAACAGACAAGGTTTAGCTGAAGAGAATCAATGCCTGAAAGTAAAAATAGAGAAAACAACAAAAAATCTGTCTTCGGTTTTGAGGTATTTCTGAGGTAAAATCTCACACAGTACATTCTCAGTCCAACTGCTGATTCGTACCTTTAATCAACGAAATTCTCTGAACCGCTCATGATCACATTGCACACGATGAAGAGATTGCTGTAATAATCCTGCTGGATGATCCTGTCTGCTCGTTAGACTCAAACAGACTGGAATCACACCACAATGACCTTCTCTTTACCTGCCTGAAACTAGCTCACTGTTATGCTGTTATAATGAGGACATCACCTACTTTTTGTTTGTGTCCCTGTCTGTCCCTTCATAGCTTATTGTTCCTCTGCTTTGAGTCCGACATGAATCAGTGGAAAATAGATTAACAGGAACACACTCCTGTAAGTTTTTCTTGGTGATTTAGAGCACAAAGTTAGTGATTAGTACTGAGCCATGAAACCCAATGAACGAGCAAAACCAACGATGAATTCACTCCATTTTCAAACTCTGCCTGTCGTTAAAATGTTAAGAAACAAAAAAAACCCTCTAACATCATATTTTGGTGAATAATCTTTTCATTACAATGAACGTGGCTGATGAAATAATTTCTGAAACAAACATGCAACTTGATTTTCAGTCATCACCACATGGTTAAAAGCTTCAGAAGAAGATAGTAATATGACCTTGAGATAAGATTGCTTTGTTCAAGGTCAAAAATGAACCGTCATGCTTTATATTTTCAGAGGGAAATGTGGATTCTTTTGATGATAAAAGGGAAAAAGTAAAAATATGTTTTTCATCATAATAAAAAGATATGTCACTTGCAACAGAATGACTCTTTTATGTTTTTGTTTTTTTACACAAGTTTAAGGCAGAATTCACTGTCTAATGAAAAGTAATAGTAATTCCAGTAAAGTCACTGGTTTTGAAATGACGGCATCTTCTGTCCTTCCTTTGATTCTTGACCAAATTTGATATAATAACCTCATGATCTTGCATAACTGCTGTCCAGATGTGTAAATTGGCACAGTGGAGACGTTTGGAAAGGATGCTGGACATGTACAGCCAGTGAGAAAACAAACAGGATGAGTGCAGACTGAGATGGAATATATTTTTGGAAAGCTAAATTAAATGTGCTGGACTCTGCAATAGCACTAATATCTCAATTGCGAATCTGCTTCGATGAGGTCGATTTAACTTAACTTATTACATTCAAAGCTTCAGTTAGCAGGCAAGCTAGCTCTCTTTCTCCATTTTTATCTCCACTTAACTACTACAAGGTCTGTTACACTCAATTGTGTTGTTAATTGTAAGCCTAACATTATCCTCTCCAAGGGCAACGAGGGGTGATAGGAAGTCAGGGTGTAATGAACATATGGCCATCATAGCTTGTGAGCTAACTGTCTCCCAGCTCGCCTCACTGAAGCTCACACTCCTGGACTGGAGGAGAAGCGCCTCCTGCATGTCAATGAGCCTGATTCCCCGTTAACCAACTGAGTGCACAGGGTCTCTTGTCTCACACACACTAGCTGCCATCTGCATCCTGAATGGGCTGCTCTGAGTGTGTATGTGTGTCTGCGTGTGTGTGTCTGTGTAAAGGGGGGGTTAGAGGGGTGGGGGTACAGTGAGAAAGAGAGAGCTCTTCAGAGGATGGGCTGTACTTAACCCCATGCACATGCCTGTCTTACAGCCTGCTGCTTTGAGAGGCTGAGAGACCATTGAGAAAAAGATCTATTTTTAGACATGAAATAGGGAGGGGATAAGCATGAGCGGTGTATGTGTGTGTGTGTGTGTGTGTGTGTGTGTGTGTGTGTGTGTGTGTTTGTCTATGATTGTGTAGGGCTGTTTTATTCTATGGGTGAGAATGATGTGTAGTGATAGTCTTTTCCAAAACAACGTAGGAGAGGAGGCACATGCTATCTTAAACTTCACACGCAATCATATAAGCCTCACATGAGTTCCAGAGAAAAACACACACACGCACACACACACACGCACACACACCCAGACACGCACACACACTCAGACACGCACGCACACACACGCACGCACATGCACTAATCTGGATATCTTCCTATTGTGCCTTTAGCTAGGCCCAACAGTGGTGTTGGACTTGCATCACACACACAGAGTTAGACACACATACACACACAACCTCCCTAGCAACGGGACACGTGATGCTGGTATTGTATGCCCAACCTTTTCACGTTCTCTCTCTCTCTGTCTCTAATCCATGTCTTTCATCCTGACAGGTGCCAGCGGCTGGTGAACCAGGCTGCAGATTGATGATTAGAGTGGGCAGAATGGACACATGGACTGGTACCAATCTGAGGTCATGCAAAAGTCTGTTTGTCTGTTGGGAAGGAAGAGCTTAGTAATTGCAACTCGGGCTAAAAGTTCATCTTTCGCTCAGAGGATAGTAGGTAATCATGGCAGGACACACAGGATTGAGGCTTTTCATATAGGCTAATCCTACACAAAAACATGGAGGTTTGTTGTGAAAAGAGGATTTTTGGGCTAAAAAAGTATTTCCTAACCTAGGGGGGAATGAGGTATTGCAATATGCACTTTAGGGGTCATGAAATAATTAACATAATAGAAAAGCTGAAAAACATTTATGCTGCAGGAGAATGCCAGGAAGTGACTACTGGCTTAACCCTGATCCTGCACAGTGACTGTCCAGATATAGTTCAGCAATCGTAATGAGCAATGGCAGACCTTTAAAGAATTGGATTTCTTAACAGAATGGGTGTTCCTAACATACAAAAGGAAAATTGTAAGGAAACAATTGCACTTTGTGTTCTACTGTCTAAAGTAAGCTGTAAACATTGGCTTGATCGTCTAACTAGCTTGCTACTTACAGCAGAAGCAATCCAACATTTCTTCCAAATTGCAGAGCAGCTAAATACATTTATTTTAGGGGTCACAGAGAAAACCAATATTTAAAACAGTAACTAATTGGGGCTTATAATAAACAATAATGGCTTCACCCTGTTCAGCATTTGGCATGGGGTTTACCTCCAGCTATACTAGTTATCGACAAAAGCATCAGGTTTGCCAATTATAATACAGACTAAATTCAGTTTGTACTCAATCTCAAATCCCTTTCTCTTGTATAATTGAAATACTTAAATATATACTAATGAAACAAGAGGAATATGCTTTTTAAGCCTGAATCCTTTTGCAATGTAAACTCAATACCCTTTTAAAAGTTCCTGTTTTTAAAACTGAAAAGATGAGCTCAAGACAGACTTTTAGCTAATGTGCTAGCTAATGCAAATTAACAACATTAGCCTGCCAAAATAAGACAACTGAATTTTTCCTATTCCATATGAAACTAAAGATCTGTTTAAATATTAATTCAGATTTATAAAGCTTCCACTCTGATTGCTGTAAACTACATACTGTATGTGTCGTGCTAGAATAAAATACGTTAGTCCTAGCAACAATTACTTTTTGGGGCTTGGCTTAGCTTGATAGCTTTAACTTAGCAGATTGAGGCAAAAATATCTACCTAACTGTAATGTCAAGAAATTCCTTATTAAAAATCTTTTGGTGATCAGAGCAGATTTTAAGGCTGAGATGAATTATTGCTGTACCTGCACTGCAGTATATAAATCACTTCATCGAGTGTGAACCATGTTTCCATCTTTTACTGACACAATCTGAAAGGCATTAAAGCGGTTTAATTTCATATGTACACTTGATGCTGCATAGTTGTAGTCAAAGTGACAACACGTAAAACATGGGTGAGCAGACATGCACATGTCTACACTACTGTCACTCACATTACCATATTTTCATTAGCATGTATGAAGCGCTCACTCACACTAATGCCCCTCCCCACAATCTTTACAGTTTTCTTCATGTAAAGAGGCATGTAAACACTAATGCATTCAAATGGGGGAGACGCTCCCCTGAGTCCATAATCTGAAAGAGTCTGACACACAGCATATCTTCTCCACGATAGAACAAAGACAGACCAAGTGGAACAGCTACATGAGAAACCCACAGTCTTTCCGACCGCCCTCACAGTCATGATTGATTTCTCAGTCCAACCAAGATATCAATCCTTTTCTGTTGTACCTCCAAACATTCGTCCAACCTCTTTCAATGCATTTCCACTCATTCTCCACCTTTGACCAATGTTGCAGCCTCTACCCATTGTCACTCAATCTCAGCACCACACCTCTCTTTCATCTGCGGCACCAGCTTGTTTTCATTCCCTGCCCCCTTCAAAAAAAAAAAAAACAGTGTCCCCGGTCTCGACCTTTCCAACTGATTGTGAGCTGACCCTGCAAAAAAAGCAAAGGCGTTCTTTCAGTTTTTAATTATTCATGTGCGATGAGAGGCTCCTGCTTCACTCCGCTGCAAGCCAAGAAAAAAGCACCTCTACAGTAAATGAGTGTGTGTGTGTGTCTATTTAACTACTATACTTTTTTAATGTCACTGTACCTGTTATGTAAAACATATTTTTTCATAAAACTGGCCATCTTTGCCCTTTATTTACCTAATGACCAAAACTATAAAAAGGGTTCAAGTGTTAATAAAGCAGAAATACGCAACTTAAGTCATCAGGATCTGAAATGTTCAATTTGATATCTGAATTCCAGTACATTTTATATATGCTAATTATATCATTAATATACAGTATATTACACAGCCTCTCTGAATGTCATACCTACATTAAGCTACTCTAACTCGTCCAACTTTAAAGTGATTACTTTTCGCACCAAGTAGCAAAACTTGCTTCTCTCCCCAGTGACACAACTGACAACTCTGCATGACACCTCCAGGAAAAGCATGAATTTAAACTCCTTACAAATTTCACCATTAGGCTGACAAATGAAATGCAGGCTTTAAGTCGGCAAAGCGAGCCTCAAAAGCTGGTATGGAGTGGATGGAAGGAGATTATAGGGGGGCCTCATCTCACCGATACAGGGCAGAATTCGCTGACAGTCAAGGCAATGAGGAGTGTCACGCTTCTGATGCATAAAGTCTGGAAGTTCATTACCCCGCATATCATCACCCAGCACACTAAGGACCCCGGAGCTCTCCACATTTCTCTCGCTTCTGTCTCCCTCTCATTTTTTTTTTTTTTTTTAACACTATCCTATTCTCACTGTCTCTCTCCTTCATTCTCTCTCTGTTGCTGAGGATGATGAAAGACTAAGGAGCCCACAGTCATCATGAAACACCTCAAACCCCTAAATGTGTCATGGTTTGGCCTGTCAGGCAGAATAATGGCCACTTACTCAGACCGCTAAAGCCATGCAGTGGTACAGCTAAATGGAAATGTGCAGAAAAATCAGGAGCTAATCTGTGTAAAATTGCAATTTAAGTGCAAACACGAGTTTTTCTCAAAAAGGTAATTTCTCACATTGATATCTTAACATGTTGCTGTGCCTATATTTGCATTAATATTCATGTATGAATCATAAAACAAAATTAAAGTTATTTAATCCCCCTCCAAACACACCTGCATGACACCATGACTCAGACCACTCGCCTCCGCATCTCCATGGCGACACCACTCCTCTCGCCAGGCGACAGGGTCACCCACTCAGGCGGGCTCATTAGGGCTGTTGTCACGTCGGCCATGCCGCCCCTGGGTGCCTTTGAAGATGACACTGTGTGTTTCTGTGTCACTGTGTGTATTTTTCATGTGTGCCACGTGTGTGTGTGTGTGTGTGTGTGTGTGTGTGTGTGTGTATGTGTATGTATACACACACACACAAACATATTTTTGTTTTTCTGTTCTTGTGGGAAAACTTTATTGACCAAATGCATTCGTCATGCCCTTAACCTAATCCTTACCTAAAACAATAATACCCATACACACACCTGTTTTTCCACATTGCACATTACTGAAGAGAGGCCTCCAACACAAATTTTATTTTCAATGACTTCTTTGTGGTAACTGTTGTACAGAGGGCAAATAAAGGTGTACTGTAAGCTTGAACAATTTAAAATCCAATGTACCTTCTGACAATGCTGGAGGCTGTAATCCTACCTGGAATATGGAGATGGCACAAATGGTGACTAGGATGACAATCCTGACATCCACTTTGGGGGTGAGTTGTCGGCGGTAGTAGGCGTAGTAGTGCTGATAGTACTCCTCAGGATGGTCCAACATGTAGTCATAGTCCCTGCGTGTGTCCTCATCCTGCAGAGCACAGGTAAGGAGATATTTTTAACTTGAGGTTTTTCTGTATTGCAGACCTGCAGGAGGAGCTAAGCAAAACCTAATTTCAAAATAATTAACAAACACACAAAACTACACACATCTATACACACGTTTGTTTAACTTGTTTTGTCTGATTTCATTTAGAATATTTTTCTTCATATCTGCAGCCTGTATTCATTTCTCAGATACAGTGTGAGCTCTTGTTTCAGTTTGTGGATGCAAATATTGTAGAATAATGGAGTCACATGTCTATGTGGCACTTTCTCAATTGACAGAGAAACTATCAAAAAGTAATTAGAAAATCTGTCAGTACATCAGTCATCCTATTATAGATGAATATTTATCTGGGAAACTTCCACCTTATAGCAAAAACACATTTTTCTCTGGACTAGTCAGCTCGCTTTTTTGATTAAAATTTGTTCTCATTTGAACAAAGAAAGACCTATTTTTTGATCGAATCTGCATTAAAGGGAGTGTAAACTCAAAATAGGTTTCAAGAAAATCACAATAAAGTGGCAGAAAATTATACAAAAACTGTTTTAATTACAAACCTGTGTGTTTGAAGAGGGAGACATCAAAATGTTCATTCTGAATCACACAGACTCAAACTAACAATCTTGGGCATAGTTTACATGTACACGGCTATTTGTTGAAACAGGTTTTTTCCCTTCTTTTAAAAAATTATTAAAATATTCCATTCACATAAGCACTGTTTTAGTTTGATGAAAATCACAAAGTTGTGGCATGTATGTCTCATTTATTATGATATTTCCGAGTTAAATCTCCAGATGGTTGCATAGCACCACCTTCAGGATTAAGAGCTCACAAATTCAGCTGAGGAAGTCTGGCACTGGACCAGACCTATGTGCAAACAAGTTATGTCTTTCTCAAACACGGAGAGGTAGATTTTCTGATATGAGGAAGAAGGAAAATATAGGAGAAAACAAAATGACTTAATGTCTACTCAAGAGTTACAGGGATTGATACTGGTATTATAAGGCTCCAATAAGTTTTTACATTAAAAAATGTTGAAATAAAAAATGTTAACAAACCTACTTTGAACTACAGAACTAAAGGACAAGCTTGTAATAGTAATGCATATAACTCCTGCCGTAAAGCAAAACAGGAATATCACAAATAACCACATGCCCCTTCTTGGATTAGGGTAAACAAGTATTAAATTAGTATAAATTCAAGTATAAATTCATAATTGGAAACCCTACAGATTAACATATGGTAGGTTATCATATGAGTAATAGGACTGTGATAAAGAAGAACATGGCAAATATCCACTGTAAAGGAAAATTATAACTATGTTACAAAACACTGGAGAACACCAACAGAAGTATTTCAGGCACCCTAAGATTAGTCGCTTTGAGAATATAATCAGAATATTATAATGACCCCGTAAGACGACGATGTCATAAAACACACTTGGTGTGAGAGGACGGGTATATTATGAGCCTTTTGGATAAATATGAGACTGTAAAGAAAACCGTCTCTACATGGACTGTTATATTAGGACACTAACACACTGCAGGAGTACTATACTGTAGGGATACTACACAGGAGAAAATCTACAACAGTACAATATAGATTCTATAAGACAACTCTCCTGAATACGATGAGAATATTAGGGTAAGAAGAAGAACATTATTACACTCTTTGAGCGTTGTAAATACAATAGAGATTAAGACACACGTCATGTCTGCTACTGCAAAGTAAGTTAACCAGCACCGACCTTTAACGTCTCGTATGCGGTGGCAACGAGCAGGAACTTCTTCTGGGCGGACTCCTGTGTCTCTCCCTCTAGGCCGGGCTCTCCGGGCCTGAATCTGTCCGGGTGGTACCGGCGCGCCAGCTGCCGGTAAGCACGGGCGATCTCTACCTTGGCGGCCTCCCGGGTGACGCCGAGCACATCATAGCAGACCTCCGTGCCGCAGTAGAGACCCTCCACCAGCGAGCTGACCGTCGGCAAGGAGGACAAGGATAACAGGAGCACCGCCAGCCGCCACCAAGGCTTCACCGTCCGCGAACACCCAGCAAACCCTCCGCCACCGCCGCGGCAGGGTTTGGTGGAAGCAGCCATCTCTGTCTGTACGCAGCTCTCGGCTTTTGCCAACTCTAAAGCCCAGGCTGTCCCGTCGCACTCTGTTTACATCATCAGGACGCGCCTGTACCAGGACGCAGCGTGAGAGGAGAAGGGTCCAGCTGCAGAGTCGCTGACGGTGCAAACAACACCCACAACAAACCACGCCCCAAACCTTAACCCCTAACCAATGTCTTTGCCCAAAACTTAAGGAGAGTGGGCGCGGTTTATATGGGTGGGGTTTAGGGGGGCGTGGTTTGAACGGAACTGTCCGCAGCTGGACACACTTGGGAGAGAGAGGAAGGGGGCACGGATGGAATGATGACGATGCATCAAATAATGTTTTTCTCGGCCTCTACAACAAGGGTGAAATAAAAGATACGTAAAGAAACCCACACAAAAAAACAAATAGTCAGACAGAGATTTAAGGTGGTAAAACATTTTAGCACAAATTACAGAACAGTGCCTGTATAAATGTCTATTTAGTAGTTTGTACTGAACAATTCTGATGCATGTGCTAGGTTGGTGCAAGAGTGAATGGCAGTGTAAAGAAGCCTGACTGAAAGGCATGAAACTATTCCCATATCTAGTTTGAACTTGGGCTGCTTAAGCATTTAATAAACAATTAATCCTAACACCTAGACTATATCAGACCTCTATGTTGTTTGTGTATGTACATTATGGCTGATTTGAAGAACTACACTCCAAGAAAACCTTAAGCGTTGAAGTGGTGATTTTTACTGTCATTAGGGCTAAATGCTACATGGAGCACCTTTAAGGTACAAAGATATTCTAATAGATGTAGTGCTTTTTTTGATATTTGAGCATTTAACTTATTTTTATACAATATCAGTTCATTTAGATAAGTATTAAAAACAGATGTAGTCTTCAAAGAGAGACATTTGTGTATGAAAAACTTTGCCAAAAGAAGACGGAACACTACGTTTTGAAATGTTAGAATCAGAATAGTTTGGTTATTGCATGTTATTCAATAGGCTACTGCAAAGCTCCTAAGAGGGTCCTAGCTATAATACAAATAAGTAAGAGATGTTCTTAGTCTCAACACTGGAATTACAGAGATTACAAACATAACAAGCTAGCTCAAATTTTTTCTATAAGAAGTCATTACATGGATAAATCTTGTTTAATATTTTAAAATGAACTACTTTTACCTCAGGTGCAACTGGACAGGAGAGGTCATTGGTTCTTATCTTAACTTAAAGGTTGCTGGTGTATTCTTGGAACAAATATTTACTCTTCAATGGTGATGGAAAACAGATAGTGGTGAGGGTGGTATTGTATTTTATATCTACAAAACTAAATTCTTCAGTGATTAACAAAGGCTCTTGTGGAATAATCACAGAATTGATCAACATGCCATTAAACAAGAGAATCAATGCACAAGGAATTACCTTAATCACCATGTTGTATTACCTGTAAGTGACAATGTATCAAAGATGAGAAGCTGATGAAAGGATGCATACTTAAGAGGAGAGAGGAGGACTGACACACAGAAGCAGAATGACAGAGACCAAGTGTGACAAAAGTTTGTCTGGTTTCAGGGTAAGCAACTTTAGAGCTGGTGGTTTGGCTTAGCCTGGATTGTGACTGGATGAGAATGACAAGTAATTGTGGTTGATTTTCTGTGAATGAAGATATGAATCTTGGAAGGAGCGGTTAGGGTTAGGGGCAGGAAAGATGATGGTAGGATATATGAGTCTCAATGTGAGGGTATATGTTCCTTCTCCCTTCAGATATAAGAGGTATTGCCATACTGCTAGTGTTTGCGAGGAAAAGCAGTAATATGGAAGGTGTGGTGGAGAGCATGTTTATGGAGTGTGTGGAAGTGGTAGTAATAGTAAAGTGTTGCAGCTGTGAAGGAAATAATACAGTTGCTTAAAGAGGATGCAAAATGAGGAAACAGGCAGTGGAATATTCAACGAGTAAGAACAGAGCAGAGAGTATTGTGAAAAGCAGAGAAGATTGTGAATAACAAAAGAGGAAGGAAAGAATGCTTTAAAGTGAGGAAACCAGTAAAAAGAAGTCACTTAACCAACAGCGAGGTCTCACAGCGAACAAATTAATATTGTTTCCAATATTAAAACAAAATAAGTGAAGGAGGCACTGAAGGTCTTGATCAAAAAAGACTTATTATGGAAAAAAATACATGCAGATCTTAGTCAAGGGGAAGGGATATCAGAGGTAGGTCTTTAAGTCAATCATAATGTTAATATTTCAGTGAAATGCTCAAAGTTCATTTGCAAATGGACAAGAGTTTAATGCAAAAATCATTATATTTAAGACTTTTTATTTTTCTCTTCATCCATTAATATATGCACACTGAGTTCAGGAATCAAAACTTCTAGGGCAGTCAAATATGGCAGGTAGGTTCCTTAGGACATCACAACTCAGGCAAGGCCAATTACTCATGTCCACCATATATCTCTATAACAAGAGGTCACACTAAAGAGACCACAGACAACTGCTCTGCAAAGGCATTTTGACTACACTACCTAAATTGCTTCCTTAACTTTACCTGCATATTGGTTTAAAGTTGGGGTTCCCCTCCACCCCAACCAATCAGGGGTGACATGACATAGAGACCTGCTCCCTGCAGGTTAGACAGTATCTGCTCATCCGTGACCTGTGTATTCATACTGACTGCCATGTCTTATTCTCTTTGTAGTCAAGTGTGAATACTTTAGTCCAATTAATCCTTGATTACCTTTGTTTTACCTGCTCTGTCAGTTTGAGAAAGCTCATGGCACACAAATATTTCAAAATGTGTCACTAAGTTTTCAGTGGCACTTGTTAAACCAAAGAACAGCACGTCACAACAGTTGAATCTAGACAACAGAAAAGTTTAGGATTTTAGTGTACGAAATGTTTAAATGGCATTTTTAGCATTTTTATGAAGATGGAAGAAAAATTCTAGCTTGTTGAGTTGTGGTAGAATAAAATTGTTGGGAACCATAAGTTGACCTACTGTATATACCTTTACCTTACATTACATTAAATTTACATGTACCTATTGTAATTGCTCTCTCAATTTAAAGGTGTGCATAGACCCCCACACTCACAATATGCAATGACACTGGAATTTGCGTTTTTTTTTTTAAATCTGGCAAGTTTTAGACAATTAAAGAGTCAATTACAACTTCAGACCCTGATGTAATTCAAGTCACCCATTTACACCTGTGAGAAATGAAATGAAAGCATACATTCATATCCTGGAAGCTCCTGAATGCAGGATATCCTGAAAAACAGCTCCCCCCAGTGGGAATACGGCCATATTGCCAATAAAAACCCAAATAAATATTAACAGTTTTATAAAGCTCACATTACAATATCTCTTCCCTTTTCAGTGCTCAAAATTCTGTAACAAAAAACAGTAATTGCGGTTTTTAGAAACAGTTTACGGATACAAAACCTTGAAGAAGATATGGCAGTACTGAATCATAGCAGTGAATTCCTTCTGGTTAATACTAGTTGACGCTTGCCTCGGAATACTACTATCCGACTGGCTTGATTTAACTCACCATTAACCTGAGAACTGAACCATGAAGTGAGACTGGCTGCGTATCTTTGTGACACTAATGTAAACTTCCAATGAATTCATACTTCAAAAGGGGATAACTCACGGAAGGTGTGTTGTCATGGCAGTCGACCTTTGCAAAGGCCCTTGGCTGTAGACTGGCCAGTTATCACATCGCATTGTCCTATTCTGACCAGGGTGATTTTATCTTATTCTTAAAAATGTCTGCTAATACTGGGAGTTCTCTTCTTACCCACTCACTATCAGTCAAAGGCCTACCTGTTGGCCTGCGGTTTGGTTGCTATGGTGAGGGCGGATGGGGAAAGATTTTACAAGCGAGCTTTAGGGACAGATTACAAAACATCACTACAAAAAAAAGACTGTGTGATCAAGAGTTACCAAGAACAAGGGTAGCAGTGTTTGTGTTTGAGTTACAAGGCAGGGGATGTAGATCTGTAGATCTGTAGATCTTGAACGAAATTACTCCGAAATAATAATATTCAATACAAATTCAGTCATGTCAAATACGTCTTTACTAAGTGTCATTACCTACATTGTATGGATATAAAAGTAGTTTTCTAGGCATAGGCCAGCATGTGATTTCAGTGGTACAGATAAGAGCAGCTCACCTGGACACTTTGCCCTTTTGTTGTAATGATTAGCTACATTTTTGCCATTATAGCATACTAGAGAGAATGCCCTAGAGTACAAATAATATTTAGAATGATATGTGTATAGTTTATCTTTTATGTTTATGTATGTCAAAGAGGCAATGCACAATAATTCATGATGTCAACCTATTCAAAATACTCCCTTTTAAAGTACATTCTGCAGCAGCAGCACAATCCAACTCACTCAAAAATATTAACATACAATCTCCAATGATATATGTACCACATCCTATGGGTGTGACTAATCACATCATGGTTGTCAAATATCAATTGGATCGAACTTTCCAAAGCTTTAAACCATGTTTTAGAAGTAAAAGTGACATTAGAAAATGTACAATAAACATTTTGATAGAAAGAGCAGTGCACTATGAGGATATTCTGTCTAATAGGGGTACATCTGTGCTCAAAACTGACAACCATGGTGTACACAGTCTTTTTTTTAAAGAAAAAGCTTCTACTTGCAAAACAGAAGGACACACAGAGGTTTTTTACTGAGCTGATGGAGACTTGATGCTGCATAATAAATGAACATCACTATAAAAATGCTTTTCAAACACCACTTGCACTTAAGACAGTCCTGAGTGACAAACTGATATCCAATTAGGATTTGATTCTGACACACAGGTGATATATAATAACACACGTCTTGACCAACGGACTTAATCAAGGAGGCTGACAGGAGAGCTCATAGCTAACCACAAACACCCAGACTCCCTGCTCATTGTTATTAGAGATTTAAACAGAGCAAACCTCAGCCAGGAGCTGCCAAGCATATTAAGTGTCCCACCAGGAATAGAAACACTCTGGTCCATTAGTGCACCAGATTAAAGTATGTCCATTGCTCTTTCACACGTGCAGCTCTGGGGATCGCTGATCAATGTCTGCTTCATCTCCATCCAATTTACAGACAAAAGCTGAAATTTGCTAGGCCTCTGGTCAAGACTGTACAGACTGTAAGCTTGAAAAGCTGAAGTTACAGGCCTACTTTGACTGCACTACTTCAAGTGTTTTGAGGCTCCTGCTACAGACCAAGGTGAGCTCACTGACACTGTGACATCTTACATCACATTTGATGAGGACAAAAACCTTTTGTACATACAAGAATAAACCCTGTTTTACAGCTGAACTCAGGTTGCTTCATCAAGCCAAGGAAGAGGCCTATAGAGGTGGGGACAGAATCCTGTACAGCCAGGTAAGAAACACAATGACAAAGGAGATCAAAGTTTCAAAGAGGGGCTACACTGAAACGTAGAAAAACATGTTCTCAGTTAACAATCCTGTGTCAGTGTGGAAAAGACTCCAGAGCTGTTTCCATATAATGTCTAAAGATTCAGGTCCAGACATTGTGTAAAATGTTGAAAATCTGAAAATTACAATCTGTAATCTGTAAACTTGTAAACTGCTAAAATGTTTTCAAAGTTTGGACAACTTTTATAAAATGCATTACTCTAGGGGTATTGTAGTTCATAATTTAAAAATTGTAAGGTATGTTCAGATGTATTTTAACAAAAAAAAAACAACCCTCATTGATGACTTTTACTGCAAAAGGATAACATTCACATCTTGGAAAAGACTTGTCATAGTAATTTTTTATAGTCATGTCAAAACATATAAGGTAAAGTTGTAGACTGCCTTTTAAATAATGGTTAAATCAAATTGTCTCTCCAACATTGTTTCAATGTAGAATTAGCTAAAACAGTGATTTAATTGCTACTGATGCAGTATTTATTGAAAATTCATTTTACCTTCAACATAAATAATAATGAGAGTTTGTAATGTAGTTTAGTTCAGCGTAGATTGAATAACCCTGCACCACAACACTTAAATATTGTTTATTTTATTTTTTTATTAGGGACAATGTAAAAGTGATGTGCAAAACCAATCTGATTTACACACTACTACTCAATGCTATCCGTATTTGGCGGGTGGGTGGTTGCTAGTGTCAAGCCCTTGATACACCAGACCTATATGCTCATGTAGCATAGTGCTCTGTATGTCCCAGACAAGGCATGTGGACAGACTGTACAGCTCTATTTTTACCAACAGCTCTGCCACCATATGCCGCCGGCATATCTGCCTATCACACTGGATATCTGCAAATCATATATCCCGTGTATGAGGATATGGGTCATACACTTGTACATGCTGTTCCTTCTCTTTTTTGGGGGGCCTGTGTCTCTCTCCCCTCATCCCCTCCCCTAGAGGACACAATTTCCTCCTAAACAGTTGGCTAAAGACACAGTTAAAGGTGCTGTTTATAGTCCAAATACCTTTGCCAGTTTTTGATGAGTTTTAAAATGGAGGCCTGTTTTTATAAAGTAGAAAAGTTAGTAATTAAAAAATTATTGGTATTGGTATTAAAAAAATATATAATTTTTTTAGATGGTACCTCAAAAACTTAAATTTTGACTGCAAACTTTTAATTCTACTTAGCATTTTTTTGATTGTGATGTCAAAACTTTCATTGTTTTTTATTATTTTTATTTACATTTCATCTACACTTACCCATTCCTTACATTTTTGTTATTTAGACTTTGTTTCATATAATTTTGACACTACATAATTTGTTTTTCTGTATGTCATTCCTAGTGCTTCCATAGATTTTCCTAGTCAAATGCAATTTTCGCATAATTGCCATTGTAAACAACAAAACAAACCATTAAATGATATTTATATTGTCCTCCTGCTCTGTAAAGATTCACTTTTGATTTTGGTGTCATTTGATTCCAGTTTTGATTAGCATACAGAGGTTCTCGTAAATGCTGTGGATTAAGTTCTCCTTTTTTTTTTTACACAATAGACATCCTGCATTCTTCAAATGCAGGAAGGTGTACTGGAGAGCAGAATGCACAAGCACTTTATAGACATTATGTTGGTCAGTTTAAATGACTTGGCCTGTCTGCAACTTTTTATAAATTAATCATAGCATCACTTCTGCTTGAACCTGGAGAGCCACTTGATGACTCATCAGGGTTCAGCTCTTTTTCAGATTTTTTGGATGAAACTTAGTATTTGAATATACAGAATGATAGGCTCTGAGTTTTACTGCTGGAAACTTTCACCTCTTCTCTGTCAGTAATGATTATTATCAAAACTTTCACACTGAAGTGTAATAATATGTAACATACCATATTTATATGATGTAGTATTTAGGTTAAAAAATTAGCAGCCTCATGGTACATGGCAGTGATGGCTTTAAGTTGTTTTTGATGGTTCAAAATCTGATGGTTACATTATAAAAGCGACAGATACATAACAAAGCCAAAATATTTCATTTCAGTTTAAATGACTGAATGATTAAATTTAGGTTTAATTTGTAAAAATGACCTGTTGGTGGAACTCATCCTTTGATGACTACAAGAGTTTGTTAATCCAGTACCTTTACCCCGTGTTTTAATCTGGATAAAATTGATAGACTAGCAGACTAAAGTTGCTGACAGGCTAATGACCCAAAAGCAAATATTCACCATAATAAAGATTTTCCCTGACTTTTCTAAGTGAGCTATTTTGCACGGAACAAAAATAAATGTAACTCTTTCATTTCACTCCCATTTTTTAGCTGAAATAAAAGAGCTAAGATTTTTTTCTGAGCCCGCAAAAGGGCTTTTGTCTCAGATTTTTAGCACAAATTTGTTTAAATTTGTTAGTGAGCACTTTATCAAGACAATCCAACCCCCTGACAGCTGTTGCATATCAAAATGCTGATAATAGAGCTTGATTATTGCACTGGTGTGCCTGAAGCCACTAACAATAAAAGGACACCATTTTTGTTGAGTGTATTTTTGAAGAGGGAACTTCCAAATACCTTTCTCATGACAGGACTGCATACTGAACATGAGGAACTGAGTGTCCCACCTCAAATCACCCGTGCACACTTATTTCTGTTCCAGAAAAAGCATGATCCAAATGTATATAATGATAATAAAATAAGACTTTTGGTCCAATCAGAAGGATGTTGGTGGTAAATGTTTCTGACAGAGAAATTTAGAGAGGCCATCACTACTTGATTTCAGCATGTCAGTATTTCAGAAGAACTGACATTCCCAGCATGCTGTTCAGCATGGCTAACTCTTACATTTATGGCAGGACGTGTAAGCATGAGGGTTTGAGCTGAGGACATTCTCTAAACTTAAACCTCAAACAGCACATGACAGCACTGATGCAATTCAAGCTGAGAGACTGCCAGCAGACCACAGCAGAGAGTAAAAAAATCTCTGAATTTGATGACTGAATTCCAAAACTCCATTTGGGAGCATTTTAGAAGTATGAACAGTGAAGCCTGAGAATAAGGATGACTATCAATGCTTTTTTCAAAAAGTGCTAATCAAATTTATATAAACTGATGTGGATATTATTGCTCCTTATAGCTGATGAAATCTAACGAACATCTCACCATTTCATAACATCTGCCATCAGGAGAAATGCACTGTTGTAACTGACTCTGATCACTGTTTGTAAAATGATTATTTTTGCTTTCAAGTTCCAGTTAAATGATATTTACTTATGTAAGGATAATTTGTTGGGAATGTTACCATGTAAAAACCTGTTAAAAATATTTTATTTGCACAGTTGGTCAAAAGACAAAAGTGTGAATGTGTCTGTGGGAGTCTGAAACCCAAATAGAAATGTATCTTACTCTGGTGATGAAAGTGAAACATAGTGACTTAGGAATGTGGCATTTTTATCAAGAGTTGGTTAATAACGGCACTGTGACTCAAACATTTGAGGTCCCCCCACAGTTGACCCTGAGTGGGCCCCTTTCCTGTAGAACATTACATAATCTTTCATTCTTACCTACACTGAAGGTGTGTTTAACTCAGTGTCTTGCTAACTGTTGGGCCTGCCTGCCTAACTTGTAGCTCAGAGTTGCTGCCCAAAAATAAATAAAATAAAATTCTCCTTTGTATTTAACCATTTTTAAATTTCCTTAACTTGACTCTCTTTTAAGAGAAAAAAACCCCCATAATATTCAAAAAAATAATAAAAACATTTTTCAAAAGTCTTACCAGGCAGGGGTGGGCTGTTGGACTTTGGGGCCCTCAGGGGCTAGGGGTAGGGTAAGGGTCAAACTTAATGGCCCAGGTTAAGAATGAAGCAGAGCTAAAAGAAGAGGCATCTACTACATGTAGGTAATGGCTGAGTATTGGGAAAAGATCCCAGACACCTGGCAGAATAATGACAGAAAACTGAAAAATAATTACTCCTTCATTTATGCTCCCATGCAACCACTGAAGATATAGTTGATGTGACAGCAATTTCACTTTCTTTCATTTATGTTTTCTCTACTATGTGACACTTGAGATAAGAAAGAAATCCCTGGGAAAAGAGCAGTATAACTTCTAAAACCTGTAACTCTAGTTTGAAAGTAGGCAAAGTGCTTCCTGACATATTAGAACAACTTCGTAAAATGTTAGTATGTAAGTTTTGTGTCTTTCTGCATGTTTTGCTGCCCCATGTTAGTAAAATAAGGTTAACATACTTTTGGCATAAACTTAAAACATTTAAAACTTTCCCTCTCTCCCTTTTTTGCCTCACTGGTCACTTACATGTCACTTTCCCCAGAATTCTTTGAAGATTCTCATGCTTATTATTTGAATTAACTGGGGTGAGTCTACCTGTTTTGTAGATAATTGTTAGACCCACCCACACTTATAATGCTGTCGATGTATATAAGATCAAATCAAAGACTTTTTAAAAAAATTATTTTGTTTTTTTGCAATTAATTCAAAAGATTAAGAAAATAAAACCCCTGTGGGTGAGGTTAATTATGGGATTGTACAGTTGTTCGTATACATGGTTAATTCTAGGTTATAGTGATCAAACGTATATCATAGATGGAAGCACCCATTAGTGCAGCACCCTCCAGTAATGCTGGAGGCTTGTGTTACTAGAGAGGGCAATGGATCATTGCTTGTGGGTGTGTGCGCTTGTGTCAATGCATGTGTGTTGGAGGGTGTTATATTTTTAGTTAGGACGGCCCCAAAAACATCTTACAGAATGCTAATGACTCTTGGAGTGATGGTATATAGGGCAAAGCTGCCTGCTGCATCTCAGTATGAATGATCATCACTACAAGGTACATCACCTCATCCACTGCAGGCTGCAGAATATGATCAAGATTATCAGCATTTGAAAAGAGACAAAATGTTAACATGTTAATAATTTGTCTTCTTTATTTTTCAGTGTGTACAGGGATTGTGAGACAAATTGAAGATGTCTAGTGACAAGAACCCGGAGGTGGTCGGGTGCGATGCCTCCATTATGAAGAACGTCTGGGAGATCAGAGAGAGGGAGTATGGACAGAAGATGCAGATGGAACAAGAACGTATGCAGAAGAGTGCCTTAGCCCAGTAAGGACCAACAACTGTTTATCTGTCTGTGTCTGCACATCTGTTAGTGCTTAAAATGTCTAGAAGCATACATGGTCCTTATCATAATTTTCTCATAAACTAAACTACTGCTGAACAATCCAACTCTCTTTTTTTATACATCTGTTTTTTATTTGTGCTGAGGTGAACCTGACTAATTCATTGTTCAAATGTTTATGTGTTTAAAAACTGAATCCTGGACCATCACTCTCCTTATTTTAAAATTAGGTCTTGTCATCTTCTAATATTCTGTTGCCAAGGTACATGTGAGAGTCCTGCTATAAATCAATTTTAATGAAAGAAACAATTAACAACAGTAACAGTAACAGTTTTTGTTGGAACTACTTTAAAGAGCCAGTTTAATGTGATGTCATTTTGAAGGCTGCAGTCTTATTGTGCTGTTTAACTGCATTGCTTTTATCTGACAGGTGTTCCACTATTTTGTCCAACTCATTTATATCAAGGAGGATAGACTTGATGACAGAAATACTTCTCTCTATACAGTTCATCAGCAGCCTTCAAAAGATGATGCAGTTAAATGAACACCTCATTATAAAATAAAACAAACAAACAAAACATTCTAACTTCACAGAATTACGCTTGGCAAGGTGAAATGTATTGTAGGGCTGATGGATTATACTGCATTATTTTTAGCTATGTGTGCTTAATAAACTACCAGTAAGCAACTATGTGTGCAAAGTGACAGATTTGTTAAGCAGGGTTAATAAGGCTAATCAATAAAAAGTAAAGCAGAGGCAGCATACGAAAGGCAGATAATTGGAAGGCTACAGCTGGGTGCACATATGTACTGTAAACTGAGGAGTTGATGAGGGAACTGGGACACAGTGGACTACTTGCTGGACAGATTCTAAAATTACTGACAGGATTAACTGCTAACAAACTGACAACAAGTTCTCAGGTTGATTTGTCTCCTGTGCCCAAAATGATATAAAATTATCATGTATGAATTCAAATGCCTCCAAGATCGCTATTTTTCTTTCAAATAAGTATAAATAAAGAGATGAAAACTGAGTTGGTTTAAAAGGGCAATTTGATCCATCAGCACATTTCAAGGTTATCAGTTAACCCCAACACCAGGGCTCAAGCAGAAGATATATGTACCGTACATGCCATGATCCTCTGGACAGCTTTTAAAGTTGAACAGTTGAACAGATTTACTAGGAGCTAAATAAAGTGACACAGTTTTTACAGTCGCCACCGAACACTAAGGGAGGGCAGGTTTAGTATAGAATCAAAATAACAGGCTGACATGTATGTGCAAAGTTTTGTTGTGACGTTTGTATATACATGTCAACCTGAAATTTGTACAGCATTAAACCATTTAAACCTAATTTAAAATTACAAACACAAAGTTTTAGTATGTTATTTTATTCAGTTTCGTCACAGAGAGGCTAACCTTTTTGGGTTGCATTAATAACTTTCAGACAGTAATTTATTAGATTCAACTGAATACAGGACCCATTTATGCCTTTGTTTAATACCATTAATCCTCCAAATATATTGTATGTATTTGTGTATTTGTGATCCGTTTTATCCAAATTAATATTAAACATGATTTTTAGTAGACACCTGGCAGTAAATCAGAGATCACAGTTTTCTATGGGTATGGTATGATAAAAAAACAAGATGAAAGTGATTTTCCTAGTCTCCTTACATAGAAACAACAATGGACAATTTTTTTGAATAAAAAAATTCTGTGACTGGGTAAGGACAGATTCCTGAAAATTCAAGTAAGTAGAATTAAAATTGTCGATGAAATTACTTTTACTCAAACCAGTTTTAATTGAAATATTCCTTCAGTGATTTATCACTTAAAATACCTAAGCACATTAATTTCTAAGCACATCTGAAATGAATAGTCACATAGATTTAAAGTGGTTTTTTGAGTTAAACATATTTTGTAAGCAACACTGAATCTGCATAAGCAGTAGTGGTGCACTCTCTACAACATGTCTATTGACTCAACAGCAAAACAGTTTCCAGTTTTTTTGTGTGTAGCAATAAATCAGCATTTTTTACCGAATACCGTCAGTCAGTAATTTTGCTGAAGTATCAGTGCATCACTCATAACATCTCGTCCTGCACAGATTGTGCCACAGACCTTATTTTAGTCATTTGTAATGCTCTTCTCTCATGTATGGACTTTGTTGACATGAATAGATCACAATAACAGACACGTAGCGATAAACCACATTTATTTTACTGGACATCTGTTACATTAACACAAAATCACAATGTATGAGGATGTGACAAACAATAACTTCTGAAAACCAAGACTGATCAAAATTGTTTTTGCCTGCTGGTGTTGACCCTCAAGAAGGTGTTTTTACATCCATCATTGTGGAAATGCATTGCTAACGCATCCTTACATAGAACTGATATTATATTCACGAAACAGTAATCCTAAGAGTAATCCTGTTACTAATGCAAGAATGAGGTATCTATTTACAGTTTTCTAAAAAGCACCCATGTCAGTATAACTTTAAGACATGTTGTGGGGGATTTTCACTTTCTCTTAACAACTGGTTATATGTATGTATTTTTTCACAGTATTAACAAGGACTGGGAAAATCGCTTGGCTGTCAGAATGGGAAAAGGGACAAGGGTGGAGAGGAAACCTAAACCTGTTGAGCATCAGATAGACAGCGCTAATGTCTGGAAGGGCAAGCAACCCATGGCTCCTCCTACTGCTCCACGTGGTGTAGGTTCAAGTCCACTTGGAGGACCAGGAGCCCAGAAGAGAAGCGTCTCCACTACAGCCCCTAGCTATAAGGAAAAGAAGATGCAGGACAAGAATTTAAACCGACTGCAGTTGCTCATCTTCATCGCCCAGACTAATCCTTCTGCTATGGTGTGGGGTAAGTCATGGAAGTTCAACAAGTCTTTGCCATCACCAGAGGAGGGCACTTTATTAGACTGGGGCAAGTGCTGGATGTTTGCAACTCAGCAGCCCTACTCTGAAGCAGGCAAACCATGGCCAAATGGCCCCAACTTGATGGATCCTCTCAGACTTCATCTCTGGATCAAACCAGACTTCAGAGTGGTGGAATCACAGCAACTAGACTCTGACCTTCCTACTGAAGAGTGGCAAATGTCCTGGATCAAATGTGACGAAAACTACAAAAGAGGGGTTACATCTTCCATGAATGAAGAAAATGCCTCCAAATCTAGATTCTTCTCTTTGATGGTGGAGACCCAGCACCGCAATGAAGTCTTGTGCTCGTCAGAGTGGAGTGAGTCATGGAGATCCACTAAGCCAAGTGAGCAGGATAATTTTACTGTTCAAACTGAAAACATAATGAGTGAGTCTATTTCTAACAAGCAACATAAGGATGGAGAGATGATCTCTAAGTGGGAGGAATGTTGGAAGCTTATAAACCATCATGGTGGCAACAATTTCACGTCACCTCAAGTGCAAGTATCTTACACTCCAGAGTGGGTGGATTCATGGAGAGCAGCAATGGTGGCCTTCAACAACCACAAGAATTCTGATCCCTCGGTAAAGGAAGATCATAGTCATACTTATGACAATCATGACCAAAAGAAAAATTTAGATCTCTACAAAATCATGCTTGTGTCTAAAAAGTACAGAGATCTTTACCTGCAGTTCTGCGATGAATTCAGTGCTCTCTCTGAGTGGAGCAAGTCATGGCAGCTAATAAAAAACAACTCTAAACCATGCGAAGAAATAGGGAAACTCCTAAAGGTCTTGTCATCAAGGAAGGAGACTGGTTTTGAGGCTCACAATGTGGAGCAGAAATCAAAGCTGCAATATTTAACATCAGAGAAAACTGACCCACGATATGAGCAACTGAAACATGACGTGATTTATCATCCAAGGAGAGAATTCATCCGATCCAACCTACTTCACCTGATGCAACTGAAAAATGTCTTATCTGACTCAGAATGGAGAGACTCCTGGAAGACACTGAAACACAGAATGAGGATGGAGAGAAGAAGAATGAGGCCGGATCCTTCAAGGCCTTTCAAAGAATCTGAGGAGGGAGATATGAAGCCCACTGTCTCAGAATGGAAAAACTCATGGAAATACAACTATGGACTTCTGCAACAAGAGCCTGAACTTTGGCAACAGGGTTGGACCACTATTCCCCAAATTAGAGTAGATCGTGCAAGGGATGAGAACCACTTCGCCCCTGTCCAACTCCCTAAGAATGGGCCACAAAGTGAGCGGAGTTGGGTAGAATCATGGAGGTTCTCGAGGCCAAGGCATGGATCAGAACCTGGGCAGGGCAGGGCAGAAACCAGCCAAGGAAGGTCAAATGTAGCTTTTAACTATCCTGACAATTCACAGACACAATGGTCAGGCAGACACACAGGTCATGCTAGGTCAGTTTCTGACTGGCAGGAGGCCTGGATGGTCTCAGAAACTCAGTTCCACCATGACAAACCCTCTTTAACCCAATGGAGGAATGCCTGGAAGTGTTCTGTCTTCAGCTCAGAGCAATGGGCTGAGCAACTGTCTAGAGAGAGCAAAATGAATGTGTTAATGGAGAGTCAACCCCAGAGAGAAAGGATGTCCTCTGTGAGAACCAAAGCTAGTATGAGCCAATCTTTTGACGACCAGATTTTCAGGGAAAGATTTCCTGAGAAACAGTGGAGCGCGTCATGGAGAGCTGGGCCACTTCTAAATGATCAACAGAGTCAGTGCAGTTCTTCAGCAAAACCTGAAAAAGGCATGAGCAGCAGTAATCAGCAGCAACATTTTTCTGACAATGGGCATGGATCCAAGTGGGGTTTGTCATTTAGGATTGCCAACCCCATGCCCAAAGTGGAGCGGCCCTGGGTGGAGTCCCCTCCTAACCCAAGTTACTATAAAGTCATGTGGTCAAGAGAAATCAAAATACAAAACAATGTCAACACCAAATGGCTGCAACAATTTAACAATGCTGCAGCCTTCCGGCTTTGGGAGAACTCCTTTCAGTTCCTACAGAGGGTCAGCGCACAAATCAAAGATAAAACCATGTCCATGGAACCTGTTGATCCTATGGTGATCATGATAAAAAAGATTCACACAAGGAGGCATTTGTACTCAGAAATTGAGCAGAAGTTAGACAGTAAGTTGCAGGGATGTCACCTGCTGAGTAAAACCCAACCACGTCCAAAGAAGGATTCTGCTTCAGTAAAGAAGCTCATGATGGAGGACGAAAGCTATGACAAGTTCTTTGAAAAGTGGACAGGATCTTGGAGGTCCTTCTTCAAGCCTGGTAGTCTGAAAAAGCAGATGCCCGTCAAGTCCCTCTCAGGTTGGAATGACTCATGGAAGTTTCTTATTCCTTTGTACCAGCCAATGAATGGCCCCAAGGCCAAATAGAAGGCGTGGATCAACTTTTTAAGCTAAAGCATTAAAACATGGCACATAAAAATCATGTCAATGAATAAAAACTAAACTGCACTATCTGCAAGTAGTCTTTGTTTCTTCCAGTTGCTAAGAATTTATCTGTGATGGTCAGATATCTCAACATTCAAGAGCTGACACAAACAGCATTGCAATTATATGCTTACTGATCTGTATGTTAAAAAGTCAGCTTTAGTTGACATAAAAAAAAGACTCACAGCTTTACTGCAAATGTTTTGCGTAAACATTCAACTGACATCAAACACACATGATTAATATTCCTCTTAGTTCTTTAGGACAAGAATGGATTCAAAGCCTTGCCTTAAAATCACTACAGCAGAGTGAGCATGTTGACTATTATAGGGGCTGAGTCTGCTGATTATAGGACAGTTTCTCTGATCATCAGAACAGATAATGTAGTTTAAGGACATAAACATCCTCACTTTCACATCTTAAGGGTTAGGGTAATTTTAACCCTAAGAGCCAACAATAAACATTTGAACATAAAGGGCTCTATTTTCGTAGACCTCGCCTGCGCTGCCCCAACGGGGTGTGACCAGGGCATTTTGCAATTTTCGTGCATGGCGCAGTCCGGCGCAGCGCGGCACAGAGAAGAGAGGGTGTTTAACACAGCTGAGTATAATCTTCACCAATCAAATGAACACTTCTCCTTGCCTTTAAATGCGCTGCGGGCGAGGCGCAGTGCCAATTTCACCTCACCACCACCATGGACGAAGACAGCAGCAGCAGCAGCAGCAGCAGCTCCAGGCGGCCAAACTTCTCCCAGGAGGAAACTGATATGCTGGTCCGGGAGGTCCAAGCTTACAGTACCAGAATATATGGTAATGCGAACAGACCTCCATAGGCTGATGATGCAAAAACAGCCCTGGAGGAAGTTACTAATATTGTCGATCAAGTTTGCCTAGATATTCTGAGAACCGCTGCCCAATTTAAAAAATTCAGTGATGTAAGGAGAAGGGCTAAAAAAATGTTGTCAGAGCAAAGAAGGCACACCGTGGCCACGGTGTGCTGGAAAGACCCGGTGGCGAAGAAGGTCAGAGCCGCTGTCACCTTTACAGCAACTGGGAGAGCGCAGAGTCCACCGGGCTGCGCATCAGAGGCCACGATGCGCGTCACCGTGTGGACCACCTCGCGGGACAGATGTAATCTGTTCCT